>CM035790.1:38646660-38809160 GCA_020466265.1 Siphamia tubifer
AGGTAGGAAAGAAAGAAGGCTGTGTTGAGTCATCATACGCATCAACTGGGTCATTTATCAAACCCATGTTATATATTATATTAAAGAATTTATAGATTTAAATATGATGCACCTTATATAGGGATTAATTCT
Organism: Siphamia tubifer; assembly: GCA_020466265.1. Lineage (NCBI taxonomy): Eukaryota > Metazoa > Chordata > Actinopteri > Kurtiformes > Apogonidae > Siphamia > Siphamia tubifer. Next base: position 38,646,793 of record CM035790.1, read on the forward strand.
GGTTGTGCTTAGTGACTGGGAATTTTGACTTTTTATTTCATCATTTGCGCCTTATATACAAATAACCTAAAAAAAGTTCACCTTATAGTGCGGAAAATACAGTAATATTTAGTTTGTCAGCAAATAAAACATGTTAAACTTCAAACAAAAACAGACGTATTTGACAGTAAATATAATGCATAAATTAGGGATGCACCGAAATGAAAATTCTTGGCCGAAACCGAAAATTTAGGAGAGCGCAGCCGAAAACTGAAAGCCATTATTAATTATTACCCTACTCCTGAAAAATATTGAGCACATCTGATAAATCACTCCACCCAATTAAAGAAGGACATGATTTTCTGTGGCATTTGACTTAATTGAAATCAAGACATTGCAATTTATCAATTACAAAAGTATGAAAATATTTATTCAGCACATATATAAAATTGAGCCCTCATTTGTAAGAAGAATAAAATATGTTCTTTCATTAAAAAACAAAAGTGCATAGGTTATAGCCTACATGAAATGTCTGTGATTGAATCACTGGGAAACTTTCTTGTATTTTCAAAAGCCTCCTCTACAGATGGAGTGGGCGTGCTCGGTTGTAATTTTTTTCTTTTTTGCGTGGTTGTGGTCTTTTCAAATTCAGAGTGGAGATCGGAGTGTTTAGATCTTAGATGGTGAATCAAACCTGACGTGGACAAAGTCTTTGTAGATGCACCCCCTCTTAAGATTTCAGTTTTGCACGCATTGTAAATATCTACCCGCTGGGTCGTCTCTGAGACTCTGAAATAAGTCCACACAGCAGACATGTTGGTGCCACTAGCTCATGCGTAATTCTAAGGGGTGGGTGATTACGTCACCACGTTTTCTTCTTCTTCAGTTCTACAGCGGCTGGAAAACACTACAAGTGCACTACCGCCGCCAAGAGGTCATTTTCGGCTCTGCAGTTTCGGTGCTAATTTTATTTCATCCGAAAACCAAAACAGGATATTTTTTAGCATTTTCGGGGTTTTGATTTTCGGTGGCCGAAATCCTTCCCATCCTTATGCGTAAACAAATTTTTACTTTATGTAACTTCACAGTGGTTACAGTTCCCTCTGGTTCTTCAGCTGGGTGACCACATCAGTTTTATTTAATTTTTTTTCCTCAACAGGAGCTGACGGGGAAAGAGGACGATAAGATCTACCGCGGAATCAACAACTATCAGAAGTTCATCAAACCCAAAGACACAACCATGGGGAATGCCTCCTCTGGGATGGTCCGGTGAGTCATGAGGAGTGGAGCTGCAAAAATCTGCCAAGAATGTACAAATCACAAGGTTTATTTTTTTTTCATAGTTTGGCCAAGCGTGTGACTTATACACAAAACTGTAGTCAGACTTTCCATCTGATTATTACCAGTGGACTCATCTACAGCAACGGGGAAACATGTTTGTGCAGTTACCATGGAGACAAAATAATAATAAAAAGAAAACAAAATAAAAAACCCAAATTAACAAAATAATAATCAACAAAATTAATAAACAAAGTAATCAACAAAATGAACAAAATAAATAAATATGATTAAAGTAGACACCAATGAACAAAATGATCAACAAAAAACCTAAATTTCCTCTTCCATATCTGCATTTAAATAAATACAGAAAAATATCCCGAAACTATTTAAACATATCAGTAAAATAAAAACATCAGTAGGTTTTTCTTCCAGCCCAGTCATGTGACCCTTCATCCCCTAAACTCTTAACCCCCTGCATGTGTGTGTTTGTGCAGAAAGGGTCCGATCCGAGCCCCTGAACACCTGAGGGCCACGGTGCGCTGGGACTACCAACCTGACATCTGTAAAGACTATAAGGAGACGGGCTTCTGCGGTTTTGGAGGTGTGGACCACTGGTGACGTTCACAGGATCTGAGTGGAAAGTGTTGGTTCCCACACGTCCTCTGTGTGTGTTTTTCAGACAGCTGTAAGTTCCTCCACGACCGCTCGGACTATAAACACGGCTGGCAGATCGAGAGGGAACTGGACGAGGGTCGATACGGAGCCAACGGTGAGTGGAACGTTCTTCTACAGGTTGTTTCAGATCCTCCGGTGTCTGGAGCCTTCGCTGCTGTTCATGGAAATCTGAAAATATGAGCTTTTATCTGAAACAATAACCATTGTATCATATTTTTGGGTTGATAAATATGTAGGACCAAAAGTGCCAAAAATTAAATACTGTATTTTCTGCACTATAAGGCACACTGCCAATGAATGGTGTATTTTTTATTATTCTATGTCCCTCTAGAATGTTCCGACAGCTCCTATACACTTTGAATGGACGTTCCCAGCGTTCTGCAAGCAGATTTTTTTCGATAACCGCCCGCTGCCAATGGCAATGAGTTTTGTCACTTCAGATTTACTCCGCAGGTAGTTCGGCCACTTTGAAAGTAAATATTTGCAACGTTGTTACGGCTATTTTATCCAGTCTGTTCGAGTAGTAGCACTAATAAGCTTCAATAAACAGAATAAGTGGGATAATGTATTGCCCACGAGTTACTATTGAAAAATATTTCCCGACGTGGCCGAACAGCAGGTATTGTTCGACCCGTCGGGAAATATTTTTCGGATAGTCACATGTGGGCAATACATTATCCCTTACTAGTTTTTATATACGAGGCGCATTAAGTGAAACAAAACAGTTACAATAAGTCCCAAACTTGTTGAATTGTAACACGGAACAATACAGTCTTAATCTGCTAAATTAAACTGAGTCCAAATTCTGAAATGTAAAAAAAAATCTAAAGTATGAGAGAAAAGGTCAAAATTATGAGAGAAAAAAATCTACATTGAGATAAAAAAAAAAGCAAACATTATGAGAAAATCTCAAATTATGATATAAAAAAAAATCTAAATTCCAAGTGACGAAGCACAACCAGAATTCATCCATATATGACGCTCTGTTGTTTTTGGAGAAAATTAAAGTCTTAAATGTGCCTTATAGTCCAGAAAATATGGTAAATAAATACATCATTAAATGTCATTAATAAATTACAATTGGAATTAAATATATAAATGTGTTTAAACTTGTCATTAATTAATTAAAATACCAGTTCATTTGAGGTAAAATACAAAACCTATTATTAGACTAATTACTCCATGGTCGTCGTGTTGCAGTTGATCATAAGGGGGCGGGGCTTATTGTGTGTTTGTGCAGATGATGAGAACTACGAGGTGAGCAGTGATGAAGAGGACATGCCCTTTAAATGTTTCATCTGCAGAGAATCCTTCAAGAATCCCATCATCACTAAGTACGACCTCATGTCTGCATGCTTTATTTTTTTTAATTATTCATACACACATACACACACATTCTCGTTTCCATGTCTCATGTGGACCAGCTTTGTAATCAAGTAGCCATTGGGTAGAGAGTGTAAACACATTTTTTTTTAAATAAAACAAAAATAACAAATTAATGAATAAAAAAAACAATGAATAATACAATTTGAAAAATAAAAATTAAATTATATATAAAAATTAAAAAAAATTTTTTTTAAAGAAATTCTGTTTTAGAAACAAAACAAGCATACGTAACAAACAGAAATAAATAAACATTTTCAAACTTTTGAAAAATACACGTTTCACTTTCACAATTTTCCCTCAAGCTTTATGGAGACTTCCTGAAAAAACTAATGAATTTATAGGACCGCATCATTTCTATTTTACTAGTGGGGACTTTAATTTCTATTTAACCCTCGTGGGAACCTGAATTTTGGGCCCCATGGTATGACTGTGCAAACATATAAATGTCCCCATAAAGATAGGAATACAAGTACACACACACCTGGATGTTTTCTTCGGCGCTCTTTAACGGCCTCTGCAGCGTCTTTAACCTTCTGCGTTTGTCTTGTTTCCAGGTGCAGACATTATTTCTGCGAATCCTGCGCTCTTCAACATTATCGCAAATCCAAGCGCTGCTACGTCTGCAACACTCAGACCAACGGCGTCTTCAACCCGGCTAAAGGTTAGCAAACAGCGGCGCAACGCCACCAGTCTGACTGTGAAGTAACATGTTGTCCTTTTCTGTTCTAGAACTGATGGCGAAGATGGAGAAACACAAGGCGTTAATGGACCAGCCGCCGTCAGATGAGGACGATTAGCCACGTCTGCAGTTCTGGAAAGTTCCATGTGTGTTTGTCTGTGTAAACTTTGAATAAAACCTTTTTTTTTTTTTTTAAAGACGGTCGACTGTGTCTGTGTGTGATAATTATGGAGTCCAAACATTTAAGTGAACAATATTTATTCCATAAAAGCCATGTAACAGAGTGTTAGCATCGTTAGCATTTTGACCTCAGTCATCTACGATATGGACAAAAGTCTGAAGACATCGAATTCAGGGGTTTGTTAATTAACAAAGGCCTCAGTTACAAAATAAAAGCGACTAATGTCAGAATATAGTCTTATATGATGGGATAAATACAGCTGCATTGGTTAGTTTGATGATTTTTAGTCCTGCAGGAAGAACGTGAGATGATGAGTAATGAGTCAACGAGGAAATAAAAGACCAAAGTTATCGACAAAATAATCAAACTAAATAAACTGAACAAAAATGGATAAATTAAATGAAAAAAACCCTGAATAAAATAAAAATCCACAGACAAAATAAATTCAACATAAATGGACAAAAAACTCCAAAATAAACTGAAGAAAATTTGACAAAATAATAAATTAAACAAAAGTGGATTAAAAAAAACACTGAAAAATAATGAAAATGGACAAAATTAATTCAACATAAATGGATAAAAATCACCAACAAAATAATCAAACTAAAGAAAATTTAAATAAACAAAATTAACAACAACTTTAACAGACAAAAAAAAGATCAAACTGAACAAAATAAATTCAACATAAACGTGGGGGGGGGGGGGATCAAATATATGAAAAATATTAATGGATACATTGAATTCATATTTTTCTTTTCTAACAAGAGTCTGAGATACAAATCAATGACTAATAATATCAGAATATATTTTTAGATTATGGGATGGATATGATTCTGTCCATCTGTGTAGGGCTTGGGTGATGATGCTAACGATGCTAACGCTACATAAACACACATTTCTTCTTCCTCACTTTCAGATTCATGCAACGAACAAAAACCAGCACCAATAGAACATTCATGTGTTGGATTAAAGTAACATCAGCCTCCTGTTAACGTCTGTGCAACACCAGACACACACCCAGCGTGACCTGGACTTAACGGAACCGCACCAGTCCAACTTTCTGTCGGAAGGAAACCTCCTAAGTCCATGTTGACCCCTGACCCATTAAAGTGAGGCAAGGTTATAAAAAAAACCAAAAAAAAACAACTAGGTGGTCAAAAATAGATCTCATTCATTTTTTTGTAATTTTTCTTTTTTAAATGTAGGTCAAAGGTCAAGGTCGCCAAAATGTGTTTTCAAGAAGGATCAGAGAAAGGCCACGTCAGGAATGTCCTTTTCCTGTATACTCACTTTTACAGATAACACGTCACTGTTGGTGTGCAATGACTTTACAGGACACATTTGAAGACTCGAGGTCAAAGGTCACAAAAAAGCTTCAAATCAAATTTTGGATATAACACTTGAACTCTTCACTTTACAGACTTCCAATGAGCAACAAAAATACTGGTCTTTCGATTCTGCATCTTGTGTGTATAGATTTTGACCTATTGTTGACCCAAGAGGTCAGAGGTCACTGAGTCAACACCTAAAAAACTAAAATGGACTAAAACATAAAAAAGTGGAGATGAGACTTCCTTATTATTATTGACAAGATATGAAACCTGGTATGGGCTACAAAATAGCATCATGACCTTTGACCTTGACCGATCTTGAAAGGTCAAACCTATAGTCTCACATAATGAAGAGGGAGATGTCAATTAAGAGATTAAAAAGGGTCTGGTTTAAAATATACACTTTTTTTTCAGTTTCCTATAAAACAACCCTTGTGGGGACATACCAGGTTTCCACTGGACGGGGATGGCTTCGAATTTCACACGTGGTTTTGTCCGTCGGATCCACTTGTGGAGGTTTGGCCCGGTAGACGTTCAGACTGGAGGTAGACTGTCCCCTCTGAGTGTTTAGTAGCAGCGTCCCACAAATCCAGACCCCACCCTCCCCCAAAGAAAGAGGATGAGTCGTGCCCATTTGGCTTCAAGGGTGCTAGAGTGAGTACAACCTGTAAACAGGTGTGTGTGTGTGTGTGTGTGTGTGCATATAGGACGTATCATGCAGAGGCAGAAACAGCGGCGCCTTAAGTCCCATCGTTCCGTTATTTACGTCACCATGGTTACTAAAACACATTCGATCACTTTTTCCAACTCAGGTGGGTGTTAAACAAACATCCGGCCCGTGGACCCGAACCGGCCGGTGAAATACAAAAACTAGACGAAATATATGGATCATTTTAGTTCAGGTTCCACATTCAGACCAGGAAGAACGACACAATGAAAGAGAAGTAATGATGAAAAAAAATACACATTTTTCCCTTTGTTTTAGTGTCAAAAGTAAAACTACGTAAAATTATTGACATTTGCAAACTATCATTTTACTGGTTTAATAATAGAAATAACACTTTATATCATTAGTCTGTATGTGGTCCCTAAACTAACATGAGTCACCCCCCCCCCCCACACATACATACACATACCCCTGCTGTAGTTTGGATCTGACATGACTTGTATTGTGTTCTTATTGTCCTGGTTCTGACCTGTTTCAGATGGTTCTAGGCTGAAGGGGGGAACCTGAACTAACATGACTGTGACGGCCCTGCTGTAGAAAGTGGTTGGACTCCTCTGAGTGTCCTACGGTGTCAGAAGTCCCAGTCGTCCACTTCCAGGTGGCTCAGGCCGGACTCCAGACTGGCCAGTCCAGATGGCGAGTCCTGCAGCTGCGATCCCTCCACACTGGTGATGGGGGAAACGGGGCGGAGCAGCTCGGGCAGCGCCTCCGACGGCCGCCGTTTGATCTGACACAGACCACAAACACTGATGTTAGACATAATAATAATAATAATAATAATAATAATAATAATAATAATAATAATAATAATAATAATAATAATAATACTTGTGGAGGGAAATTTCCTGGTCATCTGGCCTCAGTCACCTTTGTTTAAATTAAGGTACAGTGGTACCTCTACTAACGAAAGACCCAGCTAACAAAAAAAACTTTACCTTCATTTTTCGTCTCTGAATACAAAATAAAATTCTATTTAAAAAACAAAGCGAAAACCCTGAAACATGAATACGATGTACATTACTGTAGGTAACTACATAATGTATGTAAATACGTCATGTACGTAGCATCCCTTTGGCTATGAGGGAGGTACCCATGATGCTTTTGGTGACCTTTGACCGTCATTCATCATAGAGTTACTGTTTGGTGAGTTTTTCCCAGTGTGTTCATTTAAACTTTATTACAGTACGTATTCATTATTCATCATGAGCCCAAAGAAAGTGATTCCTGGTGCGAATGAAAAGAAGAAGTGACTGAGTTATTAATAGAAGTGAAACAGGAGATGATAACAAAAGGAGGAGGAGCCATCATTCCACCAGCACCAATAAAAGACATGATGGACACATTTCATTAACTTTCTGAATTTGTGAAAAAAAAAAAAAAAAATCCTGAATAAATGTTCACGGGTCGTGCTATCGCCCACTTTGATGATGTATGCCTTGCACATTTTAGGAGGATTATGAAAACTGGTGTTTGGTGGATCTACATCCCACCAAACACATCTGAAGGTGAAAGTGACAATTAAAATAAACCCAATGGTATGAAAATGACCCACATGTCTGGTCTGAAAATGACCCACATGTCTGGTTCATTTAATGGTTTAATGTTTAATGTTCTGTCAGTGAAGACACATTTACCCACTGACACCAATAAATTACATCTAAAATCTACATTTTCTTTGATTTTAACACATATTTCATACAAAATTGGTAATTTAAAAAAAAATATTTTAAGGAGTAGCATTTGGGCCCTTGGAATGAATCAGACCTTTGACATGTAAAATGCAACTATTTACGAAAAATTCATGGTACAAAACAACTTCTGGAAAGAATTAATTTGGTAAGTAGAGGTACCACTGTATGAGCCAAAGGGGGTCATCGGTACCACTTGGGGGGACAAATTGACACTGTTTTTTTTTTAAAGCTACGCATCTCTGGGTTATATTTGATCGAGTAGCTTCTTAATCTAACGTTTTTTTTTCCAGCAAATTTGGAATTTCATGAAAGTCAGTTTATTTTTACAATACCACTGATATATTGTCTTTATTTGGTCAAATGATCAATTTCCAAATGAACAGGTATACAGTTGAAGGTCTACAGGTGATTATAGTACAACAGTATTTTGTCTTAAATTATAAATAATTGACTCATACAAACAATTGGTTCATTTTAAAATTTTCCTCAGTAGACGAAATTAGTTTAGGTGAACAGGAAATAATGCGATATTATTGTTATCGTATACTGTACACACGTATCGAATATTGCACGTTTTTTCTCATATCGTGCAGTTCTAATCCAGATGCAAATCCTCTCGCCCTTACAACTGTGATTCCCATCCTGACACTGCAGGATGTGCGTGACACCAGGTGTTTGACGACAGTGAAGTGAGTGCGGTGGAAGTCACCTGCTTTAAGAAAGGATGCCCTATTAGAGTGGACGCTGACGGCCTGAGGGGAAACACAGAAGAAGAACCTGCATTAACAATAAAGCACTTGTTATTCAAAGGTGTAGTGTGAAGGACGCCTCAGCCTCACCTCTTCTCTGGGTCCCTCTGCAGACACAGCTCCACAAACGCGTGGAAATGTGGTGAGAATGTGCGGTTGTAGGGGTGCCCCCCCGACGTGGAGGAGGGGTCTCCATTAGAGCTGCGAACTCCTCCAAGCACAGGACCCTCGCAGATCCCGGAGTCGGCCCCGGAACGCGACGGCTTCATGGAGAGTTCCTCCGGCGGGATGGTGGAGGTGTCCAGCAGACACGGAACCGTCCCGTTCAGCTTTTCCAACAGCATCTGCGAGAAGAGGAGGAGGGGGCGGGGAAAACTATAGTTCAGCTCAAACAGTAAACTATAGTTCAGCTTTAACAGTAAACTATAGTTCAGCTCTAACAGTAAACTATAGTTCAGCTTTAACAGTAAACTATAGTTCAGCTTTAACAGTAAACTATAGTTCAGCTCTAACAGTAAACTATAGTTCAGCTCTAACAGTAAACTATAGTTCAGCTCTAACAGTAAACTATAGTTCAGCTTTAACAGTTAACTATAGTTCAGCTCTAACAGTAAACTATAGTTCAGCTTTAACAGTAAACTATAGTTCAGCTCTAACAGTAAAGTATAGTTCAGCTTTAACAGTTAACTATAGTTCAGCTCAAACAGTAAACTATAGTTCAGCTCTAACAGTAAACTATAGTTCAGCTTTAACAGTTAACTATAGTTCAGCTTTAACAGTTAACTATAGTTCAGCTCTAACAGTAAACTATAGTTCAGCTTTAACAGTAAACTATAGTTCAGCTCTAACAGTAAACTATAGTTCAGCTCTAACAGTAAACTATAGTTCAGCTTTAACAGTTAACTATAGTTCAGCTCTAACAGTAAACTATAGTTCAGCTTTAACAGTTAACTATAGTTCAGCTCTAACAGTAAACTATAGTTCAGCTTTAACAGTAAACTAGAGCTCAGCTCTAACAGTAAACTATAGTTCAGCTTTAACAGTTAACTATAGTTCAGCTCTAACAGTAAACTATAGTTCAGCTCTAACAGTAAACTATAGTTCAGCTCTAACAGTAAACTATAGTTCAGCTCTAACAGTAAACTATAGTTCAGCTTTAACAGTTAACTATAGTTCAGCTCTAACAGTAAACTATAGTTCAGCTCTAACAGTAAACTATAGTTCAGCTTTAACAGTTAACTATAGTTCAGCTTTAACAGTTAACTATAGTTCAGCTCTAACAGTAAACTATAGTTCAGCTTTAACAGTAAACTATAGTTCAGCTCTAACAGTAAACTATAGTTCAGCTCTAACAGTAAACTATAGTTCAGCTCTAACAGTAAACTATAGTTCAGCTCTAACAGTAAACTATAGTTCAGCTTTAACAGTAAACTATAGTTCAGCTCTAACAGTAAACTATAGTTCAGCTCTAACAGTAAACTATAGTTCAGCTCTAAAAGTAAACTATAGTTCAGCTCTAACAGTAAACTATAGTTCAGCTCTCAAAGTAAACTATAGTTCAGCTCTAACAGTAAACTATAGTTCAGCTCTTACAGTTAACTATAGTTCAGCTCTAACAGTAAACTATAGTTCAGCTCTAACAGTAAACTATAGTTCAGCTCTAACAGTAAACTATAGTTCAGCTCTAACAGTAAACTATAGTTCAGCTCTAACAGTAAACTATAGTTCAGCTCTAACAGTAAACTATAGTTCAGCTCTAACAGTAAACTATAGTTCAGCTCTAACAGTAAACTATAGTTCAGCTCTAACAGTAAACTATAGTTCAGCTCTAACAGTAAACTATAGTTCAACTTTAACAGTAAACTATAGTTCAGCTCTAACAGTAAACTATAGTTCAGCTCTAACAGTAAACTAGTTCAGCTCTAACAGTAAACTATAGTTCAGCTCTAACAGTAACCTATAGTTCAGCTCTAACAGTAAACTACAGTTCAGCTCTAACAGTAAACTATAGTTCAGCTCTAACAGTAAACTATAGTTCAGCTCTAACAGTAAACTATAGTTCAGCTTTAACAGTAAACTATAGTTCAGCTCTAACAGTAAACTATAGTCTCCGCTGGTGTCCAGATGAGGTAAACTTCACTCTACCAGGTGTCGTTACCTGTGTCGCAGGCATGTCCTTGAAGGGCACGTGTCCGTTAGCCAGTTCACAGGCTGTGATGCCCAGGCTGTAAATGTCTGAGCGAGAGTCGTAACCATGGAGATTCTGAAAAGAAAACGCAAACCATAAACCAGGGCTGTTGTTTTTGCTTCACTTTTTTGTCTGACAGATATTTGAGATGAGATATTTTATTACATGACAAAGAATGATTTGAATGTTGAAAAAAACACAGTAACTCATTTTCACCAAAGATGCAGTTCCTGCCTTTTTACTTTGTAGGACAGAATGGACGATGGTCATTTTCACAGTTTTATAAAATTAATTTCTAAACAACATTAAGTCTAACTTTAAGGATTTCTCTTTAAAACACCTACAGTATAACAGCAGGAGTGAGCGGTACCTGCTGCAGAACCTCTGGGCTCAGCCAGGGCAGAACCTTGACACTGTACTGGGGGAAGTCGTGGACCACTTTAGCCCTCTGGCCGTGACGGATCAGACTGAAGATGCTGCGCAGACCTGACATACACACCTGTCCGTCTGCTGAAATCAACACGTGGCTCGCCTTCACACTCCTGCACAAACACACATCCATCACAATAAAATCAATAAAAATAAAGGCCTTAGTCCAGAGCAGCCCCCACCCCCTAATACATTTTAGAAACATGTTTATTTTTTTAGGTTTTTATATTATTAAATATATATCACACTTTAAACATCTCTAGCTTTATATTTATATATGTGCTTAAATAGATATATTTTTTGGAAAACATATTGTAACATTTTTGTGTGTTTTTAACATATTTTAAACCAAATTTTAAGATCTTTGTGTGTTACTTAATGTCTCTTTTAAGAAAATCTGAACATTTTTTGTATGTTTTTAAATACATTTCCACATTTTTGTGTTTTTTAACCTCTCTTTTAACACATCATACTATTTTCTCTCAATTTCACTTCAGATGAATTTTTTGCCCCAAACATGTACTGTAGTTAGTTAACAACATGTACTGTGGTTAGTTAACAACATGTACTGTGGTTAGTTAACAACATGTACTGTGGTTAGTTAACAACATGTACTGTGGTTAGTTAACAACATGTACTGTGGTTAGTTAACAACATGTACTGTAGTTAGTTAACAACATGTACTGTCGTTAGTTAACATGTAGTGTCGTTAGTTAACAACATGTACTGTGGTTAGTTAACAACATGTACTGTGGTTAGTTAACAACATGTACTGTCGTTAGTTAACAATATGTACTGTCGTTAGTTAACAATATGTACTGTCGTTAGTTAACATGTAGTGTGGTTAGTTAACAACATGTACTGTGGTTAGTTAACAACATGTACTGTGGTTAGTTAACAACATGTACTGTCGTTAGTTAACAACACGTACTGTCGTTAGTTAACAACACGTACTGTCGTTAGTTAACAACACGTACTGTCGTTAGTTAACAACACGTACTGTCGTTAGTTAACAACACGTACTGTCGTTAGTTAACAACACGTACTGTAGTTAGTTAACAACACGTACTGTGGTTAGTTAACAACATGTACTGTAGTTAGTTAACAACATGTACTGTCGTTAGTTAACAACATGTACTGTCGTTAGTTAACAACATGTACTGTCGTTAGTTAACAACATGTACTGTCGTTAGTTAACAACATGTACTGTCGTTAGTTAACAACATGTACTGTCGTTAGTTAACAACATGTACTGTCGTTAGTTAACAACATGTACTGTAGTTAGTTAACAACATGCACTGTCGTTAGTTAACAACATGTACTGTCGTTAGTTAACAACATGTACTGTCGTTAGTTAACAACATGTACTGTAGTTAGTTAACAACATGTACTGTAGTTAGTTAACAACATGTACTGTCGTTAGTTAACAACATGTACTGTGGTTAGTTAACAACATGTACTGTGGTTAGTTAACAACATGTACTGTCGTTAGTTAACAACATGTACTGTCGTTAGTTAACAACATGTACTGTCGTTAGTTAACAACATGTACTGTTGTTAGTTAACAACATGTACTGTCGTTAGTTAACAACATATACTGTGGTTAGTTAACAACATGTACTGTCGTTGGTTAACAACATGTACTGTGGTTAGTTAACAACATGTACTGTCGTTAGTTAACAACATGTACTGGAGTGAATTAACCAGCTAGCTAACCATGTGTACTGTAGTTAGGTAACTCACTATTTGAAAAGCACTGCCCCAGTCATACGTACCTGTGCACGTATCCCATGTGGTGGATGTACTCCAGCGCTCTGAGCATGCCCAGTAGGATGTAGGCGATGGTCAGTTCACTCATGCCATCGGTGAAGTGGGTGCAGATCAGATCTCTGGCTGAACCTGGAAACACCAACACACGTCCTTGTGATCAGAAACTCCCAGAGAATCTGCTTTTCTGAAAACTTCAGATGTCAGCATCAGGGACGGGGTCAGCCGTCAGTCCAGACAAAATCTGGACAAATGTTCACTGTACTGATGTCGTGCAGTTAAATTTAACAGAAAACTCTTTGCTAACGTTAGCCTTTGTTTTGTTGGGGTTAAAATGTTGATGCTTGTGTCTTGTCAGTGGACACTGTTACGTTACGGTGAACTTTAATACAAGTGGTTCATTGCTGGACAGACGTGTGTCTGTGTTGTTCCTTCGCTGACAATGTGATGACTTCATCACAACCCATCAACTTGACTTCATTGACGGATGAGTCAACTTGAAAAAAAAAACTGAAGTCGTTAAATCCCTACTTAGCAATATATCAATTATGATATGCGACTAATGATATATATTTGTATTCCTTGGATTTGCCTTGTACAAAGTAATAAACAAAATACTGCAGACAAACCAAAAACTGACATTTATAGTAAAGTTTCACATCTTTTTCTGGAGCTATCAAGACTTCATGTGTACACATGAAGCCATAGCACAGTTCCTTGTAGTACTTGATTTTATGTTTATTACTTAACTAATTTCTGCTAATTGTTTTTATTCGACTTGCATGCCCTTAGGTTTCAACTTTTTGAGCTGATGGTGCTGTAAATTTCTCCTTGGAGATCAATAAAGTATCTATCTATCTATCTATATATATATATATATATATATATACACACACATGTGCATGTTTAGATACGCGTACTCTTTACCGTAGGCCATGAAGGGTGTGATGACCCACAACTCATTCTCTGCGATGAAGACACTCTTGTAAGGCAGAATACTGGAGTGGTGGAACAACTTTGACACATGCAGTTCACCCTGTTCAGAGCAAGGAAAGACATTACACCATGATGAGGACGGTGAGGATTATGACAAGGATGAGGATGAGGAGGATGAAGAGGGATGAGGAGAGATGTAAGAATAATGAGAAGGATGAGGAAAGAGTTAAGAGTGATGAGAAGGATAATGATTATGAGGATAATGAGAATTATGAAGACGATGAGGATGATGAGGATGGTAGTAAGTGTGATGAAGGTGTTTCAGACCTGCAGGTATGTGACCATGTCATTAGTGCAGGACTCCAGGTCTATGCGTCTTATGGCCACATGGTCTCCAGTGGGTCTGTACCGAGCCAGGTTCACTGTCATCAGCTCGTCCAGGCCTCGACCTAACACACACACACACACACAAACAAAACTAAAATAAATTAATTACAATAAAAGACAAAAAACTATAAATAAATAGACATTAAAAATAAATAAATATATAAACAAATAAAGGAAATAAATACAACTAGATTAATTAAATTGTTTTAATTAAATAAACTATGAATAAATAAATAATACATAAAAATAAATAAAACATTTTTAAAATAAAAGCCAAATAAATAAATAATAATAATAAAGGACCTGTGATGTGACTACTGCACACATGTACATTGTGATATTGATGCTCAAATAATATATCGTACAAGTCTAATTTCTCTGCTAATAAAAAGCTAAATGATGCTAACTGGCGGATGCTATGCTAATGTGTGTGTACGAACCCAGAACCGCCAGAAGCTCGTAAGCGCTGCTGTCGGGGAGGAAGGTGCCCATCGTGTCCCAGTGTGGGAGGGAGGTCAAACTGTCCTGACTGTCCTCATGGGCCTGGAGGAGGTGAAGAAAAAGGAGGACGAAGAGGAGGAGGAGGAGAAAATGAAGAAGAAAGGGATGAAGATCAGTCACAACACAGACTTGAGTTTGAGCGTGTAACAAACAGGAAGCTAGAGTTCAAAGGTCAGTAAAGGTAGGTGTGAGGGCGTTATTATTATTATTAAGGATGACCTGTGGCACCAGGGAGAGAACAAACCCAAACAAAAACAGGAATTAGGAGACGTTAGTAGCACACGCAAACCGCCACTGAGAAGAATAAAGGTGGAGTAAACAACTAAGTCCAACTATAGAGGAAATAACTGAATAAAAACAGCGTGGTTATCAACCACACACTAGAAAAAGTGGAGAGTGTTTGGAAAACAGAGCATCACAAATACAAGTAATGATCTCTGGAGTCACTTAACACGAGTGACACACGTCCACTCTCTCCCGCTTTTTAAATTGCATTTAAAAACGTGCTATTTTTCTTTGTATGGAGTGATTTTTAGGATAAAATTAAACATATTCACAGGAAAGTAATGGGTACATATTAGGTTGTAGTCGAGCATAAAATTAATATTTGAAAACTTTAAAATGAGTCCAATGCACCAATGTTTTTTTTTTTAATTCTGAATTATTAATTAAATGTAATAAAATAATTCACAGTTAAAGCTATTTCCTTCATGTTTCCATGTAAAGGTTCATTCCGAATGAAGGTTTCCATGGAAACGGGTGAATTCTGTTCTACTTAATTGGTCTTTTAGAGCTGGAGGTACAGAGGGCTCCGATTGGAGAAAACAGAATTATGAAAAATGTGCATTATCGTTGCAAAATATGCGTGGGATCATCATTGCGAAATGTGCGCGTCGTTATTGTTGCTAAATGCGCATGTAATCATCGTTGCCAAATATGCGCGTCATCATCATGGAAAATGCACTTCATTATTACGACATTTCTGTGCATCATCGTCGCGAAAAATGTGTCATTATCGTAACATTTTTCTGCTTCATCATCACAAAATACATGCGTCATCATCGCGACAAGACCAGGAGCATGTGTAGAACGACAGGAATAATGTCAACGAGGAATTATCGAATTTGGAATAATTAAACTAGTGTCTTTATTTGGAATAGGGTTGTCACGATACAAACATTTCCAACTCGATACCGATACTAAGGATAATACTCGATACTAATTTCGATACTGGAGATGTGAGGAATTCCTTTTAAAATGTCCTCCATGGACTGCTAAAAAAAAGGTAGTGAGTGCGGGTGCAGAATAAATGCATGTCTATCTCTTGGTAAGTTAAGGTAGGCCTATCTTTTTGCTCAAGCCCTTCTGCAGTGCTAACTGCAAGACTCTTTATGGTCGAGCATTATGTGCGCGGGCGGCAGCGTATTGCGTCATGTGACCACCGCGGACCCCTTGTGGGACTAGCAGCGCGCACGTCAAAAATGATAGGCTGACATGCTCACGGTGGCCTCCGTGGTGGTAACGTGATACTATGCGCTACCGCCTGGCTGCCGCCCGCGCGCATAAACGTTCGACTATATCGAGGCCTTTAAAAGCAAAGTTGCATCGGATGGTCCAATCACAGACCTATAGAAATAGTGTATAGGTCTGTGGTCGCACTGGTGTCATCCCATGTGCTGTCAGAGGCAGCTGGAGAAAAAAAGAGACTTTAACTTACACGCCGGCATTACGGCTGTGCCAGAGCTGACCGCGTTGATGCCTGTTTACAATTCTTAACGTTACCCGCTACAAAAAAGCGGCGACGCGCCATAAAAACAAAAATCGATTTTCCAGCAACTTAGTATCTAATTAGATACCAAGGGTCAATCTCGATTTAGTATCTAAAATCTATTTTTTGACAACCCTAATTTGGAATTGAGTTTAATTTGGAATTATCATTTTCAACTGGAATTATGTGTTTCCATGGTTCATCTGAAAGAGGAATGAACCTTTGTTCAGAGTTAAACAGGAATAAAAACTCATGTAAACTGGGCCAATGAAAAACTGTACAAGTCAAAGTACGTTTATAAACTAGTGCTCTACGGGTTTTCCACACCATCCCAGCTTTTTTCAGTTGGGTTGTAATAATAATAATAATATCTGTAATTGATTTTTATTATTTTCATTATGCACCATTATCTGATATTCGATTATTTTAGTATTATCTATTATCATCTGGTGTTTAGTAAAAAAAAAAAAAAAAAAAAAATCTATATATATATATATGAATCTTGGCAGTGAGGACTCCTGACTTCCATCAATTTATCACCATTTAAAATGATGGAAAATGGACAAGACACTCAAAAGCTGTGAAAGCAAATCAAAGAGCAGACAGACCTCATGAATTATTTGGAGTGTTTCCATGGTGACCACTGGGACGAAGCACATCCAAAATTAGTAAAGTGCATTTTGAGCGTAAATATATCCTCAGGTCTATAGCTGGTGTTCGATTCCATTTCCATTAAAACCCAGCACATGCTCCGGCAGCCACCAGTAGTGCTGGGAAAAGTCCATTTAATCACATGGTTTGGCTCAGGGCCGTCTTAACAGTGTTATGGGCCCCTGGGCAAAGCGGTGTAATGGGGCCCCTTGCTGGAATTATTACTGGTTTGAGATCAGTGGTCTTTAGGATGCCATTGTCCACGAATGTAAATTTAAACCAGTTCAAACCCTGATGCCCCATTGTATATACAAAAATGATTTTTTTTTTTAATTTACGTGTCAGTCATGAAATAAAAAGTTTTCTTGTCACAGTCACGCACACAAGCATAATGGAGTGACATTCCAACATGACAGAATATAGATTTCAAATACAGTGGTACCTCAATTTATGAAAGACCCAGCTAACAAATAATCTAAGTAAGGAAAAACCTTTACGTTAATTTTTCATCTCTGAATACGAAAGAAAATTCAATTTATGAAATTAAAACCCTGAGACATAAACATGTACATTACTGTACGTACTGTACATAACTATGCAATGTCCGTACTGTACATATCATCCCATTGACTATGAGGGAGCTACCCATGAAGCTTTTGGTGACCTTTGACCCTCATTCATCACAGAGTTACTGTTGTTTGGTGAGTTTTTCCCAGTGTGTTCATTTAAACGTTATTACAGTACGTATTCATTATTCATCATGAGCCCAAAGAAAGTGATTCCTGGTGCGAATGAAAAGAAGAAGTGACTGCATTATTAATAGAAGTGAAAAAGGGGATGATAAAAAAATACGGTTAGGTATAGCACACGGTTAAGTGATATGACAAAGGAATATGGCAGAAACCTGTCGACCATCGGTACAATATTGAAGAAGAAGGATGCATTAAAATCAGCGAGCCCTTCCAAAGGCATCTGTGTGATTTGGAAAAAGAGGTCAGAGGTCATCACTGAACGACCACATGGAGAAACTGTTAGTACTTTGGATGAAAGAGAAAGAAACTGTAGGAGATAAAGTGACTGAGGAGGTAGTTTCAGAAAAAACATCCACTATATTCACTGATCTGATGATGGAGGTGGGGGGGGGGGGATTCTTTTACTTTTAAAACATGTTTCATACAAAATTGGTACATTTTTATCATTTTTGAAGGGTTTAGGGGGTAGTATTTGGGAATCAGACCTTTTACATGTAAAATGCGAATATTCACGAAAAATTCACAGCCTGAAAACTCTTCTGGAATGAATTAATTTCATAAGTAGAGATACCACTGTAGTTGTAAATATTTTTCTGTATAAATCATACTACAAAATAAAACAAATCTTTAAAAAAAATTTTGAAAAAAAAATTGTGCAAAATGCATTTTTAAAAAACTGAGTATAATAAATCTGATTTAATGTGATAAAATCCTAAGAAAATTATAGAACAATTCTGGTTCAACATAAAATAATATATATGAAATTTGAGTATGAAATAAAACTAATTTAAAAAATAAAAATAGAAAAGGCTGACGGTTTTTCAAACAAAATAAACAAATCTATTTTAAAAAAATAAGTAAATTCCAGTACAAAAAAAAATCTGAATACAAAACTGAAATAAATCTGTAATATTATTGAAAAATTCCAGTAAGAAATGATAAAATATACATACAATTCTTGAGAAGTACTTGTACAAGATCAAAAAGTGAATGAAAAGTCTGAGTACAGAATAAAAGAATATTTAAAAAAAATAATAATTGAAAAAAGCATTAAACAACTTAAATGATTAATTACAATAAGATATTTTACATTTTTAATTCTATTTGATTAGCTTGATTTATCCTGTGGTTGACTTATGCTTGAGGTGTGAAGCATTTTACGTTAGCATACTCAGATTGATGTGGGGCCCCTACGGTGGTGTGGCCCCTCAGGCCCATGTGTTAAGACGGCACTGGGTTGTTTTTTAAAGACCATGGTGATCAGATGCAGAAGGGGTTGCCATGCATTGCTGAAGCTGAACACATGGAACTCCATCCGTCTGCGGCTGCGGAGACACACCGGTTATCGGCTACCGTTACCATGACGACAGGCGGCTCAAACACTCACAACACAAAACCGCCACGAGAAACGTTAGCCCAGACACGTAGTGAAACTGAAGACAGAAAAAAAAATCAAACACAGAGCGGTGACGGCACCAGAAGCAGAGCGTGTTTATGGGCAGTCGTGGCTCAGTTGGTAGAGTGAGTCATCCAATAACCCAAGGGTTGGTGGTTCAAATCCCACTCTGTCCTAGTACTGTTGTTTCCTTGGTCAAAGGACACTATGGATGCGTATGAATGTTTGGTGGTGGTCAGAGTCCGTCCGCCTGTCCCAGGATAACTGTGGATACATATGTAGTTTACCACCACCAGAGGGAGCATGTGAGAGTGAATAAATTATGGATCCACTGTGCGCTTTGAGTATGTGTGTACATAGAAAAGCACTATATACCGTAATTTTCGGACTATAAGTGACAGTTTTTTTCATAGTTTGGCTTGGGCTGCGACGTATATGTGAAATTATTATAGAATTTTTCATGTTATTTTCACACTGGCAACCACAAGAGGGCGGTGTAGGTCTGTGTATCTCTACCTGCTACTTCTGCACCTCTGAAAATGGATCATTTCGACATTAGCGGGTTATAAAAATGGCACTGAAAAGAAAACCATATTCTGCAGATTACAAGCTGCAAGTAGTGAAACATGCAGCTGAAAGTGGTAATGCAGAAAGAAAATTCGGAGTGAACAAGAAACTTGTAAGGGACTGATGAAAAGCAGAGGTTAGTCTTAATTAAACGAAGAAAACAAAAAAAGCTAATTGGGAGTTAAAAGCTCGGTGTCCACAGCTTTAACAATGTGCTGCTGGGAGACGCTACAGTTATGCTAATATTATCTGAATAATTGTTAATATGTTACTTTAAAGTAATTATCCAGAGTAAAATTCATTTTAGCTCATTTTTTAGATGATTGCGAGTACATACATACATACATATAGTTGACATGAAAATCACACCATTTTTAAGAACATTGAGAAATTTTCGATTTTGCTGTTTTGAGCCAAACTGTATTAGCATGGAAGTGATTAGGGCACGTCTATTTCACCGACACGAAACTCTATTTTTACACTAACTCTTTTAAAGTTCTAAACATCACACTTACGTGGTAGTAAGAAGAGGGTCCCTAAAGACAAATCAAAGTGTCCTGAGGTCTTCATGTTCTCAGATAGTGTGTCCACAGTTACTGATCTACAGACTTGTTCCTTTCTGGATGCAGAAGCTGTCTTTAGGAGGAAGACCGTAATAGTAGCCTCGCAGTGCTATCCCCCACTGGTTTAAACCTCAAAGATTTTCAGATAAACTAAAAAACTAAATACATTCGAAAACACGGGTGTCAAAAAAAAAGGCCCGGGGGCCAAATGCGGACAGCCAACTGTTTTGGGCTGAATCCCATTTCACCCCTTACCCCTTCAAATGGAGCTATAAGGGGTAGGGCTTTAAAATCAACCCCTATGAATTGGGACACCCATTCAACACTCGCCTACGTCATCAGTTCACTCCACCAGTTGTTACGTAACCAAAACCCACATCTTTAACCAAAACCCACATCTTTAACCAGAAGGAAACAAACATGTCTGCTGCTGGAGTTGTCGCGTTCTCCTGGGATATACAGAATACTTTTTCTAATATCTGCGTGGAATCAGAGAAGTGCTATGCATTGATCGATTACTCCACGTTTACGTAAATAGAGATTTTTTTCATGTGCATTTTAGGCGCTTGGCTATCGATTGTGGTTACATCTTTGGGTTCTGTTGAAAACTCATTCATTTTCATAAGATACGGGTCACGTCTACAACATTTTTTAACTGACTGTATGTATCTGTGTTTCAGCACTGGATCTAAATCCGTACAATAAACACTCTCTTCAATGGTTTCCTCCATAGCAACAGTCTCCATGGTTACGTCCTGTCCTCCAGTTAAAATCGGAATGTCATCATAGTCATGTGACTGCAACCTACCTACCTATCAGAGGACCTGTCATGTGACTATTGCGAACAAGTAGATTGCGATGTCGACACTCAAACCATATATTGCGCAGCTCTACTATTATTTTACCGTTGCGAGTCGTGTTCCAGTTCCCATTGGGAGCATGTGACCCCCTGAACTGGAACGACTTGAGTGTCCCTGATGTGAACTGACTCCGCCTCCTCAAACAGAAGCACTGGTGAGTGTGAGGTGACGTGACCTTCTGAGCATGTGCAGCAGTGTCATGAACTGAATGCTCATGCATGCAGAACAGTGCACAGCCTTTAGGGGAGTGGTGAGTTCCTCTGAATAGACATCTGTGCACACACACACACACATGCACGCACATATACAAAAGGCAGATGATGATGATGCAGTGACAGGAGTACCGCACTTACTTTCCTGTGAGACAGTCCCTGAGCTTGGTCTGGGGCAGAAAAACCACATCAATGACAAAAAGACATGAACAGAACAGAAGGATGTGTGTTTAGAGCAGCTGGGAAACTAGAAAAATCACTGAGAGCGCAAACCTCCGCAAAGGCAGACCCCCCCCAAATGAAGAGAGGTCCACCAAGGAGGTTATGTTTTCACTGGAGTCTGTCTTTCAGCAACATGACAAGAAAAGCTATGGATGGGTTTTGATACATTTTCAGGATATGTTGGGTATGTCACAAGGAACAAATGAATACATTTTGGTGGTGATCTAGAAGAGATCCTGGATTCTGAATCACTTTCAAATGTATTCTCCATTTACCACAATGTACTAAAGCTCCAGGACACACGCTGCTGGAGTTTCCTCTGCTCTTTAAAAAACATAACAAATCAAAACAAAAAAAAAAAAAAACACCTCACTATTTGAAAACCCTTGATATAGAAAAATGTTATGATCATATGCACTGCAAAAACAAAAGGTTTTACTTTTGTATATATATTCAAAAAAAAAAAAGTTTGCTTTGGCAACAAAGAAATTAAAAAGTCAACTTAAATGACTAAACCCTGCGTGTGTATGTGTGTGTGTGTGTGTGTGTGTGTGTGTGTGTGTGTGTGTGTGTGTTGGCAAGAATCTGATGATATAATGCACATTTCAATCAGGATACAATTTATATTGCGATATATCACAATACTGTTAGCATGAGTTAAATAACCACGTGAATATATAAATAAAAGACAAAAAAACAGAAAAAAACCCGTCTAACTTGTCAACATTTGAACAAATAACATCAGTCCAGTATCGTGAAATGAAACATCGCGACATATGATGGAAATTATATTTTCTTGCAGCCCCTAAACCCCTGCAGGTTCTTCACAGATACGCTTCTTAATGCAAAGGGAGCAGACCGCAGGCAAAACTGAAAAAAAGACAAGCTTCAGCAAACATGCGACAGTGTGAAATGATCAGCTGACATGAGGAAACGCTTCTATCTATGGCATAGGTGTCCAGCATAAGGCCCGTGGACAAAAACTGGGTCCAATGCGGCTCAGTGGGATGAATCTGTGAAATGACAGTGAACTAGGGCTGCGTGATATTAGAAAAAACTGATATTGCGATTTTTTTTTTTAACACTCTGCGATATATATATTGTGACATGAAAAAATATTCTGGATTAAATAACAGCTGTGTGGCGTCGACACAAACGGTCAAACAGATAAGAGGTGGAAACAGAACACACGTTTCAGTATCATCCTTCTTTTAGCTGAAATAATCACATTAAACTAATAAAAATAAATAAATAACTTAATTAAAATTACTGTATTTTCCACACTGTAAGGTGCATTGTCACAGAATAAGTTTATTTTTTATGGTTTTTCATATATAAGGTGCACTGGACTATAAGGAGCATTAAGTGAAGTCAAAATTATGAGATAAAAGTAAATTACAACTACAATAGAAAAAGTCACAATTTCTCTCCACTGATTTACGACTTACTTTTCCTACCGTCACATCTGTTTAGTTTGCAAAAGTAATTATGATCCTATTGTGGGAATTTAAGGAGTATAAGTACAGATAGTTTTTGCAAAAACGTAAGGAGTAAAAGTAAAAAGTTTCCAGAAAAATAAATACTCAGGTATACTACAGATACCTAAAAAAAAACTACTTAAGTACAGTAATAAAGTACTTTTACAGAGTTATTTCCCACCTCTGCCTTAAACTCTGATACATCCTGCTCAATTATTACAGTATGTGTAATGCTGAAAATAAAGAAATTCAGTTCTAAAGGGAAACTTAAAATATTTAATACCAAAGAAATACACAAGTTCTCATGCGCAGCGTAAAACAGAATCATAAGAAGCATTAAATAAAGCTGCACAGATGTGTAAATATGACAAGTACATAGAAGACAGAAGTGATTTTGTTTTCGTCATCCACTGATATGTTACAATAGTAAAAACAAGAAACAGATGACGGACTGAGGGACTGGATGAAAAACAGCCAAGAACTGTAATTCAAGGAAAGCATAACTTCACAGACATCATTATCTGTCTGTTATTTCCCTGCATGTGTGGATGACAGATTTAATAAACAGTTAAACCTGAGTTTATTAATCATGTTTTCACAGTGACCTGATTTGCCTTGAATCTCACCTCCAAACAACTCCAAATCCCGCAGGCTCTCCACACTCAACTTTTCAGTAACCCAACGCTGACAGAGACAGACGGTTAATATCAGACATGAAAAAGAGGGAGAAAAAGCAAGCGAGAGTAAAGACAGGTTCAACAGAAGAAAACACACATCTGGAGCTGCAGAATAATAATGACTGACTTACACCATCCCTTTTTCACATCGGTAGAAAAAAACAAAGTTATAATATTATCCCTTATATTGATGGAAATCACTTACAAGAAAAGACATGGATCCTCTTGAGTGTGATACTTCTGATGTCAAAAAAATTAGGAATATCTATGTCTGCTTCTGTTCCGTCTTCCCCTGTTGAATAAACACAATTTGACATTTAATATATTGCTAGATCTATAAAACTTATCCACAAAGCACACACAATACCCGAAGAAGATAGTACAAGAAACAATTCATAAAACAAGTTTTCCTCCATTGCAAAGCTTGCAGGGAAGTTGGTTGGAAAGCCGCAACGACCACTTTGTGAAGGGTTTCAGTGTGCTGTAGTCAGGAAAGCCAGACAGATATCTGGGGACTCGTCACATCCTTTACACTCTCAGTTTGAAATGCTACCATCTGGTCATAGATTTAGAGTCCCAAGGGCGAGCCACAATATATAGAAAAAATCTTTTATACCACATGCCATACAAGCTCTGAACGCCATCTGAACAGAATATGACTGTACAAGGTGATCCCCTCAGAAGGCTACTGTATTTACATCCACCAGTGCCGTCTCTTTGCCTGTTTGCACAACGTTTTTTTTTTTTGTTTTTTTCTCTCTGTGTATGTTGTGGAGTGTCCAAATGTGTTTTTATGTAAATTGACATCTTGAGAGGCGAAGGCAAATTTCCACCATGGTGGATAATAAAGTTTTTCTTATCTATCTTATCTTAAAAGTTGAAAACTAGGGTAATAATGTGGAAAGGGCGAATCTGAACTGGATTTTTATAGATATCAAAATAGTTTGTTTTTCAAATATCAAGAGGATCAGCTGACGGGCATAAACAGAGAATGCAGCCTTATGCGTACTTTAAAATACCACTGAGATGCTCTTAAGTGATTAAAACAAACACTTTTACCAGGATTTTGTCCAAGTTTTCTGACAGTTCTCGTAACATCACACCTGACACTTGATTTCCCATGAAATTTTGGATCAAGTTCATGATTCTTGCATGATTCAGCATCTGCAAGTATTCCCTGAAGGAATACGGACTCCTCTGATCAAAGTTAGAAGCTTCATCCTCGATCCAAAATGTGAAAATTTCACAACTTTTCTGTAGCTCCCAAGCTTTAGGGTTATCTCCTTCGAGATACGAGTTATTTGCACACTTTGGACACATGCAGTATATTCCACTTGTCTAAACTGACTTACGACTAATTTGCTTCATGTTTTGCTTTTGTCAATTACTATGTTTTAATCTACATTTTTTGCGTCTTAAGACTGTTGCTCTGTCTGTTGTTGGCTTTTTTTGTCTGTTATTGTGAAGAACAGTGTGACGTTTGTTCTAGTAAGGTACCGTGTGAATATAGTTTAACCAAATAAACTTCCTACTTCATGTGAAAACATTGTATTTTATACAAACCAAGACAGACAAATCACTAACTAACAACAGATTCGAGTAAGCTGCTGCTAATGGCTCGCTAATATTATGATGGAGGGCGCAGGCTAGCAGTACATTATCGTTAGCTAAACACTGACTTATTTCAACAATTGTAAATCACATTAAAATACGGTCCCAAAAACTTACCTTCGTATTTTTAAGACCGGGACACCTAGTAAAATAGATATGGCATTTTAGGAGAACTTATTTCGTGAAAACATCCTTCTTAGCGGTATCTTTTTGACATTTCTCCACTTCGCTTCGTTGTTGATGAGAGCGCCTTCGCGTCGCGCTCAATGACGACACGCCCACAGAGGACCTACCACCACGCGCGTTTTGATGACGTCACACCGTCTCAGTACTAGCGCCGTTGAAAACATAGACCCTTGAATCGGCGTTAGAAAACAGGTAAGTGCGGGTTTTTATCAAACGTTATGGTATTAAAAACAATTCAGCGAACCAATATGGTATCGCATGCTTCTCTTGCTTTTTTTAAATCGTAAGCGTTTTTTGAGCCAGGGTGACGTTCGGGGTTTAGCACAACATTATCCCGGCCTTGTTCGCGGCCTTTAGATAATGCTAACATGCATAGCTAAATTTTGCTCCAAATGTAATATATCGGTAATCCGACCTTCTAACAGTGTTATAAACTCACATTTAATACCCAGTTACTAGTACAATAATAGCACGAGATCGGGATAGCTCATTGTATTCTGCTATTTAATTTAAATTATTAATATTTTATGACGCTCTTCATCTGGTTAGAAACGTAGTTTTGGTTCGGACTTGCATGCAGGGTGGTTATAATTGTTATTAATGTTAATATAAAGGTTAAGGAAATGGCAAAATTAGGCTTATCAGTCCTATGTTAATTATACAGACCCATCAGTGATAGAACAAGTACTGAAATCCTGTAAAAGAATACATCATTCTACATCGTAACAAGGCTGCACTACAAAAAAATAAACATTTTTTCAGTAAAAGCTGAACTTTAGTCTAAGTATAGACCTATTAAAATGTGGGACTTGTGTCCCACATTTACTTACCCACATTTACCTATATTTAAAAAATTTTTTTATTCATTTTACAGTAGTACTAATGTATTCTTTGCATTTTACTGCTGCACATGTTTAAGCTTGAATTACTTTATAAACTGTTGGGTAAGTAAATCTACTACAATGCATTACATTCTACAAGGTCATTATTTGTTTTTGCATCATTGTTCTGCAAGACTAGGATAAAACTGGCCAGGTTTCGTATTTTATCAGTATCTGTGGTTCTCCCCAAGATTTTTTCTTTTGTCTGACTGGCTTTTGGAGTTTTTTCTTGCAGAGGAGGAGGGTCTAACGACAGGGGATGCTTGGGACTTTGTCTATTTCTGTGGTTGATTTTTCTGTCCTATAACGCCCTGTGAGACGACATTGTTGTGATTTGGGCTTCTATAAGTAAATTTGTATTGAATTGTTTTCAAGTTAATCAAAACTTAAAAATCTTGTCATAGAACATATTAAAAGACATAAATGTATTCTGGCTTCAATTCAATTTGTTATTTTGTTTCTTTTCCTGTAACAATCTGAAGAGGAAAAACTATGCCTAATTTGCACTTTTCTACACCACAATCAGAGATACACATTTTGAAAAAACCTGGAAAAGTTTTGGAATTTGAAAAATGCAAATTCAAGGTCTGGAAAGGTTTTGGAAAAGTAAAAAGACCCAGAAACTTTTGGGAAAGTCATAGATTTTTTTACACATTATAATACTGTGTGATTAGTAATCCTAAAAAAATTGTTTGAATGACTGAATAAAAAGTTTATTTCACATCGTCTTAACGTTCTATTTGGTGAACTGGAAATGGACTTCAGTTCATGTCCTGTTCACTCACTTCTTGGGATGTATCATGCCACATGTGGTGAAGTGGGTATGGACTAAAATCTGCCCAAATTAAATGTAAATGCCAGGAAAGTGTGGTTTTAACAATGTCTGGCTTCACTGGGACATGTACATAGATGTTATTTTAATCTTGAACCATACATTGTCATTCATTTTATTGTTAAATCTCTGAAGGTAAACTTTAACACAACACTTTAACTTTTCATTCTGATTGTTTAAAGTCAACATTTTTAGGAATACATAGTCATAGAAATTTGGTTAAAGTGTGTATGAAACCTGCACAATCTATACATGTATTAAAGTTGTATTCTGTTGTACCAAACGCAATTTGCTTTTAAAATTTGCTATCATTCACATTAATATTGTCATAATGGATTCTGTCTAAAATAAATTTCGATATGTCTTAATAGACAGAATCATGAGAATTTTTTTTCCTGATATTTTAAGACTGTATAAATGAAGTTTTTTAATCTAATTTTTTCTAGAGCGGAGCCATGAATTGGAACAAAGGTGGTCCGGGTATTAAGCGAGGTTTTGGGTTCGGAGGCTTTTCCCTCGCAGGGAAAAAAGAGGAACCTAGTCTCGCACAAAAATCTCACACATCATTTGGAGCCACAGGATCGGGTGGAGGATATGGCAAGAACCAGCAGCTCCCCTCGTTCTATAAAATAGGAACAAAAAGAGCTAACTTTGATGAGGAAAATGCGTGAGTATTGGCTCTTTCCTCTTCATCCAAATGTAGTAAACTGATTTGAAGCAGGGTAATTCTATGTCAAAGCATCCAGAGAAACAGACATTTCCCAGGTCACGCTCTCAGAAAATTCTCAAAACAGTCACACGGTTTCCTCATATGGACTTTTGAATTAATACCAAGTTTTAGACCAATATCATTAATAGTTTTGAAGTAAAGTCCTTCCAAAATTTGGGGTATTTTTCAATTATTTTGACAAAATTGCGTTTGGTCCGATGTTGAGCTTCCACTGCTCCTCTATTATTTCACCTAGATATTACATTTTAGGTCTCCCTGGCTAACTTTCCCTTAGAATCCCCCCAAAAATTTGAAGGATGTGATCAATTGCACACGTTGAATCGCAAACTTCAAAATTTCTTGTTTTTTGGTTTTTGTTTGTTTTAAAAAATGAAAAAACGAACAAAAGAAAATGTCTTATTAAAGTAAAATGTCAAAGAGAGTGGAAGCTCAAATATGGATCAAAAGCAACTTTGTCAAAACAAAAAAAAGGAAGAGGAACCTGTGTGAATCTTTTGAGAATTTTCTGAGAGGGTGACCAGGGAAATGTCTTTCTCATGGTGCTTTGACACAGAATGAACCATCATCAACTGAACATGAAACATCATCTTTGTCATTTCCAACCAGCTATTTTGAAGATGATGAGGAGGAGTCAAGCAGCAACGTGGACCTGCCTTATATCCCAGCTGAGAACTCGCCCACACGGCAGCAGATGCGAGGTGGTGGCGGCTCAGACAGCGAGGATGATCCTCTAGACGCCTTCATGGCAGAGGTTGAGGTGAGAACAGGTTCACAAATAGACAATCATGATATACAAAAAAGGAAGGGGTTTATTGTAGGTGGGTGTCAGTTTAACCCTCTATGGGGTTTATTAAAGGGATAGTTCCACAATTTTCACAGGAATTTGCACAGCATCACCATCTTTACCCTGGTCCACCCACAGTGACTTACCCCCGACAGTGTCCTGTGAGTCCAGTTCTGGTCCAGTTTTAATCAAAGTGAAAGTAGTCCCGGCAGGACTACGTAGTTCCTGGAACTAACTTCTTAGAACTACTCTGTGGGAAAGCGCCTTATGGAGTTTGGGGGTTTGTTGTTCCTGGCATCACCTGTTAAAGCTTTCTGCTCCAAAGGCCATGCTCAGTTGGTAGAGCGGTTCGTCCATTAACCAAAGGGTTGGCGGTTTGATTCCCACTCTGTCCTAGTCAGTCCGTTGCCTCCGGTGTCACTCACACTAGTGTATGAATGTTTGGTGGTGGTCAGAGAGGCCGTAGGCACAAAATGGCTGCCACGCTTCTGTCAGTCTGCCCAACCGTGACTACATATGTAGTTTACCACCACCAGAGGGAGCATGTGAGAGTGAATGAATAATGGATCACTAATGTAAAGCGCTTTGGGTGCCTTGAATAGTGCAATAGAAATCTAATCCATTATTATTATTATTATTATTATTATTATTAAAAAAGAAAAGTCAAAGGTCAGTGCTCACCTTGAGTCCATGTCATTCAACTCTACAAGCCCAGACAGAAATCTCAGTGTAATTATTTACTCAGACCTGAAATTGAACAACCATTTAAATGCTCGTACCCAGTCTGTCTATGACCACCTGAAGAACATCGATAGAATAAAAGGTTTTCTGTCCAAACCAGACACAGAAAAACTCATTTATTTTCAGTAAATTTGATTATTGTAACAGTGTCTTCACTGGTGTAAACAAAACAAAAATCAACCAGGCAACTCCAGCTGATCCAAAATGCTGCTGCCAGGGTCCTGACCAGTACCAGGAAACTGGACCACATCACAGCGCTCCTCAAATCCTTACATTTTCTTACTGTGGGTCAAAGGTCACATTTTTAAATCTATAAAGATCTAAACAGCCTTGGACCCAAATCCATCCTAGACCTGCTGGTTCCATATGAAGCATCCAGAGCCCTGAGGTCAGAGGTCATCAGGGACAGGTTTACTGTGTGTTCCCAAAATCAGAACCAAACAAAGTTCGTCATCATTCAGTTGTTCTGCTCCTCACCTGTGGAACAAACTACCTGAACACCTGAGGTCTGAGAAAAACTGTTCATTTAGATCAGGCTGAAAACATTACTGTTCACTGAAGCTTTGATTTAAATTCTTAATTGTCTTTTACATTTTTTTGTGTCTTATTTTAACCCTTGTGCGGTCCTTCGTAAAAGGCACACTGGCTGTGTCCTACAATCGGGTCTTAAAAACCCAGATTCCAAAGTTCAGTTCCATAGACTCATCACCCCACCCCCCAAGGATATATTACTGTTTTCAGTAGTAAGCAATGGCATCCTACAGTACGTATAAAAAGGTACATTTGTGAACCACCGGGTCTCTTTGACCCGAAGTACCGCACAAGGGTTAATTGTCTTGTAATGCATTTTAATGTTTTTTTTCATGTTAATTTCCTTATATGTTTAATGTAAAGCACATTGAATTGTCTTTTACATGAAATGTGCTATGCAAATAAATTTTCCTTGCCTTAAAGCTTTATTTATATGTTCTGTAAAAGAAATCCTGTTTTCTCTTTTCAGAACCAAGCAGCAAAGGATATGCGGAAACTAGAGGAAAAAGAAAAGGAGAAAAGTGCTGCCAAGTAAGACTTTTGATTCATTAGATTTTTTATTTATTTATTTATTTATTTTAGCTCATTAAGATCTTTATATAGATTATATTACAAAATAGCATGACCCATAATTCAGCTCTTTATAGACAAAAGTGGAAGCCCATTAGTTCAGAATATATATATATATATAATTTTTTTCTGTACTGATTTTAAATACTTCACAACAATTGCCCTGTTTACATGAGAGTGTTTAATTCATGTTTAATTCTGAATAAAGGTTAATTCCTCTCTCAGATGAAGCATGTAAACACCTAATTCCAGTTGAAAATTATAATTCTGAATTTAACTTAATTCACATTAAAGTCACTGATCTATTCTGATCTTAATTCTGAATTTGATAATTCCTCTGACATGGAAACAGTTCATTTCTTTTTAACATTATCCCTGTCGTTCTGCACATGCTCCTGGTATAGTCGCCAGGACGACACACACATTCTGCTGTCAACATTAGTTTGTTGATTCCTATGGTTGATTGGGTGGAGCTGCTGCTTTGTAATTATGACAAAAATAATCACATGTACATCACATGTATGTGCTCTAACATGTTGATAGTTGAAACCAACACACAACAGGAAGCGGACGTCATAGTTTTCTTCCAGAAGACATCCAGACGTTAAGCGGATGTTCTGTCCAATCAGAACCCTCTGTACCTCCAGCTCTGAAAGACCAATTAACTAGAGTGTTTCCATGGAAACCTTTATTCAGAATTAACGGTCCATGTCAACACGAATGAAATAGCTTTAGTTCCGAATTGTCTTATTATGAATATTGTATTTTTCGGACTATAAGTCGCAGTTGTTTTTTTTTTGTTTTTTTCATAGTTTGGCCGAGGGTGCAACTTTGGAGCTCTGTAACGACTTATATATGAAATGATATAATTTTTCATGTTATTTTCACACTGACACCCGCCAGAGGGCGCTCTAGGCCTGTGTATCTGTACCTGCTAATTCTGTTCCTCTGAAAACAGACCATTTCAACATTAGCGGTAACTTTTAAAAACAACTGACAAGGACTGAACAAAAATTACATCACAAAGAAAATCATATTCTACAGATTACAAGCTGCAAGTAGTGAAATATGCAGCTGAAAATGGTAATGGTAGCCTAGCTGGTGCTTTGACCTCCAGGTGATGTCGTTACCAATTAGTCGTATTTCTAAAATACTTCACTTTCGATTTCACACAACTTACAAACAGCATTGGTTTTGTTTTCAGAAACGGAAATATTTCCCGATTGGAGCCTTGAGAAATGGTGGTGTTTTCAAAATTTTTTTGCTAACACTGCTCTTTGACGCCATGTTTGTTTGAGGTCACACACTATGGGGTCTTCACACCGAGTGCAGCTTCATGAATTAGATGATGTGTCAGGGGTCACTGGTGGAAAAATGTCCTTAAAAAAAATTGATCTATGGACACTAGGGTTGTCACGATACAAAAATTTCCAACTCGATACCGATACTAAGGATAATACTCCATACTAATTTCGATACTGGAGATGTGAGGGATTCCTTTTAAAATTTCCTCCATGGACTGCTAAAAAAAGGTAGTGAGTGTGGGTGCAGAATAAATGCATGCCAAGAGCAAATTAAGGTAGACCTATCTTTTTTGCTCAAGCCCTTCTGCAGTGCTAACTGCAAGCCTCTTTATGGTCGAGCGATTATGTGCGCGGGCGGCAGCGTATTGCATCATTTGACCACCGCGGACCCCTTGCGGGACTATGGCAAGCCAAAGTGTTCACATAGCCAAGCGTTGTCTTTATTATATTACGTGTTACAGAACGCGTGCCATTGTGCGCGCCAGTGCACGTACCAGAGTGCGTCCTGTAACGCGTGATAGCGCGCGTGCTAGAACGCGTTCTGTAACGCGTGATATAATAAAGATAACGCGTGGCTATGTGAACACTTTGGCTTGCCATACGGGACTAGCAGCGCGCACGTCAAAAATGATAGGCTGACATGCTCACGGTGGCCTCCGTGGTGGTAACGTGATATAATGCGCTACCGCCTGGCTGCTCGACTATATCGAGGCCTTTAAAAGCAAAGTTGCATCGGATGGTCCAATCACAGACATATAGAAATAGTGTATAGGTCTGTGGTGGCACTGGCGTCATCCCGTGTGCTGTCAGAGGCAGCTGGAGAAAAAAAGAGACTTTAACTTACACGCCGGCATTACGGCTGTGCCAGAGCTGACCGCGTTGCTGCCTGTTTACAATTCTTAACGTTACCCGCTACAAAAAAACGGCAACGCGCCATAAAAACAAAAATCGATTTTCCAGCAACTTAATATCTAATTAGATACCAAGGGTCAATATCGATTTAGTATCTAAAATTTATTTTTTTGACAACCCTAATGGACACACAAATTGCTCCTAAGTAATTAATATGCGAATAGATCCAGAATCAGAAAATCGATTTTTTTAACACAGGCCTCCTGGCATGTTTTCAGATTGTTGTTTGCGTCATATAACGTTAGCTGAATGTGCTACGTTAGCATACCGTAACCTATTCACCGGTCTGTTTCTTGTTGTTGGATTTTATCAAATAAATTTCCCCCAAAAAAATGTGACTTATACTCGAGTGCGTCTTATATAATTTTTTTTCCTTACTTAGGATGCATTTGTTGGCTTATACTCCAGAGTGACTTATAGTCCGGAAAATACAGTAAATAATTCGGAATTTAAAGAAAAACATCATGTAAACGTGGCAATAGTCACACTTTATTTTTGTAGCTTTTTTATCATCTGAAGTTAAATCACCATGTGCACAAAGCGGCGCATCAGTGTATTGTTGTGTTTGCTGAGCTAACACACGTCATCAGGTAAGATCAATGGCCTCAGTTATAGTGGGGGTGTGGGCTTTTCTTGGGTGTACGAACGAGCCGCAGGGAAGTTTTTTTTTTCTCCGCTTGTCATTTCAGGGGTATTCGCGATGACATTGAAGAAGAGGATGAACAAGTGAGTGAGCCCTCCACAGTTCATAATCTTATTATATTTGCTGAACAGGGATGTCTCCAGACCAAGTTTTGATTTTACTGTGTTGTTTTGCTTTTGACAGCCCCCCCACCCCTCCCCCGCCTTCCCCTCTGACTCTAAGCTTTAGTTCAGGGGTGTCAAACTCATTTTCCTTCAAGGGCCACAGTCAACCCAATATGGTCTAAAGTGGGCCAGACCAGTCACATAACAACTACCACTGCACACTATACGGTTTAAGCATCGATATCGCAATAAATGTGTTCGCAATAGTCACATGACAGGTCCTGTTAATGTAGGAGACGAATGAGCTCAACATTTTCTCTACTTTCAATAGAACCTGACGCACACTGAGCACATCAAAACCATTCTGAAGCAGTTTCGACTGAGTCACTGGTAACAAGACTGAAAAATGAGCGACCAACAAGAGACAATCGCCCAAAAACCAAAGATCACCCCATATCAACTAGAAAAAAATCTCCCAAAATCAAGGCTCACTGCCAGAAACATCAGTTATGTGGAATAATTGTTTATTTAATTTAATTTTTATTATTATTTTTGTTTTCATCATTATTTGTATTCATTTTTATTCTTCAATTAATTAATTTTTTAAATGTATTTTTTTTAATTATTATTATTATTATTATTATTATTGTATTTAACTATTTCATTATTTGGTGTCATCCTTCTTGTAGCCGAAATAATTGCGTAAAATTAATAATTGGAAATTCATTAATTAATTAAAAAATAAAACAAAGAATAAAGACAAATAAATAAAACATATATAATAATAATCAATAAATAAAAACATACATCTAAATAAAAAAGAAAATATATACAAATAAATAAAAAAAAATACAATAAACATAATTGCAGGACATGTCATGTGACACACGTACGTTCATTGCGATGTTGATGTTCAAACAATATATTCAACTCAATCTTTTTACAACACTGATTGTTAATATATTCAGTGTATTTCATCTTTTGGTTGACCAGATTTGGCCCCCAGGCCTTATGTTTGACACCCGGGGGTTTAGATTCTTCACATGAAGTTGTTTATCCATGTAGCTTTAGTTTGTGGAAAACGAAGCATGTTTTGTTGTAATTATGACACATATTTGACGTCAGAATCCATGATGAAATTCTCCTCAGTGTTTTATTTTTGTCATGTGTGAAAGCGCTTCTGTTGGTCACATGACTGACTGTGCTCTCTGCAGGAAGCCTATTTCCGCTACATGGCTGAGAATCCCACCGCCGGGCTGACGCAAGAGGACGAGGAGGAAAATGTCGACTACGACAGCGACGGGAACCCAATCGCTCCCACCACCAAGAAAATCATCATGCCCCTTCCTCCTATTGACCACAGCGAGGTACACGCTGTGATCAGGCACTAATGCAGACGACTACGGCTATGTTTACACAAACCTGGGTGTTTTTGAAAGGCACATTTTTAAGCTCTGTTAAAAAAATAAAAATAAACTTTGCACACAGTAGTGTTTTAAAAAAAATTATTTGCGTTCATATTGATCCACATAAATACGCTGTTAAACCACATCAAGCCTGTTGGGGGCAGTGTTGGATGAATGCAGGGAATAAGTACTCTGGCCCCGTACCAGATAAAAAAAACAAACAAAAAAAACCCCAACAAGACAAATGTCTGCGTTTAGTGTAAACATATCCTAAAAGTGCTTAAATTAAATAAATAAATACACCATTGAATATCATATATAATGAATAATATATTAATTAATTCAAATTTGAATGAATGTTTTGTTTTTTTTCACAGATTGATTACACTCCTTTTGAGAAAAACTTCTACAATGAGCACGAGGAGCTGAGCAGCCTGACGGGAACTCAAGTTATAGAACTCAGACAGAAACTCAACTTGAGGGTAAGACACAAAACACTGCAGTCATTCACCCATAAACTCCCACAGATACTTTTATGTCCATTCCCAAATAAATATTTCTCTGGATTCACTTTTTATTGTATTTTCTGCACTATAAGGCACACTGTCAATGAATGGTTTATTTTTATAAAGATTTTTTCACATGTAAGGCACATTAAGCAAAGTTAAAATAAGATAAAAAGTTAAGTTGAAATAAAAAGTGAAAATTCCAAGTCACTAAGACCAGAATTAATTCACCAGAATTAATCCATATATATATATATATATATATATATATATATATATATATATATATATATATATATATATATATATATATATATATATATATATTTGTGACCCGCCACCACGAAACCAGGCATAAGTCGCGCTGAGCCGTTCAGAGCTACAGCCAAATTTAGGCTGGAAGGTGATTTGTTATTAGTGTTTACATTTTATCAAAAAACGGTACCTTAACACCTCTATGTTCACTTCCTGTGGTCATTACATTGAAATCCAATCAATAAAGGTGTTTATTGAGTCAATTATTTAAGCGGCAACAAAAGTTCAGGTATTGCTGAGCAAAGACAAAGACGACTTCCACCTCTTTTCGCCGAACAAAACGATCTCCGTTCCGTGGGTAAACACCCAAGTGTTTGGTACGAGGTAAAAGCTTATATTGAATGTTCTGTCCAATGGTGTAAGCCAAATGATTATAATACGTCACACTTCTGTCCTATTATTATAATATATAAAACTTCTGTGACATGTCCATCAGAGTGTCCTTTAACATCTGTCAACAATTTGTGTCAATCGGATACAAATTATTATGCGTTGCTAAGGACTTCCTACCCCAAAACAGTCCAAAACTTTAACGGACAATATCTAAAAATATGCAAATTGTAAAATATGTCCAAATGTGGATATTAAAATGACCATAACTTTGGTTCTACTTGTGATAGAAACATCATTTTTTCACCATCTTAAACCTTAGTTTCCACTCTACCAAGATACACACATAACTCTGTTTGGATTTACACACACTTATGCCTGGTTTACTGGTGGGGGGTCACATATACATATATATGGCACACTGTGGTGGCATGATAGTCTGGAAAATATGGTAATTTTATTTAATTAGTAGATCTACAGAAGGATGACAGTGAACCGTCTGTTCTAATGTGTTTGACTGTTGTTTTTCCTCTTCTCTCCTGGCAGGTATCGGGTGCTGCTCCTCCAAAACCCTGCACCAGCTTCGCACACTTTGGCTTCGATGAGCAGCTGATGCACCAGATCCGCAAGTCAGAGTACACTCAGCCCACACCCATCCAGTGCCAGGTAGGAAAAGAACCTCGTCTGACTGATAAAATAAAGCAGGGCTTTTCAAATTCTGGGATAACGATCCTCCCCTAAAAGAACATAAAAGGAGCTGTTATTATTTACTTGATCTTCATCTCTGTATGTCCTTAACCCTTGTGCGCTCCTTCGGGGTCAAAGTGACCCGGCGGTTCACAAATGTACCTTTTCATACCTACTGTATGGTTCCATTGCTTACTACTGAACACAGTAAAATATCCTTGGGGGGTGGGGTGATGAGTCTATGGAACTGAACTTTGGAATCTGGGTATTTAAGACCCGATTGTAGGACACAGCCAGTGCGCCTTGTACGAAGGACCGCACAAGGGTTAAACACATTTTGACATTTGTATTTATTTATTTTTTTTTACAACTTTTTAAAACCAAATTTTAACATGTGTGTGTTTTTCAACATCCCTTCCATTCAGCATGTTTTTAAATATACATCTTAAATTTAGGGGGTGTTTTTAAATACATTTCCACATCTGTGTGTGTTTTTAAATATATTTATTTTTATGTATTTTTTCGGGAAAAAAATTTGTATCTTTTTTAAGAATATTATTACTTATTTTATTTATTATTTTTAATTACATTTTATTAAAAAAAAAAAAAAAAGATGTGTTTACTCTCATTACCCAATGGCTACTTTATTACGAACTTCGTCTTCATGAGACATGGAAACGTGTGTGTGTGTGTTTTTTCAGGGCGTCCCCATAGCACTGTCTGGACGTGATATGATCGGTATTGCTAAAACGGGCAGTGGTAAAACGGCAGCGTTTATCTGGCCCATGCTAGTTCATATTATGGACCAGAAGGAGCTGGAGCCTGGAGAGGGACCCATCGCCATCATTGTGTGTCCCACCAGAGAGCTGTGTCAGCAGGTACCGCCTTCTAGCACGTCAAGCCACCCTCATTCTCTCACAGTCACATAGATTTAGGGCTTTATCGATCAGTCCACAATATTGACAGAAATCGATGATAGAAATAGTCGACAATGAATTCTATTGTTGAGTATTATCGCCAGACAAGTTTTTTCCAACAGAGTGAGACATCTCACCTGATTATAATGTCTGCTGAGAGTCACTCATGCACAATAGTGTGTGTGTGTGTGTGTGTGTGTGTGTGTGTGTGTGTAACATACAGAAATGACAGCGTCAGCATCAAGTACTAGAACCAAAACTGGTAAAGTTTGGGATCATTTTATCCTGGATACAGTGAATAAAAAACAAACTGCTCAGACTCTCTTTTATTGTGAAAATATGCTGTTAAAATGCACAGTGTATGTGATAAAAACCGTATTAGTTTGAAGGCTACTTGAATCGTACCAAGGTGAGTCGGACTGTGTTTGGTTCAACTGGTCGACTGACTTAGTCTTTAAAGGTTCTGTTAGGTCAGACTGTGTGACAAACGTATTTTAAATTAAATGTCTGATGAAGAGCGGCACCATGGACTAGAGCTGGCAATATTTGACCCAACCCCACTGGACCCACAGGGTTTGCCCATTATTTTTATTATTTGAATCAGGCCCAGACCGGACTCGGATCGAGTTCTATCAGGTCCGGGTCAGTTATTTAAGGTCCATTTCATGCTCATCCATGGAGCCCTTCCTGCAGACGTACACACTCACAGCTGTGTCCAAATGGTTTTAGATGGACAACACTTTTCTTTAAATTTTTTTATAAACATAAATCTGCAGTGTTCAATAAAATATGTATTTTTCATTTTACACATATTTCTTGTGTTTCTTGTCATTCGCCACAAAACTTCACACTAAATGTAAGGAAAATTTAATAATTATCTGATTAGTTGACTAATAGTTTCAATAGTCGGTGACTAGTCGACTATTAAAATAGTCGTTAGTTGCAGCTTTACATAGATTCTTTCTTTTTTCTTTTTTTCTTGCCAGTGCAGTGAACATTAGAGAAGAGCTTTTGAACAAATACTAATAAGACTCGTCTGTCTAACATTTAGCACTAGCAAAGTAGCTTCTAATTTGAACTAAAGTTAAATAAACAATAAAACAGGACTTAATGATTAATGTTAAGGGACCGTTTACACCAGGACGATTACAGCTAAATATGACAGCATATTTTATCAGTGGTTTCGTTTACACGGCAACGTCAGGGTGTGAATACGCACTAATCTGAAGACTCCTTCCAGACTCAGGCGTTTTTGAAGACGTGCCAGGTCGCGTCTTCGTCTAAATGGCAAGAAACGCACACATTCACGCTGCGTGTGTCTTTAGGTCACATATGTTTACACAGAGGTGGGAAGTAACGAAGTAAAAGTACTTGATTACTGTACTGTTGTTTAGAACTTTAGAAGAGGTGTAAAAATAGTGTTCTGTGTGAAAAAGACATGTCCTCATCACTTCCATGTTAACGCAGTTTGACTCAAAACAGCAAAATCTAACTTTCTCGATGTTCATCCAAATAGTGTGATGTTGAAGTCAACCATATGTATGTACTCCCAACCATCTAAAAGATGAGTTAAAGTCATTTTTTACTGTAGATAATGTTTTTAACTAAGGCCTAGCAGCCCATCAGACTTTTAATGCACTGGGGGAAACTAACCCTGTATTTAATGATTCATTCAAATGAATCCACTTCAAACATTCTAATAATTTTACCGCTGCAGGACTTCTTCTTTTTTTTTTTTTTTTCTTTTTTTTTCAAACCTTATTTACGCATAAATGTCCCTTAAATGTTTCCCAGATCCATGCGGAGTGTAAGCGTTTTGGGAAAGCCTACTCGCTGCGTTCTGTGGCGGTTTACGGTGGAGGAAGCATGTGGGAACAGGCCAAGGCTCTGCAGGAGGGGGCGGAGATCGTGGTGTGCACTCCGGTGAGAAGAAACAACACACGGCACATTTAAAAGATCCACAGATGAAACCAAAAGTCTTCAGTTTAGTTTATTACCCACCCCCACGAAAGGGAGAGGGGCATTGTGTTTGTTTTTTCTGTGTGTCTGTTTGTTCATGTTTACACAAAAACTACTGGACCAATGTCCACAAAATTTACAGTAAAGGTGTGAGGTGGTCCAAAACAGATCCCATAAAATTTTGGTGAATATAGGTCAAAGGTCAACAATTCCTTGGTGGAGTAACAAGTGTTGTTCAGTACAACCCCCCCCACACACACACACACAATACATTTTGCCTGATTTGTCCTGTACCTGATCATTGTGAAAACACATTTTTGGTAACTGTGACCTTTGACCTACATTCACCAAAATGTAATGGGCTCTATTCTGGACCACTGAACACCTTTACTGAAAATGTGATAGAAATGGGTCCAGTAGTTTTTGTGTAAAGATGAACAAACAGACAGACAAACCCGTTCAGGCTAATAAATAAATAAATGACACATCGGTCAGATTGGTCATACAGTTCTAGAACACATTGGAAAATGAGTGGGAGGAAGTTAAACTTTCAAAAATAAGTTTAAAAAACATGGGAACAAAAATGTACAAAGACAACAGACATGGTGTGTCTTGTTGGGTGACATGTTCAGGTCAGTCCTCTGTTTATGTCTCGGAACCAAAGGTCATTAATCAGAGGTTTGTGTGGAACAGGGGCGTCTGATCGACCACGTTAAAAAGAAGGCCACGTCTCTGCAGAGGGTCACGTACCTGGTGTTCGACGAGGCTGACCGAATGTTCGACATGGGCTTCGGTGATTTAAATTTGTTCACACAGCAGCAGAAACATGTCTGTGAAGAACCTCAGACGGATTTAACTGAATAATTCTTGTTTCGCTTTTAGAATATCAAGTCAGATCTATCGCCAGCCATGTACGGCCAGACAGACAGAGTAAGTGGGTTTTTTTCTTTCTATTTTTGTCACCAGCAGCAGAGACAGTGAATATTCTAAATGTATTTTTAATGTGACGTCTTTCGCAGCCCTTCTGTTCAGTGCTACTTTCCGAAAGAAGATCGAGAGGCTGGCCAGAGACATCCTGGTGGATCCCATTCGTGTTGTACAAGGAGATATAGGAGAGGTACGTCACACTGTTCTTTATATAGAAAGAACTGGAGTTTATGGACTAAAGGTGGAGTAGGAGACCTTTTATTTGGAGCATTTTTTACCATATTGCCCGAAAACCTCTTCACAATTAGCCTAGCAGTGCTATCTCTATTCATTCCATGTATGGGTCTAGTGGTGCGTCATAGTCAGGGGAGGCGGGGCTAAAAGGTTGTCATTCAAATCCTCTGTATGCAATAGGACGGGACGACAACCAATCAGCGTAATCTTTAGGATGACGTAGTTAGAGCGCCGGAAAGTTGACGGAGGAGTCTGAAGAAAGTTAGGAATGACTAAACAAAATGGTGGATTATGGAGCTGAACAACTGTTGTCGCTTCTGTAAAAAGAATTTAAAGATTGTTGACGTTTTCTCACATTCTTCAGTCATCTGTGATGACTGGTTGTTTACACTTGTTTCTCCCAACCGTCGCAGCCTCACTTTGTTAGGCCCGCCCTCTGACTCTATACTTCACTGTGATTGGTCGACCAGTTTCAGGGAAATCTAGCCAAAAGTTACATTGAGCGAAACTAGACTCTTACGATAGAACATTAGATTTAGTGTCGTTAGGAAGGTCTAGGCGGATCCCATATCATGCAATGAAATAGAATCTCTGCAAAAAAACTAAATGTTAGTCCAGTCTAGAGGGTGGAACCAGAGGAAAACTCTGGCCAATCAGTGTACTGATCATCTTTACACTGATCGACTGCGAATACATCCATCAAATATCAGTCCACTCCCTCCCCCTTCTGCGCATTCACATAAACAGCTATGGGGGAAAAGACAACAACCGGCAGCAAAACCAAAGTAAAAACTGTTTTTGAAAAAACTACTGCCATGAGGAAGCTGAGCGAAGAACGGAACAGGACAAGGGTGGGAATCACTACGGCTTTCCAGTGCTGGCGTCAACTGAAAAAGGAAAAGGGGTTCAAAACTGATGCGTGAATCTCCATGACCACTCAAGAGACACATTCATGTATTCGTGAATGGTGAAGACGTGGTTTTGATGGGTGGACTGAAGAAGAGGAGCGAGTGTATACTTTCAAAATCTCACTTGTGTTTTATTGCTGGACCGTGATCTCCCACCTCACCTTAACTGCTGCTAAACACTGGAAAGACCAAACGTAGCGTCAGTGACACGGACGTCTTAAAAGAGTAAATAAAAGTTTTTGAATTTAAAGGTTTTTATTTTGAAGAAGAACAGAAGCTTATTGTTTGTCGATGTGTCAGATTATTATTAAAAGTGTGTGTTTTGTCTGAACAGGCCAATGAGGACGTCACCCAGGTGGTGGAGATGCTGCACGGCGGCTCAGATAAATGGGGCTGGTTGACTCGGCGGCTGGTGGAGTTCACCTCCACCGGTTCCGTCCTGATTTTCGTCACCAAGAAGGCCAACTGCGAAGAGCTGGCCACTAACCTGAACCAGGAGGGCTACAGCCTGGGCCTCCTGCACGGAGACATGGACCAGAGCGAGAGGAACAAGGTCATCAGTGACTTCAAGAAGAAGAATCTGCCCGTTCTGGTGGCAACTGATGTAGCAGGTGAGTCCGACATGTGATGCACATGTTCTGGGGAGGGGAGGGGAGTAGTTTTTGTAGACTCCACCAAGGCAGACCAGCACCAAACTTTGGTCAGTTGTTCCTTGTGTCAGTATCATTTCCTAAAAATTTCAGCCAGATCTGTCCAAATCTTATACGTGTCCCCCCCCTCCCCTCCCCTGAAAATGTCCTGGAAAATCTATTATTAGATGCACAATCACAGATTCAATATTCACAAGACATGTCTCTGTTTCCCTCCTTTGTCGTCCTCAGCTCGCGGTCTGGACATCCCGTCCATCCGCACGGTGGTCAACTATGACGTGGCGCGTGACATCGACACACACACGCACAGAATCGGTCGAACGGGTCGCGCCGGAGAGAAGGGCGTGGCTTACACCCTCCTCACCAACAAAGACACATCTTTCGCCGGCGACCTCGTACGAAACCTGGAGGGAGCCAATCAGTCTGTGTCCAAAGAGCTGATGGATTTAGCCATGCAGGTGAGGACACCAAAGGACGGCAACACAAGAAAATACAGCAAAAAAAAGAAAGGACTAAGATGTAGTAGTTTATTAGCCTAGGATCTAGACTGTCCCCCGTGGCCGCAAACTGCATTTGCTACGGGGAGAGTCTAGAAAGTCTAGGCGAATTTGTGGGCGGGATAACCGCTGTCTGTCAAGTTTTCTCTTTACACAACGCCACGCTATTGGATGGGTAACCAGTCAGAGCCAACCAATCAGAGTCTAACCATTCCCGGTTCAGCCAGGATTCCGGACTCCCGTACACTATTTGGCACCGGCCGCTTCGGATCTCCTCCGGGTCGCCTTTGCCGAGTTGTGCTGCTCGTATTCCCAGTTTTTCTGCCTCTTGCAACTGGTCATCCATTAGGGCTAAAAGGGGTGACACAACGATCACCAGCGGGTTGTGCAGACCCATGCGTCGTCCCACTAGCGGAGCCAGCTGATAAATCAAACTTTTGCCATACCCGGTGGGCAAAACTCCGACAACGTCCCTTTTTTCCAAAAACAGCTTAAGTGCCGTTTTCTGCTCCTCTCGCAGGGAAAACTGTAATTTTAAATCACCTAGCGTTGCTGCCAAAGCCAGCTCCAATGGTTGTTCCTGGTGATGAGCCATGTTGTCTAGCAGCTAGCAACTGGTGTTACGGCAATGTGTGCTAGCTAGCAGCTACGCCTTCTTCTTCTCTTTGGTGTGCTAGCTGCTACGTCTCTGCGACTACAACATTACGTGTCGTATTTGTGTCGTCATGAGGCAGGGCGGGCTCCAATCCCGCCCCTCGCGATTTGATTGGTCCGACCCATTTTGGATTTTCAGATCCTAGGCTGTCTAGTCTGTCTCCCCGTAGCAAATACCATTTGCGGCCACTGGGGACAGACTAGATCCTAGGCTAGTAGTTTATTCAACTAAAAAAACTGAATGACTGCTGAATAATGACTGAAAAGGCAGAAGAAGACTGCTGATAAAAGCCTGTCTTATATTACAACTTTTTTGGATACCACAAAGGCTAAGTAACAACAACAGATAATTAATTGCATTTATGTTTCAAAAATAGCTTTACAAACCTTTTTTTTTTAAAGATCAAAAAAGAATTACATGTTTTTAAATTTATGTTGACATCATTCCAAAATGTAACTCTAATAATAGACACATGTCCTTTTCATACCTTTTTTTTTTTTAGCTTTTGAACTAAAAATAAAAATCTATAAAATGAGTGACTTATATGGACGTTGTCTCAACGGAAACATGATCATCTTCTGCAGTTGGATCAATGACGGCAGATGGACACACTGTTGATATTTTTGCTGAAAAATCCACATTTGCCTCAGTTTTTTCTGCTGTGATAGAATAATTTTATACTTTTATTGAACATCTAAATTAAAAATTGGAAATGAAATGTAGGAAAATAGGTACTTTACAGTGAAAAAATGCACACTATAGAGCATAATGTTGTAATAAATAGTGATGAATTGCTGAAGAAATGTTGAATCGAGAGGAAAATTGATTTGAGAACTGACATAAAATTAACATTGGGTTTTTATGGGTAATTCACTGTGTTGATATGGGTTTTTTATTCCAGAATCCATGGTTCAGGAAATCCAGGTTTAAGGGCGGTAAAGGCAAGAAGCTGAATATTGGCGGCGGTGGTCTTGGTTACAGAGAAAGGCCAGGTTTAG
This sequence comes from Siphamia tubifer, assembly GCA_020466265.1. NCBI lineage: Eukaryota > Metazoa > Chordata > Actinopteri > Kurtiformes > Apogonidae > Siphamia > Siphamia tubifer. Next base: position 38,691,644 of record CM035790.1, read on the forward strand.
GAGCTGAGAGTTCGGTAAGTGTGACTTTTATTTTTTTTTCTGATCCAAGGTTCTTTTATTGAATTTTTACACAACAATTTTAACTGTATTAATGCTGTCTTTACTACGAATACAAACTTCTCCAATGGAAGAAAGTGTATGTGGTGGCTTATAGATGTGTCGTTTGTGCAGGATCGCAGCAGCAGTAGCAGCCTGTTGTCGTCCAGTAGCTTTGAAGGATACACTAAACCCACCACAGGAGCCATGGGAGACCGAATGTCTGCCATGAAGCAGGCCTTCCAGGTAACACCACACCTGACTGCAGCAAAGACACTTCACCTGCCCGTTTTAGGGTTTGGATTTCATGTTTCACTGTTCACTTTGAGATTTGATTTCAAAAATAAAGTGCTTTACAAATAAAATGTATTATTATTATTATTACTGTAGTTTTCTGGACTATAAGTCGCATTAGCCAAAAAATGCATAATAAAGAAGGAACAAACCAAAATCACAATTTATCGTATTTTCCGCACTATAATGCGCACTGTCAGTGAATGGTTCATTTTAGACGGTGCTTTTTTTTTTCATTTACAAGGCGCACTGGACTATAAGGCACATTAAGTGAAGTCAAAATCACAAGATAAAGTCAAAATTGTGAGATTAAAAAGTACAACCAGCATTAATCCATATATAAGGCACTGTCATTTTTGGAGAAAATTAAAGTATTTTAAGTGCACCTTATAGTCTGGAACATATGGTATAATAATAATAATAATAATAATAATAATAATAATAATAATAGGACATTTATTTGATAAAATCGAAAATCATGAACAGACATTTCACCTCAAAAGGCAATTTAAAATAAAACTATATATATATATATATATATATATATATATATATATATATATATATATATATATATATATATATATATATATATATATATATTTTATTATTTATTTATTTATTTATTTTTTTAACCCCAAATGACTTGGTATTTTAATGAATTGACCCACTTATCTATTTAATTCCAACTTCAATAAATTAATGACATTTCATTAATTATTTAACCTCTTCCACCCTGAGCCTATTTTCAGAGAAAAACGCCTAAAAAAACATACCCAAAGTAAATGAAGAATTGCTCCACAATCCTAAGGTTTATATGGATGTTCTTTGTGTCTATGGACATCTACAGGCTTCACACAATCTATTCCCATTGTCTAAAATAGTGTAGCTACTACTATGACTGAATAAACTGGAATAAACTAAAAGATAAATTAGAATTTTTTGGTCTCGCCTGAATTTATTATTTTTTTGACAAAAGAAAACACCCTGCTAACAATGATTCCAAGAATATAGACACTATTGATCACCTTCAGTAACTCCTTTACAACACAGGAACAAAAGTTGATAGAATTAGAGCAAAGGACAAAGCCTCCAGAAAGGTTTAAGTCCAGATAACACCAGGCGGACAGTGCATTTGGAACAGTTTGGCACACTGTTGTGCCAAACTGTTCCAAATACATTATTTTAATTTTCCAGTAAAATCTGTGTGAAAAATACAACTCATATCCATTACAGAAGTCTATTACTGTCTACTGGAGCTTTTAGAAATGAAATTTACCTTGTGTTTCATCAACTTCTACCTTTGTGCACAACTAAAATGAATAAAACCATATAAACATGGATTATTTTGTCTCCAAATGGAGTAGTTTTATTAAGAACTTACTCCAAACAATGTAATAATATATCAATAATAATAATAATAATAATACACTTTAGTAAAAATCAAATATAAAGTTGAACAAATGTGCAAAAATATATGATAAATTCAATTAGAATAAATATAAATATCAAAATTAGTGCAAATTTACTAAACAAAATAACTAATACAAACATTCAAAACACAAACAATTGCAATAAAGTCCAAAAATGTCCATGTGTTATCATCAGGTGGGGGCTGGTTTATCATTAGGTTGGGGGGAACTGAACAGGCTGTCATCTTCCTACCTAGGAAAAATGAAGACAATCATGATTTGAGACTTTTTCCTTCTCATGAAATGATAGAATGTTATTTATTTTTGACAGAGAAAGTGAATAAATCCTCAAACAATCATTGATTAATTATAAACTTATCTACTTATGTGTAAAAATAACAATACAATGAGAAATGAGACTGAAAAAATACTACTATAGTCAACAGTGTTTGCATGTGTATAGTATAAAATGTAGTATTATTGTTATTATTATTACTATTAGTTTGTAAAAACAGATATCAGTAAGATACAACAACTTACTGGGTAGATGTTCATCCTGTTTTGAGTTCATATCCACAGTCAGATCTCAGTCAGATGTTGAACATTCAACTCCTTCTCTGTAGTGTCTCTGTTGTTTACATGTTAGCACGCGGCTAACATGCTAGCTTCACAAAGCTTACCATAGTCAGTAACATTCAGGAAAATACACTGTCACTCACTGTTACCCACTAAAACTCTCTAAAATGACTTAGAACTAAGAGTAAAGTCGGGAAATATAACTATAACCGGCACAGCGATGTCTAGCACCCTGCTTACTACGCTGCCGTAGCGTGTGTGCCCCAAGCCGGTCCCGTGCATGCGCTCGACATGCGCAAAGATGCTAACCTTTCACCTTTTACGCATGCATTTCCTGTCCAGAGGGAAATGTAGTTCATGGAATGTGAGGTGTCATTGGATTCAGGAGACTCTCCTCTTTCAAACGCCTACAAACATGGCCGCCTTATCGCTCGCCAAAAGGAGATATAAATGAATTAATAGCGCGTATCGGCGATTAAAAATAACTTATATTTCACCACACACACATTAAAGATCATATTTAAAGGTGACTTTTATCACTAAAGTACACTTTATATGTACTTTTATGAACATTAGGGTCTTAACTTTGAGCAAAAGTTGAAACAAATTTCCATTGTCCAGATTTATTATATGTTAATAATTAATGAAAAATTACACAATTTTCTCGGCCCACCCGTGGGCCGACCGGGCTTAAGGGGTTAATGATGTATTTAATTTTGGCACTTTTACTCTTTTAATCTTCTAACAACCTTCTAAAATAACCCCCCTGTCATGTCTCGTCCTTGTGTCCAGGCTCAGTATAAAAGTCATTTCGTGGCGGCGTCCAGCGGTCCGCCGAAGCTCAGCGCCAAGTCCAGCAGTTCGTCGGGCTGGACTAGCGCCGGCAGCCTGAGCTCCGTTCCTACAGAATCCGCCAACGGCTCGGAACGTGCCCACGTTGCCGCATCCATGTTGAGCGGCTTCACTAGCGCCGGATCCCTGAGCTCCGTGGCGTCCGTCGCTGGTCAGACTGCTTCGCCGCTCGTCCAGTACCCAACTGCGCCCAGGGACAGCTCCCGGGACCGACAAGGAGAAGACCGAGGTCGCCACGGAGATGGACACCACCGCCACAGCGACAGGAGCGAAAGGGGCGACAGGAGCGAAAGGGGCGACAGGAGCGACCGGCACGGCGACGACCGCTACGGAGACAGAGATCGCCACGGAGACAGAGACCGCCACGGTGACCGTGATCGCCACAGCAGCAGCAGTAGTAGCAGCAGTGGTCGTCACGGCGACAGTCGCAATGGAGACAGAAGGGAAAGAGATGACCGGAGGAGCGAAAGGGACGACAGGGGAGACGATAGCTTCGCCGTCCCCGAACCGCCCAAGCGTAGAAAGAGCAGGTGGGACAACTAAGGAAGCCCCACCCACTCCCAGCCACCTCCCCTCTCCCGTGGTCGGTATGGTAACAGGATCAACGGCTGCTCCACTGTGAGCCGGTAGCAGAGCATATCAGACGCAAGCGCAGGGTGAACACGTGGACTCTGACACGTAGACAGTGTCCCTGAACTGAAGCCCATTAGCGACACAAGCGGCCGCTGTACATACGTCATCATCCTCACCACCCAGTTCATATACGTCCATAGGTCGACGCCGCAGTAGCGCTGGAGCCCGCCCCCCGTCTGTGGATTAAAAAGAAAAAAAAAAAAGTAAAAAAAAATTACCGTGTGTTGGTTGTTGTCTTGTTTCCTCACTGAGCTCCTAAACGCCTGCTGCACATGAGCGCCATCTGCTGAGCTAAATGTCAAGCTACACCGTTAGCTTAGTGCAAACTGTTAGCTTAGCACAATGCTTCTAGTTTTCGGTGACTTTTTTGCCTCACGAAGGCTTGAGGTGAAAATCAAACTCGTGAGGTGAACCATGTGTAAAAAAGGAGAGAAGAATTACTATAGTAACCATCTAAGATACGGGGAAGAATCACCATAGCAACCATGTAAAAAAGGGGGATCACAAAAGCGAGCATGTAAAAATATGGAGAACCACCACCATATCAGCCATGTAAAAAAAAATTTAAAAAAGGGGGGCGGACACCATAGAAAGATTTTTTAAATCATCATGTTAGTTTTTTCTTGTACCGTGCCGCCCTATGAACAACTCCCGCGTTTGTTCCTTGTGCCGAGGACAGAAATTCAGGCAACCAATCCAAATGCGCATCCTCCGCTCACGTGATGCAAAGATGGCCACCGTCAGTGAAAACATTTTAGAAAACGACGACAGAATTTCCTTCGTTTCATTCATTCTACGTTTGTGAAGTGCGGGGGCGGCCATCTTGGAATCACGTGTCGATCAGTTCACTGAATTTCTGGCCTCGGCTCACGACTCAACCGATGGCCTTTTTTCACCTGGCGAGGCAAGAAATGTTAAACGAAAAACTAATTTTTACCTCAAGGTCTTTTTAGGCGTATAACCCCTGAAAAGTAAGCCCACATGGCGAGCTCTGCGCTAAAGCTAACGGTCTAGAATGACCTTTTTCCTCAGCACATAGCTCCAGTGTGCAGCCGGCGGAACATGCTTCTGTGCTTTCGCAGACCTGATGCTGTAACTTTTTCCCCTTACGGATCTTTGCCAAGTGTTTGTGTGTTTGCGTTTAGTTGATCTACAAAGTTAAATACTGTTAAAAACCGGCTCGTGTCTAAGGCGCCCTGTGATTACCACATGCAATATCATGTCCGTATTTACAGTTATAGCTCTTTTTGTGTCTCGTGTTCCAGTTTTAGTAAAAGTGCCTTTCATTGGCATTTAGTGTGTCTATGCTTTTGAACTATTTTTCCAAAAAAAATGGATATGTTTGTAAGAAAGGAAGTTCCAGTGACCGTTAACATGATGAAAATGTGAAGTTTTGATTAAAAAGACTCCTTTGGCATCTGTTTGTGTTTCTTCAATGTTCCATCACATGGTCACAGCTAATGTTTTTATTAAAGTGCATTTACAGAGTCGGCATTGTTGAACTGTTTAACACAAGCTTGTCAAAATCATTTTAGTTCAGTTCCACATTTAGCCCAATATGATCTAAAGTGAGCCAGACAAGTCAAATCTATCTATAATTGTCTGTTGTGTGTCCTGTTTGTTTGTGGAATGTCTCACACCTGCACAACTCCAACAAATGATCCGAAAATTGGATAATGAAAATGTTTTCATCTACGAACTGTGGGAAAAACTGGATTCACTTTATGATTGAAAAGAGGAACAATGATGGACTTATGTTGATAAATGTGATGTCATGATGTAAGTGAGGACGTAATTTCAGAAGAAAGTGTCACAAATAGATCTGAGAAATTCATATTCATACTGAACACCTTTAATTTTGTAAATGTCATTTTTGATGTAACTTTTAGATTTGTTTTCTAACGAATATCAAACACACAACACATAAGTACAAATGAACTCATTTTAGAGTTTGACAATATGTATTTCATTTTACTCATTACTCATTTCTTACTTTTTACGTTTAATTTTGTTCCATATTTAGAAGACCCCCGTTTTAGAACAAGGATAGAATTATAAGTGTTGCAGTTTTTCCTGTGTTCACCAGGGGGCACTGAAAAATTCACAATTTATCTGTGATATTCAGGAAATAAATACTACGTAGTTTTCATATGCCTTAGCAAGTATATATATATATATTAAACTAGAAAAGCACTCTGAACAGCGCAGACCTCCGCCAAGGTAGATACCCCCGGATCACCACCAAAATCGAATCATTTCCAGATCTCCCTGCTACCAACCTACCCTGCAAATGTCATCAAAATCCGTCATTAAGTTTTTTGAGCTATCTTGCTAACTAACTAACTAACAGACAAAGTCCGGCAGAAACATTATCTCCTTGGCGGAGGTAATAAATATATATATTTTAAAAGAAAGAAGAAGAAATTAATTATTGATTCAAAACTGAAATAATAATTCAAAGTGAAAATTACAAATCATGAAATACAAATGTGATATACAGCCTTATATTTTTCCATTAGAGTCATGTTCAGAGGCTTCTTAAATTAAGATTACGTTCAGTGATGTTATGAATAAAAATACACCAATAAAATAATTAAATTACAGTTCAGACTTGTAGTTAAATATCCTCGGGTCTGTAGCGTAAAAGAAATTTGTCCGATAACACGTGAATGCACCAGGAGCAGCAGTCAACCAATCGCGTGAGACCTTGCGGTGATGGGGAAAGAAAAAAAAAGAAAAAACGGGCCGTTGAAAACTGAGCCGAGGAGCAGAGGCGGAGGAAACGGATTCACCGGCACCGGGGCCAGCGTACGCAACAAAAGCTTCCCTTTAAACGCGGATGAGAGAGAGAATATTCACCTCCGGCCACTGACCGAACCGACTCTGCGTTACCGAGCAGCGTGTCACAGAAAGAAGCGCAGATGGTGAGTGTTTTCCGGGGAGGGGGTGTTCGTGGTTCCGCAGCCTCCCCGCCCTCCGCCGCTCTCCTCCGGGGTCTTTTTTGTCAGATGAGGCGGTGCTGCTGCTGGTAGTGGAGGTGGATGTACGCGGAGGTTTAGCTAACCAGGAGCCGGTTTTTATGGTTTTAGCTGCAGTGCTCATGTTGGACTTAAATGCGGTTTTCAGGGAAAGAGTTAGTAGATAAAATGGGTTTACATTTTCAGGTGTTTTAAGGTTGTGCATACCTCCGCCGTCCTTCTTTTCTGTGTGCTGGATGCTAGCAGCGCGCGCCTCCTATTTTTATGTTACCTATATTAGTTAGCATTTGGCTATTTAATAATAACAGGCTCCGTAAACACACGTAATTAAAATTTTCCCCCCATGTATGGAGCACATAATCCACATTAATCCTTTCTTACCCTGATACAATCCTATTTAGAGGCTGTTTTATTTCACATTATGGCTCATAATTAAATGTTTTTGTTGTGTTTGAGCAGCCAAGGCAGACAAATGAATGTGTGCCTTGTGGGTTTTTTTGTTCTTGTTTTAAATAATAATTAGCTCAGATGGTTCAAGCACCAACCTGCTGAGTGTTACATAAGATAAGGTAATAAAATAAATATTTATATGACAGGTTTATTTATTATATTATATGCACATAAATTGAGTTTTGTACATGTACACATGTGCAGATAATACTAAAATATTATAAAGCGTATTTGACAGTAATAATGTACATTACATAGTATTTTATCTTATACCTGCTGATTTATATAAAGATTATAGTTGTTGCTTGTTTCCATAAGTGTTTTTTGGAGTTCAACCAGGTGCCATAAAGCAGTTGGAATTATTTCAGGAAAAAAAGAGCCCCAAAAGAAAAAAACTACGGGGCCCAAATTCAAATACAGTTCATATTAAACTAAAGATGTCAAAATTAATGTGGATTAATGCATTATTGTGATTAATCTGATTAAAAATGTTAATGCAGTTCACCCGTCTGCTGCACAGAATGACTCTGAGAGTCTGTGAAAATGCATTCTGGGTAGTTTGTCCAAGTACAGTCACCGTCTCACATGAATAAATGAGCAGGTGATCCAGTAGTGACAGGGAGCAGAACCAACCCATGAAGGTGGAAGGCGTTCAACAGCAGCACACTGTCCCTCTTATGGGGACATTTGAGTACACAAAAAAACCAGAACGTTATTTGTTGAAGGTGTTTAATTACAGTGACAGAGCTGCCAGCTATATACAAATATTTTAGCTCAGTAACATGTAATAATGTGAAATGTTTCATGTTATAACAGGATATTTAACATGTTATTTTGTATTAGGATATTATATTATTATTATATATCTAATATTATTTCTGGGTATGGTATTTTCATGTATAATGTGAAAACAAAGTAACATGCCCCCCACCCCCCAGTCCGAACGTGGCCCTCACCTAATGAGTGGGTCATAAGTTGACCCCAGTCCCCTAGGGCAGTGGTTCCCAACCCTGGTCCTCCAGTACCACTATCCTGCAGGTTTTAGATGGATCCCTTTACCAACACACCTGATTGAAATGATCAGCCTGTCATTAAGCTCTGCAGGAGTTTGATAATGACCGTCAGGTGTGTTGGTAGAGGGGAACGACTGAAACATGCAGGATAGTGGTACTGGAGGACCAGGGTAGGGAACCACCACCACCACCGTAAGAGATCCTGGATTCTGGATCACTTTGACATGTATTCTCCATTTAACACACTGTTGACAAACATTTCAAAGTGATCCAGAATCCAGGATCTGTTCCAGATCTTCACCCAGATCTAATTGACTTGTCCTTGTGGTATTCCCAAACTATCCTGAAAGTTTCGCTCAAATCTGTCTGTGTTCAACATAACTGAAAAAGTTAAGGACAGACACACAGACAGAAAAATGGTGACAAAAACATCACCTCCTTTCATTCAGCAGGATGTCTGCACTCTCAGAATGTTTTTCTAGGTTTTTTCATATATATATATATCTCACAGGGTTAAAAAAAAATGTCAGTGTCAGTTTTTTTCTAATATCTTGCAGCTCTAATAACATGTAAATATGTTATATAATGATCTGTTGTAAAGACAATATTTACACACAGTGATAAACAGCAGTTGTTCACTGGTAAAGACACTAATGGAGGATGAAGTAAAGGAGGTGCGTTGTGCTGCTGTGACTCTACAGGAAGTTTACTGCACCGTCTGATTGACACAGCTCCTGCCAAAATAAACTTTGACTGTGTGAAGGAAGAATTAGGAGTCAAATCCCTCTGCACATGCCACAAAAAACACATTTTCTCTACATTCAGTTAAAAAATAAAGTGACCACATGGAACCTGAGCATATGACCACGTAAAATATACTGTAAATATACTGTAAATATATCCAGATTATGTAAGTGATCGTCGTTAATAGTTATTTTTTAATTGTATTTATTGTTTATGCTAGTAGTTTTCAAAGTGTGGGACAGTGAGTTTCCCCTAAAAGAACCCAAATGCAGCTATACCCCCCCCATCTTTATTTTAATAAAACAATATACTGTATATTCCAGACTATAAGCCGCGCTTAAAAGACTCTCCAAAAACGACAGTGTGACTTATATATAGATTAATTGTAGTTGTGCTTAGTTACTGGGAATTTAGACTTTTTATCATAATTTAGACTTTTTATCATAATTTAGACTTTTTATCATAATTTAGAGTTTTTATCTCACAATTTTGACTTCACTTAATGCGCCTTATAGTCCAGTGTACTTTATAGTGCAGAAAATACGGTATATAAAAATGTATTATTTCTTGAACATATATTTTTAAACATCTTTATCTTCATTTCTATATGTGCTTAAAATTAAGCTGAAAATTCCATCTCCTTAACCTGTTGAGAGCCAGAAAGCACAAGTTCATATCTGCTGTTTGCTGTCTCTAAAATGGCAGTTGTGTTTTTCTCCTGAATTATTTCCAGAAAAGTCTGTCTCCTTCTCTTTCCATGTGTATCACGCCATTTTCACTCTGAGGGAAGTGATCATGTGACCATGTATATCATGTCCTGTGATGTATAATTGCTGAAAAAGTGTTTCCATTGCGGTTTTGTTATATATTAGAATATCGAACCATCTGAAAAAACAGTAAAAATACTTTAGCGATATTTGAGTGTTTTGTTTTTTTTTTAGGTCCATTACCATTTTTTTTAATAGCGCTATTTACATTTTGCAAATTTGCCAGGTAATGTTAACGCAGCTATTGACTGTTGTGGAGCAGTTATTGTGTGGGTAACCCAGTCAGGTTTCCAGTTGCCAGTGGCACTCGTCATCAGGAGGAGTTGCACAAACTGATCTGCATGATTTACAAAGTGGGGTTTGTTGGTTTGTGTTGGACTTTTCAGAGCAGATCCGAGGTCATGGTTTTGTTTTGTCTTCAGCTTTGTACTCGTGTCTGCTCTGTGTCACGTTCACTCCTCCTTCATGTTTATTTCTGTTGCCTTCATGCACATTTCCTGCTTGTATCTGTGCTGTGTGGAAGAACACAAGCTTTATACATACTGTAAAAACATATAGGAGTTTAATGAGTGGAATTTGCATCGTTTACAGCGCGCTACATGGAACATACAACGCCACATTTCCATTAGTATCAGCTCTACTCGATTCTACTGGCTATGGTTCATTTCCACTATGAATAAAGACCCAGTCCCATTGGTCCCTGGGCCTAGATTTTTGGTACCTACTCCATTGACTTTCCAAGTAGGCCTGGGGAATCTATCCATTTTATTGATTTAATTTGAGTTTTTTGTTGCAGCCCCAGCTCCAGTAGTACCCCAGCTCCAGTAGTGCCCCAGCTCCAGTAGTGCCCCAGCTCCAGTAGTACCCCAGCTCCAGTAGTGCCCCAGCTCCAGTAGTACCCCAGCTCCAGTAGTACCCCAGCTCCAGTAGTACCCCAGCTCCAGTAGTACCCCAGCTCCAGTAGTGCCCCAGCTCCAGTAGTGCCCCAGCTCCAGTAGTGCCCCAGCTCCAGTAGTACCCCAGTACCAGTAGTACCCCAGTACCAGTCCACACATTATTTTAGTGAATAAACTGTTTTCTGGTGAAGTTTCCGTCCTAATATAGCTAATATGACTAGCCTAGCTTTAGCTTCATGTCCTATACTAGTGCTAATATAATCAAACCACCCCAACCTGTCCCTAAAGTCACATGACCTAATATAGTTTGACAACAGACATTCTCACACATCAGAAGATATAAACCACTGTCAGGTCAAATATCCGCAGCAGGTACAATCAGTCATTTGTTCAAAATACAAACATCGAACAGCTGATCTGAACCTTTGTGTCTCATAATTATCCACAGAGGAACCATAGTCCAACAAAAACATCTAAAACAAAACAAATGTCCAAATGTCATCCAAAACGCATCAGAACATCAATAAATATCTACAAATGGCTATTGCATCATATAACAGGACCCACCTCCAATGTCCCAGTTTTCATCTTAATATTTTCATATATAATATAATCAAACAACATTCAATTTACTTTATTAAGAAATATAGGCGACATTGAGTGGAAGTTTAAAGGGTTAAACCTGAGGGTACATTTTAACACAACACTTTAAACAACAAGAATGTTCAAGTCAACTTGCTTTTTTAAGAGTACGTTGTTATGGAAATTTGCCAAAAAGTCGTGGAAAAATATTGGTTAAAGTGTGTATGAACCCTGTTTATTCTGTCCTCCTCCTGTCAGTGAATCATGGGAGAAAACCATCTTATCATCTGCATATATTGATCTATTGGTCATTAGTGGAAATGCCTCAGTCCACTAACCCCCCCCCCCCGCGCACACACACACACACACACAGATGAACCATGCTTTTCCTTTTCCATCTTCACGCCCACTCCGTGCTGGTGTTTGTCTTGTGGTGGCGTTTACAAACTGCTCTGAGGTCTGTGGGAAAACCACTTGTGCCGCCACAGCTCCGGCAGTCTGTCATTAGAACTCTGGCATATGGCCACCGGGCTTAAGTCACAATGTGTTCATTTTCATTTCCTGCCGCCGTCAGCGAGCGTGGCCTCGGCCGTAACGCCCATCACACTCCACAGCACAGATTGACACCCTGACTGATTTTCTGATGAATCCCTGTGACTTTTATTTGTTGAAGAATGAAAGCAGGGTTTTAGCCAAAGCCGTTAGCGTTGGACGAACGGCTTTTATTTAGTTTGACCATATGCTCATCTGTCAGACAATTATCATTAACAGCAGAGAAATCTGATTTGTCCAGCGCCATATGTTGAGGAGGGAGGGTGGGGGGTGGGGGGGGGGGGGGGGGTGGTACTTGATACAGTAATGGACAGAGGCCGTTGACCAAGTTCTGGTGTCCCCAGTACTGCAGCCCACTCTGCTCCACAATTCAAACAGGGTAACCGTGGAAACACGGCTGTTTTTACATGTTTGATTGTCGAGGACATGATGATTTTTATAGACATGAGGCTGACTGCTACCACAACTATTATTTTGCTTTGAATAAATAATAAATTGACATGTGATTTTCCTACTTAAATGGCTTTTAAATGTGTGTTTTGGCTGAACTACAGCAGTTTGTACCAGTTGGGTCGGGTTGGCCCAGTTTCTCTAAATACAGAGTTTCCCACAGTATCATCAGTCTGAGCCGTCACACTAACAGTCCATAATAAAATCTGAAAAAACAGAATGAAGGGTAGAACAGGGTGCACTCTAAACCACAACTACTTTACTTTAACAGAACATCTGAAGGAAACCTATTGCTTTGACGAAACATGAAACTAAACAATTTACGTTGTATTGACATGGATGATTTGGATTTATTCAAGTTTGGATTAGCAGTGTCATCCTTCTGTAGTGGAAATAATTAATAATTACAAATAAATGAATGAATTAAAATGTTTAAAGTATAAAAAACAAATTAATATAAATATGTTTTTAATTAGAAAATAAATAAACAGAAAAAAGAAATAATTCCACATAATTTATGTTGCTTTTCTTTGGTTTTGGGTGATTTTCTCTTGTTGGTTTGTGAGGGATTTTTATTACCTCCATATGTTTTACCGTGTGTTTGTCAGTAACATAACTCAAAAAGTTATGGATGGATTTTGATGAAACTTTCAGAGATAATTAATAATGTGTCAAGGAAGAAACCATTACATTTTGAGCTCTAAAAGTCAAAGGTCAAGGTCACAGTGAAGGTCAACAGTTCAAACACATCAGTGGTGATATCTCAGAATCCAGACCAGATAGGCTCCATGACGTCACCTTTGACATGATGTGACATCAAGCGTATGGTATATTTGAAAAATGTATGACCTTTACAGACTTGTGCTGCTTCACTGAGGTCTGTGTGATCCAGAGTCCTGCACGGGTTCGGGTACCCGTGGATGACCCGTGGGTGAACCGCAGATTTTCACGAAATGGGTGAAAAATGTTGTGCTGTGTCTGATACGGGTTCGGTTCGGGTCGGACGTGGGTGATCGCGGGTCTAATTTGCGGGTCATAGGCTAAAAACTGTTCTTTAGTTTGGACTTGTATAGATGCCTCCTGTCGGCTTCCTTCTTGATGCGTTTTTCAAGCATGCGTGTGTGTGTGTGTTTGAGCTCACGGGTAAAACTATTTTTTGAGTTTATTTGTCTGCTACTGTTTAACATTTTTATTTGGCTCTGCCTTGGCTATGTCACTGTTCAGTATATTCGTGGCAATAAATGTTTGTATATTTAAGTTTGGCTATCTGACATTTTCTTCCGAGTTCGGGTCGGATATCGGGTTCATTTATTGCGGGTCGGTTCGGGTGCGGGTTTTTAATTTTTTTTCCGTCGGAAAACAGGTCGGATACGAGTTTGAACATGACGGGTACGGGCGGTTGCGGTTTGTCAAAATCAGAACCGTGCAGGACTCTGGTGTGATCGAGTCTCTTGTTGGTTTTGGGTGATTTTCTCTTGTTGGTCTCTTATTTTTCATTCTTGTTACCGTAGGGACTCAGCCCAAACTGCTTCGGAATGATTGTGATGAGCTCAGTGTGTGTCAGATTCTACTGAAATTAAATGATCTCCGACATTATCAACAGGACCTGTCATGTGACTATTGCGAACACAAACATTGCGATGTCGATCCTCAAACAATATATTGTGCAGCTCTAGTAGCATTATATGGTTCTAATTTGGTTTAGCAATGACATTGGTTTTTATAGAACAAGTCAATCTGGGTTTGTGTGTGTGATGGAAACGGTCCGACAGCAGAGAACTTATTTGCATCTGACTTTGTTCAAGACGGGATGGGACACGTTATCGCGGATTCTGATCCTTGAGGAGGGTTGGCGAAAGCGTTCCCTCTTCTCTAATCTGCAACAGCATCTGACGGCTTTTATCACTAGAAGCTGTTTCTGCACAACCTTCAGCGAAGTTCCTACATGTTAACGCTAAACTATCCAACACATTCTTACCTTTTTTTTTTCTCCCTGTCCTTTTTCAGTTTAAGGCAAAAACATAAACACACCAGCTGCTGCAGCATTCCATCGTGGTCCTGAACATCACAGGACTGGAACATGACTGAACAAAATGAAGTGAATGTGGTGGTGTTTTAGCTCCGTATTAGACCTGATCTGACAGTATAATCAGAAGGCTTCTGTAAACACGGCCTCAGGCACTAAAAGTGAATTACAGGAGGAGAACACAAGCCTTTTTCAGTATTCTCACACTTAGGGCTGCTCGATACGGACACATTTTACTGGAGTGCATAACTTTTTTTCTTGGGTGAACCCAAATGTTTCAACCACACTGCATTTAACACTGCAGTTTTACATGTTCATCATTATCCATACAGACAATATTGATTTGTAAATGATTAATCAACAATTTTGGTAAAGTTCTTTATTTGGAGCACAGCTCTACAAGAAAGATTACAACTGAGTGAAAAGTACTATTGATTAAAGTGCTTCACTGAGCTGAAATTTCAACTTAAAACATATATTAACATATATTTTGAAAAATGTTCTAAATTAAAAGCGTAAATGTCTTAAAGGCTCCAAACTGAACCGCTTCATATTATGGACTATCCTCCATTACAATCACATGACCCTCAGATGTACTTACGTCTCTCAGTATGAGTGCGTGTGATGCACGTGTCTGGGCTGCAGAGGATACCCGTTAGCATATAGCCATTAGCATATAGTCAATGCAAATATACGTGTTGACACCTAATTAGAACCTTATTATAACATACTCGGGGACATGCACAACTCTCAGCTTTTGTGCATGACTATGTACAACCCAAACCACGCCCATCTGCATGAACTGGCATGTAAATAGTGAGTCCTGTCTCTTATTGATCACCCGGAGACTTGTAGAGTTGTGGACATTTTTTTTTCCAAAGGGCTGGTTGTACCAGTGTGACCTAATTTTTTTTTGTTGCACTTTTGAGAAATTAGTGTTTGCATGTGCAACCAAATTGGTCGCACTCTAGAGGCCTGCAAAGAATTAAATCTCAGGATTTTCTCACAAAAATATCAGTTGACGATTTTTACAAGGCTAGTTATATTAGCTCTAGTACAGGAAATGAAGCTAAAGCTAGGCTAGTTTTGTTAGCTGTAGTACAGGAAATGAAGCTAAAGCTAGGCTAGTTATATTAGCTCTGGTACAGGAAATGAAGCTAAAGCTAGGCTAGTTTTGTTAGCTCTAGTACAGGAAATGAAGCTAAAGCTAGGCTAGTTATGTTAACTCTAGTTGATGTACATTCTGAGGGCCTTATTTAGTAAAAACATGTCAAATTTCAGAATAAAACAAGAAAGCAAATCCCTTGCAGTAAAGGAACACAAGCACACACTCACAGCAGCTTTTATGAACTTGAAACAGATGCAAATTCACAGCAGCAACTTTACCTGGAACCATGTCTGGGGATAAAGAATTAAAATAATAAATGAACACAACAACACAGGGTTTTCATCAGCTGTTGCCTCATTTACTTAGTCTGTCTTAGACGAGGATAAATGTTTGTCAGAGGAACCTGCTCGCTCCATGAGGGTGAAGTAACGCCTTCAGTTATCTGCTACAAAGGAGTGTCAAACAGAAAAGAAAAACACAGAAAAAACATGTGAGTTGTCAGTTCCAGTTCCAGTTCTAGCTGTGGAAACTGTTAATGCATAGATACAAACGCCACCAACACACGTCCACAAACAGAGACGTTGACAATTATTATTTGATTAAGCAAATAAGTGATGACTATTAAATCAATCACCAACTGTTTTGACAAGTGATTAACAATTTTGGGTTTTTATTTTAATAAAAAAAAAGTCCAAAATATTAAGCTTCAAGCCTCTTGGATATGAATATTTTTTTAGATTCCACTGCCCAGCAATTTTTTTTATGTTGAATTTCAAATATTAAATGTGTTCAATCTTCCATACTTTAATCAGAAAACAAATGACAAAAATGCTGCTTAGCTCATGTTTTTAATATATATAATAGTGTGTTATTCCACATGTAAGGTGGGTTATGTACATGTATACGATGCACGGTTTCCCCCAGAAATCTTGCAAAGCCTGATGGTAGTTCTGTGAGGGATCACCACCAGCTTTGTTCGCAAAGGAGGTTATGTTTACTCCACATCTGTTTGTCAAGATAACTTAAAAAGTTATGGATGGATTTTGATTAAACATTCAGAGATGGTTGATAATGTGTCAAGGGAGAAACCTTTAAATTTTGTGCTATAAAGGCCAAAGGTCAAGGTCACAGTGAAGGTCAACATCTAGTGATATCTCAGAATCCAGACCAGATAGTATCAGGCGTTTTTTGTTTTTGTTTTTTGTTTTTGTTGTTTTTTTTTCATTCACTTCATCTGACATCAGATGAGATAACACTGACCTTTACCTTAAAGCAGGTTATTGACATATTTAGTTAAATCAGACAATATCTTGTGCTTCATATTTAACATTAGATCTAACATGTGACATTTGGTCGTTGTGCGACGTCACATAACGTCAGAGTGACGTCATACGTGGTCGAATATTGAAATGGACATATATGAAAAACAGGACCCAGGATTTCTTTGAATTTTTTAAAAACCTCTAAGGGATTGTTAATGACCAATAAAATAATTCTGAAAGCAGAATTAAACAGGAAATAAAAAGTCATGAAAAAAGGGCAAATCTGGGCTTTGGGTAAAGAAATAAATGTTAGTTGGAGCCTTACTGCACAGTCCTTATGACACAGCTCTACACTAATGGGACACATTAACAGGAAATAAATCAAGTTCTTTTCACTGATTCCTCCTGTTTGGAGTTGTTTCTTTTCTGTGGTCCTGATTATCATAACTGGAGGTGTGCCAACTGCCACCTCCTGTAGACCGTACACTGACTATGAACAGGTACCACCAACCCTTCAGATAAGAACGTCTTTAAGTGCAGCTCAGGTGGTTTCTGCATCTTCTTATCAATCTTTTAGAAGGTTTCTCTGAATAGCAGGAAGTGAGAATCTCAGCGTCGGTGCTTGTGCAGACGTACCTTGCCTTGCTGTGCTCAACGCTCTGCTGCGCTCTCTCTCTGCAAACAGGAAGTTCAAAAGGGGAAGAGAAGTAGTGGCCGAGCGAGCGACCCGACACGATAGCAGATGTGTTTGCTCTGCAGACTTGTGAGCGGAACCTCATGGGACCATACTCGGAGGTTTTCATTCATGGCTCCTCAGCCAAAGCTTGCGTTGAGCTCCGGCTCACTTTTCTGTCATCAAAGCTTTTTTGTTAACCCTTTAACCTCTAATGCAGGGGTGTCAAAGTCATTTGAGTTCAGGGGCCACAAATTTAATGTGAAGTAAATGGTCTGCATTTATATAGCCCTGTTCCACCTTCACGGTGCTCAAAGTGCTGGACATTAGCTTCACACTCATACACCAGTAGGTGTCTAAGGTCAGTCCTACTGGGGGCCTAAGTCAGGGTTAAGTGTCTTGCCCAAGGACACTTCGACACACTTCAACCTCTCGGTCATTGGGCGACCCACTTGACCAACTGAGCCACAGCCGCCCTGAAGTGAGCCCTACCACTAAAATAACATAATAGTGGTACTTCGACTTACGGAATTAATTTATTCCAGAACTGTTTTCATACCATGAATTTTTCATAAATAGTCGCATTTTACATGTAAAAGGCCTGATTCGTTCCAAGACCCCAAATACTACCCTACAAACCTTTTAAAAATGATAAAAGTTTACACATTTTGTATGACATATGTGTTAAAATCAAAGACAATGTATATTTTAGATGTAATTTATTGGTGTAAGTGGGTAAATATGTTTTCACTGACTGAACATTAAACCATTCAGATGAACCAGACATGTGGGTCATTTTCATCCCAGACATGTGGGTCATTTTCATACCATTGTTTGTTTTAATTGTCACTTTCACCTTCAACAATGTTTGTTGACGGGCGTTTGGTGAAATATCGATCCAAAGATGATTGACTTCGACTTTTCATAATCTTTCTAAACTGCATAAGGTGTACGCCATCAAAGTGGGGAATGGCATTTGTGAACATTTTTTGGGGATATTTTTTTTCCACAAATTTGGAAAGTTCATGAAATTTTGCCAGCGTGTCTTTTATTGGTGCTGATGGAATGATGGCTGCCTCCTTTTTTTTATCCTCTCCTGTTTCACTTCTATTGGGCGGCCATGGCTCCGTTGGTAGAGCAGGTCTTCCAGTAACTAAAGGGTTGGTGGTTCGAATACCGTGTTGTCCTAGTTGGTCTGTCGTGTCCTTGGGCAAAGACACTTCACCCTCCTGCCTCCGGTGCCACTCACACTGGTGTATGAATGTTTGGGGGCGGTCAGAGGGGCTGCCAGCTGTGGCTATGTATGTAGTTTACCACCACCAGAGGATGCATGTGAGAGCGAATGAATAATGGGGCACTAATGCAAAGCGCTTTGAGTGGGGGAAAAAAAATGACGATATAAATCCAATCCATTATTATTGATAACGCAGCCTGCTTCTTCTTTTCATTCGCACTTTCTTTGGGCTCATGATGAATAACAAACATGTACTGTAGTAAAGTTTAAATGAGCACACTGGGAAAAACTCAAAAAGCAGGAAGCAGATCACAGACAAACAGGAACCACTACAGACACGGATTTGTTGAATTATAGATATTCAGTGTCGTTTTTGTATTTCACAAATTTATGCCGGGGGCCGTATGTTTGACGCCTCTGTTTTATGTGAAACTTTCTTTGGTTGCATTCAGTATATTAATCTGTAAAAATGACGGACAGCCTTCAGAATTTTCCATCATCTTCAAAAAAAAAAAATCGGTGAATGAAGGAATATTTTCGGTTAAGGCCACCTCTGATGGGTGTATCATTAACGCTAGTTTGGACTTTTTTCATACTCGCAGGCATCTTTTCACATACCTGCTCAGTCTCTTCACGTTCACAGTTATTAAAGTCAGATTGCTGCCAAAGGGAGGCTGTATATCATCCCTGCAGCGGCTGTTTCGCTGCAGGAGCTGCGTCCAAACACCGCTATCTGCCAAAGATATGCCGCATGACCCAACATGATTTGTTTCATAATTGGGAGATGTTGTTTGTTCAAAATCTTCAAGCACATTGCTCAACAGGTGCTGCACATTTGTAACGTTTGTCTCCACTCTGTCGTCGACAATGATTAGACTCTGATTATATTTCTAAAAATAAAGATGTGAGAGTGGGAGCCTTGTTTTGTGTTAATGACATAAGACGTTTATTAACAGGGCGCCTGCCTTTCCTTGTAGGGAAGCTGCTGTACTCAGTTCTGTAACAACAGTGTGTTCAGTGTTCAAGTGTAAACTGGGAGTTTGTCTTCAGTCCATCAACGCCACAAACACACTCCCTCTGTGAAGTCTTTATGATTGTATTGACCTTGTTTATATTCCTCAGATATACAATAGAGGAGTCTGCGCTGTAGTTTTACCACCTGTTTGAGCTCTGGAATAGTAACGTACACTGTAAAAAAACCACATTTAAAACCATCCTCAAGTAAGTAATTTATTTGTGTAGAACATTTAACACCAAAGTGCTTCACAGTAAAATAGTAAGAAAATAAAAAATATCAAAAATAAAAATATCAAAAGTAGGGCTGTCAAATGATTATAACTTGAGTAGAAAAAATACTCTGGTAAAAGTAGAAGTACTGATTCATAGAGCCGGGTATTGATTCAAATTTCAAGAATCAATCTGATTCTGCTTCTGAAGATTAAAGGGATAGTTCACTATTTTTCACATGAATTTGTGTACAATTAGCATCTTTACTCTGGTGCACCCACACTGACTTACCCCCCACAGTGTCCTGTGAGTCCAGTTCTGGTCTGGTTTTGGTTAAAGTGAAAGTAGTCCCAGCAGGTTTCCTGGGGTCACGAAATTAAAATATGTTTCTTCTCAAAACAGTATGTGTTGGAATGAGTGATTTATGTACATAACAAAACTGTCACGGAACAAAAACTCACCTCGTAATTGATTGGAGCTACTTTTTCTCAATAGCAATCAATGCGCTAGCATTGTCACTGCTAACAGCTGTGCACATGTTTGTGTGAGGTCACACACCGAGTGCACCTGCGTGAATTCGATGATGTGCCAGGGGGGTGGGGTCAGTGGGGGAAATGTTCACTGGTGGAAAAATGTACTAAAAATAAAAAATGTGATCTTTGAACATACGAATTGATTAAAAGTAATTAATATGCGAATTGATCCAGGGTCTGAATTTTAAACAAAAAAAAATTCTAACACAGGCCTACTGATTCAACTCATGTATTTAAGTAAAAAAAAAAAAAAAAAAACTAAACTAACCTGAAAATGTTTGTGGAGTACAGTCCTTGAGTTAACGTAAATCACTGGGTGGTCTGGGAAATAAATAGACAACAGCCTTTTACCAGTGACTGAATAAACACGTTTAAAGAGAAAAATGGGAACAACACAAGCAAACAAAACCCTCCTCAGTGTCTGGACAGGAAAATTGAACCACGCACACAGGCAGACGTGTGCTGGTGTAATTAAAACTCCAGCGAGGACTCGCAGTGTGAGAGCGGGAACGACGCCATGAAGTAAGAGTTGAACCTCTGATGCAAGAAGATTTCACCACCAGTGTGAAAGTGGTCTTTGTTGGGTAAGATAGCATGTTCCAGCTGGCTCCACTTCCTCACAGACTGCCATGTCCAACTGCTCCGTAGTTAAGTCAAGCAGACCTAATAATAACTAGTAAAACCACGAGTTGCATTATAGGCCCTCGCCTCCCACACGACCACGGACATCGTATTGTGCACTTGATCCGACATTTTGTGATACGCACACAAGGGCCGTGCGATACGGGAAAAAAAATTATCATGTTTAATTTTCTTATATTATCCGATCTCCTTTATTATCATGATTTTTTTTTTAAATATAGTTTTTAAATTGCCAATTTTAATGCATCTGTACTGAAAAATTAAGCAATGAGAGATTAGTTAAAAAATGTTTTATTAAGATATAAAATAAATAACATTATTATCTACGTCACTCTTACGGTCGCCACACCACCCATGTCCAGTCCCCTTTTTTCTCAATAATATCATCCTCTTTGGAGAATATAGAACTGCCCTCAGCTGCACTTTCTGTCATTCTTTCTGTTGTCTGTGTGCATCGAGCTTAAGTCCCTGCACCTGTTTTTATTCATCTTCTCCGTCTGTTCCCATCCAAATGTGGGCTACAGCGCCCCCAATAGTTCCTGCAGTGTAGCTCTGGTTTCATGCAATTTACACTTTAATACAAATTACCACCATGTTTGATCAAGGCTCACAGCTGATCACTGTAATTGACCTGAAATTGATCCCAATCATTAATTGCAGTCATTAATCGCCCAACCCTACTTTTATCCCACATGTGTGTGTTTTCACCAAATTTGGTGTGAATTGGATGTAAAGTCCAGGAGAACCAGTTGAAGGGTGGGATTTTAGAAGTGGCCATGGCTCATTTGGTAGAGTGGATCACCCAATAACTGAAGGGTTGGTGGTTCAAATCCTGCTCTGTGGTCCATTAGTCCGTTGTGTCCTTCGGCAAAGACACTTCACCCTCATACAACAGTGTGAGTGACACTGGAGGCAGGAGTGTTTGGTGGTGGTCAGAGGGGCTGTAGGCGCAAAATGGCCACGTTTTGGTTAGTATACCCCACAACAACTGTGGCTATGTATGTAGTTTACCACTACCAGAGCGAGCATGTGAGAGTGAATGAATAATGGGTCACAAATGTAAAGTGCTTTGAGTGTCCAAAAAAGCACTATAGAAATCCAATCCATTATTATTATTATTATTATTATTATTATTATCATTATCATTATCCAATATGGCTGACTTCCTGTTGGGTTTAAGGTGGGGCCATGATGTCATTTTTTACGTGTGTGTGTATATATATATATATATATATATATATATATATATATATATATATATATATATATATATATATATATATATATATATATATATATATATATATATATATATATATATATATATATATATATATATATATATATATATATATATATATATGATGTTGTGGTATTTTACACAGACTATAACTATAGTGCATGTACCTGAAGCTCCACGCAGCAGAACAGTTGTCCATTATCATTAGGTTGGATGTCACTTAATTTGCTGCTGTTCCCACAGAGACACAGGAAACCACATGTGTGTCATAACGACTTCCTGCCACATTCGTGGTGTTTAGTAACAAATGAGACTCATGTACATATAAGGCAAAAAAAAGTCAAGATGGCACAACCCATTCTGCACTCACTTCTGAGTGTGTGTTTGAATCCTGTCTTTATGAGGACATTGATCTGTTTACACAGTCACACCATGGACCGGTGTCATAATGGAGACCAAAATCCAGGTCCCCATGATGGTTAAATATAAATCTTAAGTCCCGACTAGTAAAATATAAATGTGGGTGAAGTATGGAAATTTATGCAAATGATGTGGCCCTATAAGCATGTTAATTTGTTTAGTTTTTTTTCCCCCAGAAGTCCCCATAAAGCACAGGAACAGGTGCAAAGCAAAACATGTATTTTTCAAAGGTTTGAAAATGTGTGTTTATGTAATATATATATATATTTGTTTTTTACTGTTTATATTTAATTTAAATCTTTTAATCATTTTTGTTTTGTATTTATTTATTTAAAAAAATATTTGTTAAAATTTTGCTATTGTATTAAGTTTTTTAAATTTAAATGTAAAAAGTAATATTTTTTGGTTTTGTATTATTTTAAAAAGAAAATGTTTTTATTGTATAAAATATATTGAATATATATATATATATATATATATACACACACATATTATTTTGTATTATTTATTTAAAAAGAAAACATCTTTTTTTATTGTATTTGTTGTATATGTTTTTTGTTTTGTATTTATTTACCTTAAACAAGATGTGTTTACACTCACTACCCAATGGCTACTTTACCTACAAATGATGATTACAAACTTGTTCTTTATGAGACATGTAAGTGTGTGTGTGTGTGTGTTTGGAATGTGTTCCTTCGCCCTCACATGGTAACTCATTCTGCTGTGTTGTTCCAAAGCCAAAAAACTCAACAACTTTAAAAATATATCAGTTGTGCTTTTGCTCTGCTGCGTCTTCTCCTTTTTTGGCCTTCTTTAATTCTTCTGGCCTCCCTGACCTCATTTAAAGCCTCTTCCACTCCACCAGACTGTGTGTGCAGTGGAAGCCTCACACATTCACTGTCGTCTATAGTGTCGACGCATGCGAAAACAGATCAAAGTCACGTTGGCTTAGCAGTCGCACTCGCTCTGCAACAGGAAGTGGTCTAGCGTGCAGCCGGAGAGATAACCAGTAAAATGTGATCTGTCTGGCTTTGGAGCACCACTTTTATCAAGTAAGCACGATCACGATTCAGGGATGAGGAGACGAAGAGGCCCAACAAACAGCCTGGCATTACGTTAGTTAGTTTAGTTTAGGTCAGGCAAATGTATTTGTATAGCACATTTCATGTACGGGATAATTCAAGGTGCTTTACATAAAACGTATATGAAAGTTAAAATGTAAAAAAAAAAAATCACGAAAATGCATTAAAAGACAATTAAAATAAGAGACATAAAAACAATTAAGTCAATTAAGAATTTCAGTAAAAGCTCCAGTGAACAGTAATGTTTTCAGCTCCTTACACGCCCATTTTTCAACAATATCGATTGTTAACTCTATCATTACAGACAGATTGGGTTGGCAACATGCCAGCAGTTTGGACCACCAAACATATACTGAAGCTAGTGATTAACAACGTATGGAACTGTGTACTTCTGTTTAACTTCCGTACCCCTCAAGCATAAAAATGGCCGCCAGCTGAATAAGGCGAATGGCGGTTAGGATAAAAGACACAAAGAATGAAACAGGACGAGAGTGAGCATCAGTACGGCTTTCCATCACTGACGTTAGCTAACACTGGAAAAGAGGCTTCAAAGCTAATGCTAACAGTGGAAAAGAGGCTACAAAGCTAATGCGGCCCTGTTTATACTCCATAGGTTAGATAACATAATGTTTATATAATGTGTTAGCTAATTGATATTGAGTTCTCATCATGCTCATAAACCTCTGCGATCGCTCCAAACAGCACGTGTGTTCATGTATGTTTGAAGGCGTGGTTTTGAGGGGTGGGCTGAAGAAGAGGCATGTCATTGTAATTTAAATATTAGGTA
Source organism: Siphamia tubifer (assembly GCA_020466265.1). Lineage (NCBI taxonomy): Eukaryota > Metazoa > Chordata > Actinopteri > Kurtiformes > Apogonidae > Siphamia > Siphamia tubifer. Next base: position 38,716,113 of record CM035790.1, read on the forward strand.
AAATTTTCTATTATTATTACATACGCTTTATTAACTGAATTTCTGTGAAGGTGTCGTCCATCGTGGTCAGTTTCCTACGGTATGGACGGAGCAAGAGAGAAAATAAAGTTGGGAGAGTAGAAGCTCCGGAAACATCCAAACAAAAACACTAAGGTTTGGGACATATTGGCTGAGATTTTTAAAGATGATGAGCGGAAACCAGGTCCATGGAAACCAGGTTCAAATGTGTCTTTGGGTGTTACAGGTTGTCGAGCCCTGGTTTAGATGCTGCGTTAGCGTTGATAAGTTTTGAATGATGAAGCAGAACAAACATATTTATAAACATATTAACTTACAAACAATGACATGGAATTTAAACACAGAAATAAATGCAGGTATGTGAGTAAGGTCAAAGGTCATGTGATGTTCAGGTATGTGAGTAAGGTCAAAGGTCATGTGATGTTCAGGTATGTGAGTAAGGTCAAAGGTCATGTGATGTTCAGGTATGTGAGTAAGGTCAAAGGTCATGTGATGTTCAGGTATGTGAGTAAGGTCATGTGATGTTCACAAAGACCACTGACTACTTTTTAAAAATGTGGGTCCAGAAGGGGGTCGGGTCTGTCCTTTTCAAATATATTTCTTGGGGTCCAAGTTGCGGACAGGTTAGTTAAAAAAAAAAAGTGGTTGGTTGCGGGTCGTTTACACATCACCGGTGTGTATACTTTAAGAAATATAGCTGGTTTTTCCAGATCTCCCACCCTTCCTTTTAGTTGTATTAACACTGGTGATTTTCCTGCATCCAGGAAGCTGTTAATGCACTAATGGCTTCAAAAGCTCGTCTTCCTCTTCTCATATAAGTGCTGATGAACATCCTTTGCTCTGTTATTGAGTGGTGCATTAAAGGGGAGGGGTCAAACAGAGTAAATAACAACTCTGAGGAAACAGCTGTTTACTTCATTTTTCACAGACACACTCAGCGGCTCGTCTCAGAATATTTAATAAAGCACAGACACGCTTTGTTGTTTTATTATTACCTTATGTCCTCACTGACATCAACACACGCATACACATGATGACATCAGCTGGATCGATGCCAAAATAAACTACAGTATGTGTGAGGGGCGGGGTGTGGTGGGCCTGGAACCAGTTGTTATGACAACTTTAGTTCAGATTAGGTTCAAATATGCAACAAAACATAACTAGTATTCAGAGAATGCTTAATGTTGCCCCCATTTTCTGCCAATTTCAAGTTTCTATGGCAACGTGTTCTTAAATGTGATGTTAACCTTTCTGCTAATTATGACCTTGACCTTTGACCTTTACTCAAATGGATGATTGCATCTGATGTGTATTGGCTATATGTATGTATATGTCCATTTAATTTCATAGTGATATCTCAAGTATTCATTGAGTTATAGCATATGTCTCTGTGGACACACAGACAGACAGACTGAGGACAATCATCTCTCCTAATCAATGTTGGGTGAAATTAATAATCCTACTGACACCTTTACATGCATTTGGGTCTTTTAATATATTTTATCATCTGTTGTGTGTGTGTGTGTGTGTGTATATATATATATATATAGCTGTCAAAGAATTAATTAACACAGATTAATCTGATAAAAAAAATGTTAATGCAATTCATTGGAACACTTGTTTGAAACTGCTGAAGGTATTTAATAAACATGTTAATTACATATATGTTCATGTTTTTTCATATGTTTGGGATATTTTATCATATTTTTGGGTGTTTTTCTCCAAAAAATATGATTTTTGGGGTACCTCAAAACACCAGTACCATGTGGACACCAGGCCAAAATGATAAATAACTTTATCAGATTCAGTCTAAAACTTTACTGTGTGAAGAACTGAAAACACCACCATCAGCATTTGTCTCCAATGTCACAGATCTGCTTCTCTTTGCAGCTCAGGTTATAACCCTTTACCTCCCACTGAAGTCCAGCCAAACTATGTTATATAACAGGGTTTTAGTCAAGTCTGCAGTGGACTTTTACCCCCCTGCTTTAACAGAGGCCACCCTTCTTCTCCATACAGTACACTATAGATAATATTAACCTTAACTGTGTATAATTTAAAAACACTGTGTATATAATATTAAATCATGTGAGTAAATTTTTTTTATATTATTTATATATCTTTGGCTCAGAATTGTTACACTATAAAAGACTTCATTGCATCTCATCATTGAGGCATGAGATGTATTTATTTTATGTCGTCCTTATTGTGTAATTCCATATGAAATCCTAACAGTGTAGACGTGGCCGTCACTGTGTTCCTGCGTCTGCTCATTATCCGCTTGAGCTACCTGTTAGTCCTGCTTAAATATGCGGCTGTGCTTGTTGCTACAGGGGACCTGTTCAATACTCCAAAGGGCAGAACCACCACACTGTGTTTCTTCTTTGGTTTTTATTCTCCAGAGTCACCCGGGGAAGTCATTCAATCGCCGCCGCCGTCCTAAAACATCAAAAACAATCCCAACACCTGCAGTGAAGAGGGAAGCGTTGTGACCTGTATGAAAGAATTAAAGCACAAACCTGCAATTTTAGATGATTGTAGGGCGATAGGAATGCTTCATTACACACCAGGTTATAGAGACAAGACGAGTAATAGTGGAGATAAAAGGCTGACAGTGATTCCCACGTATTTGATCTAAAGCCTTTAACCCCATCCATCACTGATCTAAACGCTTTAATACCTGGCGAGCCACTAATCCTATTAATGCGTGTAAATAATTGGTGTAAAATGCAGTTTGTCGTCTTTTCACGGTCATCAGGTCTGACCCGCTTGGATGTTCAGAGGCTTTGTGTAGATACAAGAAGAAAATAAGCCACAAACTGAAACAACAGTGACGAAATATGTTTAAAATATTTGGTGTAAAATACAGTTATTTGTCTTTTCACGGTCATTAGATATGATCCATTTGGACATTCAGAAGAGACTCTGTGGTTACCATGGAAACACTGTCATCTTCTACCACACTGAACCCATTGAACCCATGGAGTTTGTTCGATGACAGTGGATGGACACGTTTACCTTTTAGTTATTACAATCTTTGCCGAAAAGTCTCTTTTTCAGTTTTCTCTGTTTCGATATACCGTATGGAACACTTAAAAGACATCGTATAATCCACTGTGTGTGTCATTTTGGCTTTTACCCCCTAATTTTGGACTTTTTATCTCATGATTTTGACTTTGAAAGTTTAAGTGAAGAGGGAAGTGACATAAAAGTAGCTATGGGTGTTTATGGGTTAAATGTAAATGTTGGTTGTGAGCTGTTCAGCTATGTTCATGAGCCCATGCAGAGTCCCAGAGCTGAGCTCATATGACCAGACAGAAGGCACCTGATCCTCTCCCAGGGGCGCAAAGAGACAGATGGAGCAAACGGGGGGGGGGGGGCAGATCAGACTGACAATACTGATAGTGAGGGAAAGGTAAGAGGAGGACAGAGCTTTACTGAAGCTAACTCTGTCTGCACCAACAAACACATTTGACTACATTTGTTTCCTCTGTTTTGTCTTTGGCAGGACTCCAGAACCGCCACTGAGGAGAAACCTGTCCAGAGGTCAAAGGTAAATCTTATTTGATTTATTTGGCTAGAAATGCAATATGCATGAATGACAGCATTTAAAGCCCAGCCCTAGCAGCGCTATCCCTATTCATTCCATATATGGGTTTAGTGGTGCTTCATAGTCAGTGGAGGCGGGGCTAAAAGGTTGTCTTTCAAATCTCTCAGCATCATTGAATGGTACCAAGACAAGTCGGACTGCGTTTCGTTCAACTGCCCGATATGACCTAATAAAGCTACACAGCTTATTATTGCACTTTATTTTATGATACAATGATGTAACAAACACATGCTGTAGCAACAGATAAAGACACGATATGCAGTTTGGGGCCCACTGGTGGCTTTGGGGGCTCTAAGCATTTGCCTAGTTTGCCTATAGCTAGAAACGGCTTCTATTGTTAGACTGATCTGTATCCAGGCCGCAGGACTTAACCTGAATTCAACATGTCCCAGTACTTTTGTCCATATTTAGTAGTTCATGACTTGGGCAGTTCTGCTATGAGGTTAACAGTGGATAATAAAATGAAGCTAACAGTGTTTCTGTGCTCAGTCCTTCAGCTTTAAGACTCAAAAGGAAGTGTGTGCATCATGTGAGAAGACCGTCTACCCAATGGAGAGACTGGTTGCCAACAACCTGATCTTCCACTCCAAATGCTTCTGCTGTAAACACTGCAACTCCAAACTCAGGTGAGCGTCAGACGCCGCTTCCACCGTCGACCTAGGGTTGGCTGATATGTCAAGGTTTTCAAATGTATCGACATTTATTCAAAATGTGATATACGAATGGTGCGGCCACACCGAATGCAAATATTAAATATTTTCAACTAGAGCGTTAACGTGTATTTGCGGCAAAACGTGTCGCTCCAACATGCCGAACGGGGTGAATCTGCGTCCAAACGCGTCTCTCCGTTGACTTTGTAGCTAATCTTGACACATGAATGTGCAAATGTGCGTTCGGTGTGACCGTACCAAAACAGACTATATTGTTTATATCATATCATCTTATTTTGGTTTACATTGTACTCCTTGCACCTTTCCATCCAATCATCCCCATATTCCTCCCAGCCTCTCAGTTTATCACATCCCACCCTAATCCACTGGTGTCCCTACACTGCCACCTACAGGCCTGGCATGTCCTGGACACTATAGACATATGGGGCCATACAGAGGTTTCCCAAAATGATCACATCTGTACTAGGGTTGGGTACAGACATGGTTGCAATTGATACCAATACCAAATCGGTTCTTTCAAAATGGTATCACTTCCTAAACTGCATTTACATCGGTACTTTAAAAAGACAAAAACATTTCAACCAGGGACACATGCAATTGAACCGCAGCATCAAAATTTTACCAATGACTGAGATTTATCTGATTTAACTGAAGATTTATCACTTGGGTATGACACTCCCACACTGTGCATTTCCATTTCTGATGTTCTGTTAGCATAGTGCTAGTGCTATTAGCATAGTGCTAGGCTACTTAGCTCATCACAGAGGCTTTAGATGGCACATGCTTCCACATTAAAGTAAACACCATGTGTCATCAAGTGCTTGATTAAAGTAGAGAAGAAGCATTTTAGTTGTAGAGCAGTGTTATACAATAAAAAAAAATCATAAATATGAGATAAGAAGTTAGAAGTATCAGAAGCAGAATAGCCTTTATTGTTATTCGGCGTATCTCAAACAAAATTGCTTTTGTTTGGTGTCTCCAGGACCAAAACTAGAGTGAGTCCAAATTATGAGATTAAAAAGTCTAAATGATATTAAATAATATTCCTTAGAAGTAGCAAAAGAAATAGGTTTTTACTCCAAAGACTTTCACATTTTGAGTCCAGACTTATCTTGGAAACTTGATCCAACCATCATTTAAGACTTTTTTTTCTTTATCACTAACAAACACATGAGAACATTTTATTAGTTTGATTCCAGGAGTGTTTTACTTATGGATGTGTAATATATAATATACATATATATGAAGATATACTGTATATATCATGTATCACCATTCTGCCCAAAAGAAAAAGCGATATGATTTTTGCCTTCTATCCCCCAGCCCTATGTGGCTCTGCAGCGCTCTTCCTTCCTCCTGACTGGTGTTTCTGTGTGTGTGTGTTTCTCCGCAGCCTCGGCAGCTACGCAGCGCTCCAAGGGGAGTTTTACTGCAAACCCCACTACCAGCAGCTGTTCAAAAGCAAAGGCAACTATGACGAGGGCTTCGGACGCAAACAGTACAAAGAGCGCTGGGCCTCCAAGGAGACAGAAAATATTACAAAGACGCCCTAATCACATCCTGGCCTCTTCCCTGTCCTCTTCACACCTCCGACACGTCACAACGAACACACGCCTCATACGCCGGGTGTCTTAAAAACCACCCGCCAAACGCACTCACTCGCTTTGTAAACGCCATCAGATCAGACACACGCACAAACAAGTCGGACAGGGACGTCAAACTTAGCTTAGTTTAGGGGCCACGTTCAGTCCAATATGACCAATAATAACATGATAACCTATAAAATACTAACGAAAAAAGACAACGCCCAAGGTGTTCTTTTTGTTTTAGTGCAATAAAAAACATGAAATGCTGGAAAATAATCACATTTACGAACAAAGAAAATGTGAAGAACCGCAAAAAAAAAAAAAAAAAAAAAAAAAAGTAAGAAAATTTAGTGCAATTTTAACAATCTTACACCTCGACTTATACAAACTTTTGATAACGGGCCATAAAATAATGTTAAACTTCAGAAAATCGTAGTTAAAATAAGAATAGTTCCTACAATATTATGCTTCTGCTTATTGTTTGAATCCAAAATCCATTTTAAAAGGATGTTTAAAACTAAGGTATTCAGTAAATGTAAAATATTAGGATAAAGTAAGCCAAATTTAACTTAGATTGTGTCATTTCTTTTATTATATTTTGACATTTTGTTGTTTTGTTTTAAATAAGCCCATGCCTTTTCATCCATATTTAAGATGGAAGTCCAAAAATGCACGGATCATGTTCTGTTAAATGGACCAATAAATTACTTCTACTACAAATACATTACATTTTTAGTAACAGCCAGAATATTGTTAAAATTGCACTTGAATTTTCAGTTTGTTCACATTTTTTTATTATTAAATGGTTATTATGCTCTTATTTGACTTGAGTTCACATTGGTCTGAACGTGGAACCTGAACTAGAACCAGTTCAACATCCTTGACTGTTAACATGTTAAGTGTCATTTTTTTTGCACTTGGCAGAATCATCCCGTGGGCCAAATCGGAACCTTCGGAAGGGGCCACTTTTGGCCCACGGGCCGCATGTTTGACACCTGGCCAGTCTATAATCCACACCACTTCAAATAATTAATGTGGATATTTTTTTGGGGGGAGTTTTATCGTCACTGATCTCAGAATTTGTAGTTGATTATGACCAAAAGCCTTCTCTGGTATGGGGAGTGAAATGATAAATGCTTTTGTTTTCTCTCTTTTTATTTTTATTTGACATTTTTTTAATTCTTTTAAATGATTTGCACCCTCACTTCTTCTCTTCTCTTTTTTTCTTTTCAGTAAGTCAACTGTATACTCGGGCAAAAGTACGAGACAAAACAATGACACGATTTCCAAGAGAGCATGCACTCAGGTCAATCTACAGAGGGTCTCCACTTTGATCATCACCTTAAAGGGGACATATCATGCCCATTGTCCACCAGTGAACGATGTGACCTGTGCATAAACAGAACCTTTTTGAAAAACGCTGGGTTTTAGTGCCTCACACTTTCATGCAAATGAGCCAAAGCTGACTCCGCCCCCTCTCTTCTGACCCCACCCCCTCTCTTCTGTGCTACTGCGAGAAAGAGAAAGAAACAAATCCTGAAGAAGTTAAGGCGGAGAAAAAGAGACAAAGACACGGATGAAATCAAATCAGCTGGAGAGAATCAAAGTGAGCGAGTGCTGAGTTTCACTGCCTCGGTGCCTTCAGGCCCTGGTGCTAGAATCACAGCAATCGGCTTTAAAATAACAAAAAAAAAAACAGGTCTAATGCCCCCCCAACAACAAATGGATCAGGAGAAAAGGAGAGTGGATGTTTTTGTTCCTAATTTAAGGGTCTCCTCACATACAGACACATATTTGTATGATATGTCCCCTTTAAGGATTTGAATATTGGTCGTCAGTATTGTGACTGTAACAGGGTACAGAGTACTGTAAAATAACATGCACATCAGCAACAGCTCACCTCTGTTTAGTGTTTTTATTAGCGTTCATATCGATCCTCGGTTTGTTTTAACGACTTTTTAATACGTCGGTGTCTTATTCTCGATTCGACCTGGGTCTTAACCGCCTTATCTTTAACGACTGTACCGATTGATCTTTTAACGTTGTGAATGGGTTTGTATCGTTTTATGCTGATTAATGACTCTTTTTTTTTTCTCAGTGTTTTTAAAAAAAAAACACTCTTGGGGGTTTTGGTTGATGTCGCGGCATGAGTTGGATCTTCTCTGAGCTTTTACTGTTAAATTCTCTGAATGTTTTGTATCCGTCTGTAGATACGGTAGATGTAGCTTGTGACTAGTGAACATTCCCCACTGTTCTGTGTAACGTGACCGCACATAATTACCACAAAAGATGTCGATAATCACAGGGAAAACCCCCAGACCTTCACTCCGTCACGTCGTTAGCCTCGTAGCATAGTCCGCTAAGTCATCCACTTAATGTCACTCGTGTTAGTTCAGCATGAGAGGGGATACAACGTGGGCTCCAAAAATAAAATGATATAAATATAATACGGTTAGAACCTTTGAGTGAAAAAGTAAATTATACTTGAATAAATATGAACAACCTATAAATTCTTAAGGAAATGAAATGCGATTCAAATATTACACCAAAATTTTGTCATTTAAACACATGAATCAGAACTTAGACGTCACAGTGGGTCAACAAATACACAAAACATGAAATAACAGAGAATATTGTGAAAATTCTACCCGCTTCTCTTGAGATATTTCACTTTATTTACATTTTTTGTAAAAGGCTAGTCTGTAAAAGTAAACATACTTGTGTAATTTAACTTTTTTTTTAGTATTAAAACTTAAACACTTTGCAGTTTTCATTATTTCTAGATTATTACAAAAGTATTTCACTGGTCTGACCCACTTTAGATTGAATTGAGCATTAATTTCTTCTCACAGGTCAGATTTGGGCCCCGACCCGCATGTTTGACACCGGTGCACTATACGGACAAAAGTCTGTGGAAGTGTTGAATTCAGGTTTTTCTTTACGAACAGGAATCTGAGATCAAAACAATAGTAAACGTCGTAATCCAAATTTTACACTATGATAAATATAATGATTATTAATGTATACATTTATTGCCTTTTTTTTTTTTTTTTTTTTGAATTTCACAAATTCATTCCCAGAGCCGGACTGGACCCTTGGGCAGGCCAGATTTGGGTCCCCGGGCTGCATGTTTTACACCTGTGCAATGATGTAAAACTTTATTCTGACATTGGTCATTAATGAGCTCCGGCAGCTGACGTCACATGACACGAAAAAAAAGTGGACGTATTCATCTTGGCAGTAATGGTGTTTGTAGACTGGCAGGTACACAAAAATACAAACTTGCAACTAAGTCCAGGAATATGTAGTTATCGTGGGAGTTAGCGACACAGCTGACAAATGATCAGCTGATACAAAAGGAAGCGAGGTTATTATTCCACTCATTGCTGGTTAAAATAGTCGGTCTCACCACTGACATGGGAAGCTTCAACACAACATCCACCGACCATGTCAACAACAACACAACTGTTTTTTTGTATCCGAGGTTACGAAGCGGTGTCGTCTGCACTGCTGTCAGATGTAGCTAGCACAGCTTATAAATAAACATGCTAACAAGACACTTCCTATTAAACTGGAATAATTTAACTCAGACAAACATTCGGCTGTGGAATATTAAATCCAAAAACTGTAGCATCATCACTGTATGAGTCCATTTGTAAACCTCCAGGCTCTGGTAGACTCTCAGTCTGGTTTCATTTCAGTTCCCTGACTAAACTGACGGGAAGCTGATGAGGTAGCTGTCGATGTTAGCATACCACAAATCTGGGTTGTTTTCTTCAGCTGAGTAGGAGATAGTTTTTAAAAGCACCCCAGGGGCATTATACGGGTCAGTTATATTTAATCTGAATTTCACACAAACTGAAGTGAGATGTGCACTCCGATGGTGCGAATAATGTTAACAATCCTGCTATAATGTTAACAGTGGCGCTACGATCGTCATGTTTACTGCCAACATGGCGTCCTGACAACTAAAAGTCACGTGACGTCCGGAGCTCAATTCTTTTTTTTTTTTTTTTTTTTTTTTTTTTTTCCCCTGCCCCCATTAGAAAAGAAACACCCAAATGTCCAGACTTTTGTTCATATTTGTGCGTAATTCTGCTACGAGGCTAACGGCGGGAAACATTTTCAGAGGAGCAGAAAAAGATATCTGGTGAAATCGATGGCGACAAAAGAGGGCGGAGTTGAAGCGTGACAGGAAACACATCGTCACTCGGTCCTTTTGTGCTTTGACAGCTGTCAATCATTTGCGTCTGGTGATGACTTTTCCCTCCGTTGCGTGTCGAGTATGTTAGTTAAACCGAACTCGTGCGACGCCAACGCCATCCTTCATTTCCCCTCGTACCATCGACACCAGGGGATGAAAACTCACTTTAGTTCAGGTTTTACATTCATCCCAATGTGATCTGAAATCAAATAACAGTCGTCACAACAGTGGTACCTCAACTTAGGAAATTCATTCATTCCAGAATGATGGCTCCTCCTCCTTTTTGTTTTATCATCTCCTGTTTCACTTCTATTGATAACACAGTCGCTTCTTCTTTACATTCGCAAAAGGAATCACTTTCTTTGGGCTCATGATGAATACGAACTGTAATAAAGTTTAAATAAACTCACCAAACAACAGTAACTCTATGATGAATGAGGGTCAAAGGTCACCAAAAGCATCATGGGTAGCTCTCTCATAGCCAATGGGATGGTACGTACAGTACTGTATTTATGTCTCGAGGGGGGGGTTCAGGTTTGTTTCATAAATTTTATATTCTTTTGTATTCAGAGATGAAAAATTGAGTTAAAGGTTTTTCGTTTCTTGGATTATTGGTTAGCTGGGTCTTTTATAAGTTGAGGTGCCACTGTATAATATTATAATAAATAAGTCCTGAGATCCTAAGTCCTCTTTTGGGGACAAGACTTTCACAGCTTTACGAAAAAGAAAAAAATAAATAAAATAAAATGTTGTCCACTGTAAAAGACATTCCATAAAAAAATTTAAAATGCATCTGAAAAAACTGTTGCATTGTATTTAAAAAAAAAAAAAAAGAAGTAATTATTTCATGTAAAAAAAAGTCAAAACGTAGAATTTCCTGGGTGTCAAGAGGTTAAAAAAGGTCAAATGTATTTGGCGCTGGGTCTTTATGGGTTAATATTTTTGATCTCTCGTGTATAGTTTTTGCATTCCTAACATTCGTCCCGGGGGCCGGGTTGGATCCTTTTCAGCGGCCCGGTTTTGGCCCACGGGCCTTCTGTTTGACATTTGACACCTTCTCAATGCCTTTCTGCTTGTCATTTTCTGTCTTATTTGCTAAATGCATTTGAGCAGCTGGACCTATTTGTCTTCATAGTAGAGTTTCACCATCACTTTGCTTCCAAAAGTGTAGGCGGGGCGCCCCCTGCTGGACATGGTCTGACATTAACCCTTATGTGACATTCAAGTGCTCTGGGAACAAGAGGTTTTCCAGTTGGGAAGTGGTATTTACCAGCGTGTAGAGCTGCTGAAAGTACTGACATTCTGTACTAACGTAGAAGTACTGCTACTGGTGTGGAAAAAATACTCTGGTAAAAGTAGAAGTACTGATTCAACTGCTTTATTGAAGTAAAAGTAAAAGAAAAAAAAGTACAACTTCTCAACTGTCATAAAGTAAAAAGTAAAACAGCATATTTTTTTTGACATTTCAGTTCAGTCATTTTATATGTAAAACACAAAAACATTTTATCTTTCAAATCCAATAATTGATAAAATAACAAGACAAAGTCAATATAGCATAAATAATATGAGATAAGAAATGCAGAATTATGAAATAACGAGTCAAAATTGTGAGATAAATGTCATAATTATTATATAGAAAGTCAAAATTTTCCCTCTGAAGTGACTTATTTTTTTTACTGTCACATCTGTTTAGTCTGAAAATGTACAAAGTCATATATTTATGAACGAATGTAGCCAGTAATAGTAAAAAGTTACCAGAAAAATAAATACTCCAGGTTCACATGTGCCTCCCATGTCAGTGTTTGGTATTTCCTATAATTCCCAGAGCACATGAATGCCACATAAATGTTGGACCCCACCTTCTCATCGTAGCCTCATTCAAACTTCTTTAAATCATTGCCTCAGTCTGTAAGGAAGCCACTTTTTTTAAACTTTCTGATCTTATTTCACTGCTAAAAGAATCCACTTAGAGAATATTTCCATGTTTACGTTCATTCAATCTAAGGAATGAGTCTAAAGCCATTCAAATATCTCACTTTAGAAAACGTCTGAAAACCACTAAGACTTGACAGACACTTGAATGACAACTTTATGACTGAAGGTTTACTGTGAATTTGAGCGTGTTGTGCAAAAATACAAAAGTTAAGGGTGATTTTCTGAACCTGGTGCACTTTATGTCCCCATACGTTTAAACCTCCAACATTTTAATATAAACTAAACAACGAAATGAAAATATCCATGTGTCTCTGCATTACAACACACAAACTTATTTTAAATATTATACTTTCAAACATTTTCTGGGGTTTCTGAGGCGTAGAGTTCAGCCAACTGAGCATGTCCCCACTGTCCACCCTGTCTTTGGGTACAGAGGGTGTCCTGATTCTAATCATGACAAAGCTCAAATATTCTGAGATAAAAAAAAAAAAAAGTCCAAATAACCACAATGAATCCATATACAAAGGCGCACTGTCATTTTTGGAGAAATTTAAATTATTTTAAGTGCTCTTCATAGTCCAGAAAATACAGTATTATCTTGTAAAATTTTATTATTCATTTCTTGTTTTCCTGATGCTAATCTCATGCTCATACCGAGCTAATGTGGATCATGTGGATCTATGGCTATTTTTAGCTTCTATTTTTAGCGTCTTCAACCCCGTAACAAACCAAACCACTGTTATGGGGATGAATCTTTGTTACAGGGTTGAAGGTTGGACTGTTCTTATGCCAGCCTCCACTGTGCACCCAGTTCAGAGAATAACCCAGAACCTTCTAGATGGATCTGTGACACTTTATTTTGAAAAAAAAAAGCCTTAGAAATAAATATCTGAGCTTAATTCTTATTTCAAACTCTGCCTTTGTGCATTGAGGTCTTTACAAAGAAAAACTCCTCCTGCCTCCCCCCCCCCCCACACACACACACACACACACGCTTTCTAATAACGCTGCATTTTCTAATAAAACTACAACATGGAAGAAGTTTTCTTTCTGGTCATTTTATGATAAAAAAAAAAAAAATCCACATTCTGTAATAAAGTGTCCCAAAACATTTTTGTAATAATCAAATTTTCCGAATTGTTACTTTTATACATATTTATTTTTTTTTGTTTTCCATTTATATAATAAAAATAGGGTTTAAAATAAAATAAGAGCATAAAATGAAAGTAAATAAGACAAACTTCAATTAAAGATATTGAGTAGAAACAAAAAATAAATAAATTAAATTACATTATAAGTAAAGTTATAACGAAGATTTAAAAAAAATTTAATCACAAGGTTGTTTTTGGATTAATTTAGATGAAATATTCATTTTTAATCTGTATTAATTGCGTTTAATTTCTCATGAGTAAACAGTCTCCAGAAAGAAGTGAATATATTTACACTGAAGGGGTTTGTCCAAGCTAGGTGGTGCATTAGCCTACTCCTATCATGAGCCATGTGCTAGCATTAGCCTAATGCTAACATTAGCCACATTTTAGTATTAGCCTAGTGCAAGCAGAATCCCTGTATGGCAGGAAAGAAACAACAAAAAATGGGATAAATTATCCTGAATATCTACAAAAATATAAATATATGTAATTAACAAGTTTATTCAATACCTTGAACAAAACAAGTTCAATTAAAACAAACTGTTTCATTTAATTGCATTAACATTTATAATCAGATTAATCATCTTAATGGATTAATTCGTGTTAATGCTTTAATTTTGACAGACCTTGTAATGATTTATTACGTAAAGTGGTTAAATGTATTAGATAATGTGTTGGGGAAATTTATTATAGAATATAATGAAGTTCTTCTATTTTACAGTTTTATTATAAAACACATGTTTATTAAAAGTGTGTGTGAACTGTTTCCAAACTAACCACTTTAATCCACATCTAATGTACAGTCGTTTTTTTACGCGCGTTAGTGTTTTTATTATTTTTATTTCCATTTCCTTTTTACGGTCCTCTGGATCCTATCGATGCTTTAAAAGTGTTGTTTTTACAAACGTCTGTCGTCGTCCACCTGCAGTTCGCCAAGGTTCAAAAGCTGAATCTGTGAATTTGAGCGTCTGTAAAGCTACGTTCACACAGCACGTCTGCACAGTTCGCATTTTTGGTTGAAATTTTTTTGTCTGTGTATGTGCTCGTGCATATTACACATTAAATGCGACTTCTATCCGTCTGGAGTGTGAACGGAATGTGTCTCTGAAGTGACCCATGATGTGACCCCACATGCACGAAAGAGGCTCTGATGGAATGACCAATCACGAAATACACAGCATAGTATCGACATGCAGAAAAGATTACATTTAGTCACCCTGATGACTGAAAATACTATAGTGCTAAAGGTCAACATGTGGGGTCAGAGGTCACCCTGATGACTGAAAATACCATAGTGCTAAAGGTCAACATGTGGGGTCAGAGGTCACCCTGATGACTGAAAATACTATAGTGCTAAAGGTCAACATGTGGGGTCAGAGGTCACCCTGATGACTGAAAATACCATAGTGCTAAAGGTCAACATGTGGGGTCAGAGGTCACCCTGATGACTGAAAATACTATAGTGCTAAAGGTCAACATGTGGGGTCAGAGGTCACCCTGATGACTGAAAATACTATAGTGCTAAAGGTCAACCTGTGGGGTCAGAGGTCAACCTGTGCATCGTAACATTTCCGTGTCTGTGTGAACTGTAAATACCTTAAACTAGTCGTAAACTCATGATATCATACGTCTGGGTCTTTACGGTTGTCAATCACGTAACTGAAAAAGTCGTATAAATGCGATATGACCATTTAGACTGAAGTTACATTGCAAAATATTGGATTTAGTACCACGTATGGCAGAAAGCAGCTGGACTGGATTGGATTTATGCTGTTCAGACTTGTCTTTAAACAGGTCAAAGGTCAGATCCGTGTTCCTGCGGTGTGAACGTAGCCTTCGTATCAGAGAAAAGAACAGGTATAACTTCCACAGGCTGGTCAGTGGTTGCCGTGGAAACCGTGTTCAACCTGTCAATCACTTTTTTTTTGTGCTGAACTTGACGTGGACTTTTCCTTTTTTTCCACTGACGTCGTCACCATGAGGCATTTTTGAAACTGTATTTTGTATTCCTAACCTTTGACCTGTGGATGAGGTGGCCTTACAGCTAAAGTAAAGACTGACTTTATTACAGTCTTTATCCTCTTTTTTTTTTTTTTTTTTTCCTCTCTCTGTTTGTTGCTTCTAGTCGTGGTATGAAAAGTATAAGGTTTTAAAATGTACAAAAACAAAAGAACAACGCCCCCTTTCTACGCCAACATACACAATCATTTTGTGCATTTTTCATTAGTTTTTCTTATTTTATTTCAGTTTTTTACATGCTTTTAAAAAAAAACAATAAAATGCTGGTGTTGATTTAATTTTAATTGTGTTTTTGGACGTCTTTTTTGTGTCTACATTTCTTTATTATAATGAAAATATTTATAAAAGTCTGTGGGTTTGAGTTTTCACCTTATAAAGAAAGAAAGAAAAATTCATAAAGAGATCACGTGTTGCTAATACACAATGTTAAGTACCGTAGAGAAGCTTATAAAAAAAAGTAAAGGTAAAATTAAGGCAAATATTTACTTTATAAACTTTATTGTCACTGCACACATGTTACAATGAAATTATGGAGCCCCCCCCCCGCAATCAAACAAAGATAAAAACACAATAGTATATAAATAAATAAGACTCCATATACATTAAAATAAATATACTTTTTAAAGCCTTAAGGGTGATTTTTTTAAAAAGAGGTAAAATACATAACATTTTTTTTAAATTCATGAAGTTATAATATAAATATAAATGTATGAAACAGAAAAATGTGTAAATAATTGGTGTAAAATACAGTTCTTCACCTTCTCATGGTCATTATGACCGTTTTTGGATGTTTGGAGACTGTAGTTACCATGGAAACACCATCATCATCTACAACATTGATTCAACAGTAAAACTCATGACAGTGGATGGAAACACTGGGTTTATATATATATATATATATATATATATATATATATATATATATATATATATGTGTGTGTGTGTGTGAACATAAAGATACAGAACATAAAGCACAGATGAAATGTATTTCATCTATGAAAAAAAACTACACATTAAAAATAAAATAAAAGGAAGATGTGTCATAATATACAATAGAAAACAGCTGTTTAACTGTCAACAACAAATGATCATATTATAATAAATGACGATAAATCACTTGTGTTACAGTTCCCAAATATTTGTTCTATTTAAGCTTTTCTCACCTCTGGGATCATCGCCCACCTCTGCTGGCTCCTTATGGGCCACACGAAGTCCAAATTTTCTTCTCTGTTTTTTACGACTGTGGTTCAGACCTTGAACGCCTCTCGCGTCACCGCGGGTTCGTCCCACTAATAGTACAGTGCGCGCTCCCGCGGACAGACTTCGACCGAGTAACAACAGCGCGCTCCCGGAGTTGCACGGCGCTAATTTGGATAGTTTAGTAAATGTAAAATCCCGTGGGAGTAAAACCCCACTTTAGGACAAACACACGACGCACGGAGCTGTGCGCGTCCACGACCCACGGACACGGACGCGGATCACAACTTTGGGAGCTGAAGAGCGGGTTCCGGGCCACAGTGTTTGTGTGTCAGGAAGTTTGACGTTTTCAAGTATTCGATTAGTTTGTGCTTTGTTTTGGTCGGAGGTTCCGTGGGCTGTCGGACCCGCACGCGCGGGGAATTCCACGCTGGAAACACTTGGGTTTGCACTTTTACGCGCCGTGTCACAGCGTGTGTGGAGGCTTCTGCAGATGAGCCGCTCGTGTCATCACATCATGTCTCGTGCCACTTCGGACTCATCGTGACGCGCGTTCAATCAGATTCCCGTGGAATTCAGGCCTTCGTGTGTCTCCTTTTGAAAATCCACGATCTGAGTTTGTGCGGATTTTGTTTTTACTTTAGCGCCGAGAAATTCTGAAAGTCTTTGAAGGTTTGGGGGTATTTTTGGATTCAAACCTGGCAACCCGAGAGGAAAATGTGCAAACATAGCAGAGGTGGAAGTAACTACAAGTACTTCCTTTACTGTACTTAAGTACAATTGTTAGGTATTTGTACTTTACTGGAGTATTTTTCTGGCAAGTTTTTTACTTTTACTCCCTACATTTTTATATAAATATTTGTACTTTATACTGTTTACATTTTTATATAAATATTTGTACTTTATACTCTTTACATTCTCAGAATATATTCATTACTTTGTCAAAATAGTCACAGTTTCTGATTTAAAACTTATTTTTCATTCTGTCTTTTTCCTCATAATTTAGATTGTTTTTTTATCCCACAGTTCTGCTTTAAAAATGTCTTATTCATGAAAGTCTAAATGTTTTAAATGTTTCCTAACTGTCTGGTTCATACTCATTCAACTCAGTGTGTTTTATTAAATCATGTACTAACTCACTTTTAAATACTTTATTTTTGGATATTTTTTTTTCTTGCTTTAATAATTATTTCATTTATAGCAAAAGAAATGCAGTTTTACTTTGTACTTTATTAAAAGTATACTTTTATTTTTTTACTTCTACTTCAGTAAAGCAGTTGAACCAGTACTTGTACTTTTCCCAGTATTTTCCACACCAGTAGTTGTACTTGTACTGCAGTACAAGTACAACTACTGCAGTACTTGACCACCTCAAACGTGTTTAAATCGTGCTGTGTTTTTGTTTTGTTTTGTTTGCCTCCGTGGATCCGTCACGCGCAGATGGATTTCATCCACTCCACGCGGTTACTCTTACACCTGGTTTTCTGAGACTTTTCCGTGGATTTGTCCTGGAGCGTGGGTGAACGTGTCCTTTTGTTGTGTCCTGAATATGTTTTGGAAAGTTGCGTGGCTCCTCTCGGGCTCTGGACTCCATCCGTGGGCTTTTCCATCCCAACATTCCCTGCGTGTAAAACCCACGCGTGTCTGATGTGACCGGGTTTGTTTCTGCAGCCTGCGTGTCCGTGGGTATATGAGTGTCCTCTGACTTTCCAGACGTTACCGGGTGTCGAGGGAGGGAGGGAGGGGGGGGGGGTGGGGGGTCTCAGCCAGCGCGTGATTATGGCGCACGGATGCACGCGCACGCACCGATGGACGACAGCGACTCCCACGCGAGACCCACGGCCTCATCTCTTCGCAGAAGCTCCGGTGACCGTGGTCGTCAAGGCGGCACAGGTGAGGGTCACGTGACTGTGTTGACATGTTTACGGTGGGCGGGCTGTGGTGCGTTCACGGACACAAACATGAGATGCGGTAAAGTTCAAGAATCTGAATAAAAAGTGACTTTTTTTGAGGAAATTCAAAGTTTAAATATTAGTATCATTTTGTTTTTAAAATAATACAGAAAAACACCTTTTTGTAAACGGTAATAAATAAATTTCTATTTTTATGTTACCCAAAAATCTATCAAGTACAATTTTTAAATTGTCTATTTGTGCAGAAGACATCAGAACTTTGTATTATGTGTCCCCTTTTTTATTTCATTTAATTCTAAAAGTGACATAACATGAACATAAATCAGCTGAAAACATGACACACGTTATATTAGTTAAATGATTCCATTTTTAATCCGTTTAATCACAGAGTTTCAATTAATACTGACCAAAACACTTTATGTCCATCAACACTTCTGTCTATTTTTTGTTGTTTTTTTTAATCACATTTCCCACAAAATCCCCAAAAAACATGTGAAGAGAAAATATACAAAACGGGCTTAAATCCACAAAAAATTATGAAAATTATATTAAAAATATATGTATTTCAATATATATATATATATATATATATATATATATATATATATATATATATAAAACCAAAAGTTTCTAAAATATAGAATAACAGCAATAACATTTGATGAAATATCCTAAACTTATACAAACTACTATTCAGATAATGTCGAATCTCGTCCCTATTTTGTGTTAATCTGAAGTTTCTATGACAAGTGTTGGATGTTGTGACCTCTGACCCTCATTCTCACATTAAAAACATACATGAGGACTAAATGAACATTTAAAATCAACAGTTTTTTACGATGGTGCAGTTCATGTAGCCTTTTCTATTTCCCTGTTGGGGGGTCATCTGGGTCCATCTGGGTCCATCTGGGTCCCGTATACGTGGTGTTCATTTGCAGTGTGTGAGGTCACAGTTCGGTTTTCCCTGAGCGCATGAGACCCATCCTCAGACAGGCCATGTTCGGAGGGGGTTGAGGCAGTGGGATAAGGCATAGCCCTGTCCCTTCACCCCCCCAGGGGTCGAAGGTGGCTTGTGGGTCCGGCTGTGAGCTTTACCCCCACCCCACCCTCAAACACTTTGTGTTCACGCCATCAGAAAGACTCATAAACCACAGGACCCAATGGTGAGGTCCAAAACAAGAGGGGGGATGACCCCCCCCATCCCCAGCAAATTATAAATATGTGAAAATATTAACATTTACAAAGAAAAAATGTGGAGTTGTATTTATTGATTATTATGATAGTATTTTTCTGGTTCTGACCCACTTCAGATTGAATGTAGAAGCTGAACTACAGTCATTATTTTAACTCTTCTTCATTTCACACATTCATGGCCAGACTGGCATCGGCCCAGGTTTGGCCCCCGGGCCGCATGTTTGACACCTGTGGTCTACTGTCTAGTGTTGAGTTCAAGTTCACAGACGCACATGTGCACCTGAACTAAGGGGGACGTCACCTGGGGGGGGGGGTTACTGTGAAACACGGCATCCAAGTCCAGATGCATCAGTGGACGGAGACAGAGCGAGGACTGTGGCTCTGGGAAAAAACTGCCTCAGACTAAACACCTCTGAAAGCAGACAAGGGGGAGGGGGGGGAGGGGGGGATCCATGTAAATCCTGCGAGTCCTGGAAATGTGATACAAGGAAAATAAAGCGGGTACAGCTGAGTGGACGAGTGTGAGGGTGAGAGAGAGAACAGTCTGGGTCTGAGGTAGATTCCCATCATACCACTGGAGGGGGGAGGGGGGAGGGGGAGGGGGAGGGGGAGGGGGAGGATTAAAAGGCACAGATATGAAAGTATTGATACCACAGTGAGAACTGACAAGATATATCTATGTTTGACACAGTGTTACACAAGTTAATTTGGCCACATGTCACCTTTGACCTCCAGAGATCTGAAAAACTATTGGTCGTAGGTGATAACACCAAATATTAGAATTATATAAATCTTCATTCTGCATCGTTTGGTACCAATATGAAAGTTCTGTGACCCTCTGTTCTGGAGTTAGAACTGATAATATGATTTTGACATTTTAGTTAATTGTGACCTTTGACCTTTACTCAAAAGGATCATTGCATCTAATGCACATTAACGATATGTATATGTCATTTTATGGTGATATCTACAGTATTGGTGCCTCACAGACAGAAGGTTGTTGGTTCTATTCCCACACCAGACCTTTCTGTGTGGAGTTTACATGTTCTCCTCGTGTCTGCGTGGGTTTTCTCCAGGTACTCTGGCTCCTCCCACCATCCAAACACATGCACTGATAGGTTAACTGGTTAACTGGTTAATCTAACTCACCCATAGGTGTGAATGTGACAGTGATTGTCTATATATGTTCAGTCCTGAGATGAACTGGAGACTCATACAGGGTGACCTCTGACCCCGCCTTCACCCATTGTAGCTGGATTCGACCTCAGTGACCCCTGTGACCCCAGTGAGGATAAAGTGAGTTCAGATGATGAGACAAGACCTCAAGTATTCATTGAGTTATACTGTAGCATATGTCTCTGCAGACACACATAGAATCTTGTTCAAACAATGTTGGTTTAGATTAATAAAGTAAAATAAAGACAAGATAAAGATTAATATAATATTGAATTAAGATGACATCAGATAAAAAAAATAAAAGATAATTTAAGATAAAAATCTAACAAAGTTCAGAAAAAATTAAATAAGGAAGGTAAAATGTAGATAACATCAAATAAAGTTAAGGTAAATGTAAAAAAAAAAAAAAACATAAAATAAAGACCATTTCTCACACTTTTCCTAAAAAAATTCATGGAAAGTGGTTTTGAAAGTTTTGTGTAAAGTTACTGACAAACAAACAAAGAAACAAAAACACAAAGGTCCAGTGTGGTGCGTTTAAGGTCCAGTGTGGTGCGTTTAAGGTCCAGTGTGGTGCGTTTAAGGTCCAGTGTGGTGCGTTTAAGGTCCAGTGTGGTGCGTTTAAGGTCCAGTGTGGTGCGTTTAAGGTCCAGTGTGGTGCGTTTAAGGTCCAGTGTGGTGCGTTTAAGGTCCAGTGTGGTGCGTGTAAGGTCCAGTGTGGTGCGTTTAAGGTCCAGTATGGTGCTTTTAAGGCCCAGTATGGTGCGTTTGCTCTATTTCTATAACTGAGACACATAAAACATCAGATGTCAAAGTCATGAGTACCCCTCACCCCCCCCCACCCCAAACACAGTTGTTGACTTGTCCTTGTGCAGTGGCAGTGCTCAGAATTCCAACACCTCATAAACACCACATCATTTACGAGCAGATAAAATTACTGAAAGTTTGGAGGGTTGAAGGAACGTGTTGGCGCCGGAACATGAGAGCAGGGACTTGAAAGCACCGCGGTGACGCTGGGCCGAGTGCAGACGGACATGCCCGGCATTCCTGTGGCTGATTATTACCCACAAGCCCACGGGCCGCCTCAGGTGCTGATGGGCTGTAGTTATGAACGGACACAAGCCGTTTGTCATGAGTGGGTTTGACTTCTGCCACTGTGAGGCGTTCACTGACCAGGAAACAAAAATGTCCTCGGTGCGGACTGAGTTGGATGAGGCGTTCAGTGTTCATGTAAATGGAGCGAGTCTGTCTGTCTGTCTGTCTGTCTGTCTGTCTGTCTTGCCACAGTAGCGACATGTTTGTAAAGTCATATTGTCTCCATTTTCACCATTTTATTTCTATATTTGTATTTTTATTTTCCACTAAAGGTCACACAGTTTTTTATCAGCAGCTTCAGGAACATCATTTCTTTTCAGTTGAGAGAAAATCATCCTTTTCTATTAATAGAGGCTGAAAGTTTCCTGAAAAGCCGGTGGTTGACGTGTTAGTGGACAGGGATTTGAACCTGTGTCCCAGTTTCATGTCCTCTTTCTTCTGGCGTCTGCATCAAACAAACCACAAAAAACACACTCATATGCTGAGTCACCTTTTATTCAACACTCGGAACACATTTTCAGCTTTTTATTTCTCTTTAACAATTTAATAAACACTCAAAATATTCAATAAAATGAAGAAAAATGAGCAAAATGGAAAAGGAACAAGTGAAAACCAAACAAAATGTAAACAAAAAAAATATAAAATAAGCAATGGGATGAAGAAAAACGGATCAAATATTTACAAAATAACATGAACAAAATTGAAAAGACTGAGTTGGACGAGGCGTTCACTGCCTGGTTCGGTCTTTGTAGTTTTATTCTTTACACAGCAGTGACATGTTTGTAATGTCGTATGTCAGAAGGTGAGGCGTTAAAGGGTTAAATAAAAACCCTCCTTCTTTACAATTCACACTTTTCTTGGTGTAAATTTGGGGAAACCTTGTGCATTGAAGGAAATGCCTTAGTTTGAACAGCACTGATAATATTGACTCGTTAACGTGTACAATAGACTTTGACACCAGAGGATTTTCTGCAGAGTTCACAGCCTGTGAAATATTTAACTCTTTATTGTCCAGGGCTGATGTAACTGAAAAACAAGGCAGAGACAACAGAGCTGCACAGAGGCGTCATGTGACATGATGGAGCCATACGTGTTGACCCATCTGATGTCTGAAGGTTAGGGGTCAAAGGTTAGAGCCATAGGTGTTGACCCATCTGATGTCTGAAGGTTAGGGGTCAAAGGTTAGAGCCATAGGTGTTGACCCATCTGATGTCTGAAGGTTAGGGGTCAAAGGTTAGAGCCATAGGTGTTGACCCATCTGATGTCTGAAGGTTAGGGGTCAAAGGTTAGAGCCATAGGTGCTGACCCATCTGATGTCTGAAGGTTAGGGGTCAAAGGTTAGAGCCATAGGTGTTGACCCATCTGATGTCTGAAGGTTAGGGGTCAAAGGTTAGAGCCATAGGTGCTGACCCATCTGATGTCTGAAGGTTAGGGGTCAAAGGTTAGAGCCATAGGTGTTGACCCATCTGATGTCTGAAGGTTAGGGGTCAAAGGTTAGAGCCATAGGTGTTGACCCATCTGATGTCTGAAGGTTAGGGGTCAAAGGTTAGAGCCATAGGTGTTGACCCATCTGATGTCTGAAGGTTAGGGGTCAAAGGTTAGAGCCATAGGTGCTGACCCATCTGATGTCTGAAGGTTAGGGGTCAAAGGTTAGAGCCATAGGTGTTGACCAATCTGATGTCTGAAGGTTAGGGGTCAAAGGTTAGAGCCATAGGTGTTGACCCATCTGATGTCTGAAGGTTAGGGGTCAAAGGTTAGAGCCATAGGTGTTGACAGTGGAGGGGGCATCTTCAGTTGTTAAGCCTGTGCAGTTTAGTTTTAGTATTTTCCAGTCGTCCTTTTTCCTCGTGGGTAAAACTTCCACTGAACTTTGGGACATGAGGCTTTTTTAAAACATTCCTGCAGCAAACGGAGCAGAAAAAGAAAAGTGTTCTTTTCCTGTTCATGAAAACACACTTCTGTGAGTTACTGTAAATCATCCTGTTGGAGGTCGTTACACACACACACCACAAAACAAAAACAAATATAAACAACCCCCCCCCAAAAAAAACCCCATCCCATTTGTTTGGTCAGTGCTCTGCTTTCATCAGCTCATCCTTCTTCTTCTTCTTCTTCTCTAGTGCAGCTCTATTCATATAAAAACTGGATTCACTTTATGATTAAAAACAGTCAAATAAGACGTGACGTATTTTTGACACTTTCTTCCAGCTGACTATTTGTAATGAAGACAGTGTCCTCCTAACTTTTCATTTCCACACATATTAAAACACATTATCAGTACAAATACAACACAGTATTTATTTTATGTTCAACTACAACACATTACTTCACTGTGAATATTCTTCATTTTGTCCCAAAAGCTGCTCCATAATAAAGACACAGTATGACTCAGTACCACAGTGTGGGGGCATGTTAGCATGTTAGCATGTTAGCATGTTAGCATGATAGCATGTTAGCATGTTTTGTATCAGTTTTTTCGTGCGTTTTGTGGAAATTTGAGTAGGAAAAAAAGCCTGAGACAGAAGAGTCGACTGATATAAAGTGTTTTGTAAATTCTACATGGAGTTTTGTTAAACTGATGAATTAAACCAAATCAACCCTGTGATTTATCTGATGAAAAATATCAAACATTTGACAGATTCTATATACATATTTTATCACTTTTTGTGTTTTTTTTTCTGTATTTTAGACATGTATTGTATCCTATTATAATGTATTGTCCTCCAGTCACACAGTATTTGTGTGTCCTCTAATGGTGTGTGTGTGTGTGTGTGTGTGTGTGTGTGTGTGTGTTTGTTCGCAGGCGTGTTGGCTGTGAAAACACACGCTTCTGGAGAATCAGTGGTTCAATCACACAAACGCTGCCATAATGAGTGAGTCCTCGTTCTGTTTCCACACAAACTAACAGCAGCTTTTATAGAAACACACCCCGGCTGAAGGATGGGGTTTCTGGGGACCTGGGCCCTGGTTCTGTCTGAAGTCCATATTTTGGGGGGGATTTGTTTGAATGACAGCGAGAAAGATAAGATATGAAAAAACGTAAACTAATAAAAACTCATGAAAACTAACTAAATTAGAGAAAAAAGGGTTAGAACTACTGTATTTTCTGGACTATAAGGTGCATGAAGTGAACTCTAAATGATAAGATAAAAAGTCTGTGGGAAACTCTGCTTGAACACGGTCGTTTCCTTCCCTCCGTTATCGTCCAGATGAACGGCAGGCGCTCCACTCCATCATGAAGGACCTGGTCGCCCTCCAGATGACACGACGGCAGCCGCTGTCGACCTACGATGGCGGCAAAACCAAGACACCAGCCCAGACCAACAGACAGGTGAGGATGATGATGATGATGATGATGATTATTATTATTATTATTATTATTATTATTATTATTATTATTATTATTATTATTATTATTATTATTATTTAACACTTTATAATACCTACACACAATTCACTATGTATTAACTATTTGTTACCTATTTGTAAATGGTTTGTTACTGTATTGTTCATACATACTTTATCATAAACTAATAATAAATAGCTGTAAAATTACTGTTTGTTTAAAGCAAATAAATGAACACTGCACCTGTCTGTTAAAAATATAATTTTACATTTACCCTTGGAACACACTAGTATGAACCTTTACAAGACATTAACAAATGGTTCATACATAGATAACACTTTATAATACCTACACACTCTTCACTATTATATATATATATATATATATATATATATATATATATATGATTTTTGTAGTGTGACCAACAAAGGGTTAACACTGTCTTCACCTCCTGCTCTGGTGTTTGGACAGAAGACGTTGTGTTCGTTCACTGTTGCGTCATCGTTTTATGAGCTAATGCAGAAAAACAGAACAGCTCGGAACATGAGTTGGTTTCCCATGAGCCTTCACTTCTTATCCCATCTCAGCGTCATTAAAGTAAAAATAAGTTCAGCTCATTTTTTAGATGATTGTTAGTACATACATATAGTTAACATTAAAATCACACCATTCAGATGAACATTGAGAAATTTAGATTTTGCTGTTTTGATCCAAACTGTGATAAAATGGAAGTGATTAGGACGTGTCTTTTTTGTCGACACGAAAAACTATTTTCAGACTAACTCTTGTAAAGTTTTAAACAACATCACACTTCAGTGGTAGTAAGTAGAGGGTCCCTAAAGACAAGTGTCCTCAGGTCTTCATGTCTTCAGATAGTGTGTCCACAGTTACCTCTGGGTTCAGAAGACGACACATAATAGTCCATTGTCCAGTGGACAGTTAGACGCTCTTAATGAAATACTGGACTATGTTTTTAAAAAGAATGCAACAAAATTGTGTCCTTAAGAGGAAGCCTGAAATAGTTGATTCCTGAGATGCTCTAGAAATTCCCAGAGGTACATGGTGTGACGACATGAGGAGCTCAGGACACTTGGGTTTGTCTTTAAATGCAATGAGTAAAACGACTAAAGATCAAAAACAAGTAACAAAATTTAACAGGAAGGATTGATGATTAAAAAAAATGGACAAACACAAGAATCTAAATGAGTAAAAAGTCAATATTTGCTACAAAATGTTTGAAAAATTAATTAAAAATTTGATTGTGGAAGTAAATCCAGGATAAAAAAAAACCCGTCTGACTCTTGAACCTCTGTGTTTGTGTTTTCTCCACAGGACGACGTCAGGATAAAGTTTGAATTTTCTGGAGAGAGGAGGTGTGTTTGTTTATTTGTTTGTTTGTTTTGTGACTGTCAGAACACACGCAGACGTAAACAGACGTGTGCTGGAGACACATGTTCAGATGTCAGCAGGACCACGGTTACCATGGTTACCATGGTTACCGTGGTTACCATGGTTACCGTGGCTGCCAACACCGACCACAGTTATTTAAGGTGAACTGGCAGGAATCTGCAGCCAATCCAAACACCACGTGTGTGTGTGTGTGTGTGTGTGTGTGTGTGTGTGCTTTTATTCCTATCTTTATGTTTACACAGTCACACTATTGGGACCAAAATTCAGGTCCCCACGAGGGTTAAATATAAATGTAGGTCCCCACTGGTAAAATATAAATCTGTGTGAAGTATGAAAATGCAAATGATTTAGCTCTATAACTATATACATTTTTTTTCTGGAAGTACCCATAAAGCATGAGGGAAACAGGTGCAAACATTTTTCAAATGTTCGAAGATTTGAAAAAACATGTTTTATTTATTTAAATAGCTGTGGTCGGTGTTTATTTACCTTTTTACATGTTTTGATTTTTTTATATATTAAAAAATGGATGTTTACTCTTACATATATATATATATATATATATATATATATATATATATATATATATAATAATTTTGAAATGTTTATGTGAAATGTATTTATTTCTTTAACCTTTTTAGATTTTTGGAAAAATACCTAATTTTACAAGTGATGTTTAGAAACTTGGTCCTCATGAAACACGTAAACGAGTGTGTGTGTGTGTGTCCATGTTCCTGCACATTTGAACCCTGCTGTATCTGCGCTCAGAATTTGGGATTTATTTGAAATCTTCATAAAAGTGTGAACATTGGAGGCTGACATAAACAACCAACGATAGAAACATCTAGAAATGAAGATAAAGAAATTCAAGACACTACAAAATTTTAAATGAAAATATTTATAAAATGGATTGTTGAGGGGGCGGGGCTTCTCACTATCCCCCACTTTGGGAACCATGGTAACAGGTTAATTAAATGGACTTTTCCTTTAAATCTGTTTGTGTTTTTCTTCAGAATCCTCATGTTTGGTCGACCAGTGCAGTTTGAGGAAATCCAGCAGAAAGTCAAACTGGTGTTTGGACAGAAACTGGATCTGAACTATATGAACAATGAGGTAAAGAAGGAGGTGCACTGTGTCGCCTCATCATCTGAACCCACTTTATTCTCACTGGGGTCACAGTGGGTCTAATCCAGCTCCAGCAGGTGAAGGGTCAGAGGTCACCCTGTATGAGTCTCCAGTTCATCTCAGGACTGAACATATATAAACAAACAATCACTGTCACATTCACACCTATGGGTGATTTAGATTAACCAGTTAACCAGTTAACTAGTTATAACTAGTTAACCTATCAGTGCATGTGTTTGGATGGTGGGAGGAGCCAGAGTACCTGGAGAAAACCCACGCAGACACGAGGAGAACATGTAAACTCCACACAAAAAGGTCTGGTGTGGGAATAGAACCAACAACCTTCTGTCTGTGAGGCACCAGTGTTAACTACTGCACCACTGTGACGCCCTGTTATCCTATTTGACCTTAACTTACCTTAGTGTGTGTGTGTGTGTGTGTGTGTGTGTGTGTGTGTGTGTGTGTGCAGTTGTCCATCCCTCTGCGACACCAGGACGACCTGGACAAAGCCGTGGATCTTCTGGACCGGAGCTCCAACATGAAGAGCATCCGCATCCTGCTGCTCGCTCAGGAGCACGATGACGTAAGAACACTTTTTATTTTAGATTTGTACAACACAGCTGCCAAATGTTTTAATTCACTTCCACGTCAGACCTGAAGTCAAATAATAACACAATATTAGTATCATATTTTTCTGCTCTATAACACACTCTGTCAGTGAACAGTGTGTGTGTGTGTGTGTGTGTACGTGTGTGTGTGTGTGCGTGTGTGTGTGTGTACGTGTGTGTGTGTGTGTACACGTGTGTGTGTGTGTACGTGTGTGTGCGTGTGTGTGTACGTGTGTGTGTACGTGTGTGTGTACGTGTGTGTGTACGTGTGTGTGTTGCATTAAACCAAACAGTCAGATCAGTCAAAGTTTATTAAACACTTTCACAATAACTTTCACCTTTGTTCACACATTAATGAACATATTCACAATAACTAGTGATTATTAGAATTATGACTTTTTATCTCAGAATATTAAAGTCACAGTTTCTCTTCTCCACTGATATTATTTTCAAATTAAACAGACGTGACAGTAGAAAAATCTGAGTTGATAAGAGTATAAAGTACAAATATTTACATAAATGTAAAGAGTATAAAGTACATGCAGTACAGTGTGGGCCCGTGGACCTTATGTTTGACACCCACACTCTACCATTTCAACACTGTCGTTGTGAAAAAGTTAAAAAAAAAAAAAAAAAATCCTTCCTCTTTTATTTTGGCGGTTACAGTATTTGTTGTTTCCACTTCCTCAGGCTTCGTCTCCGTCTCATCATGCACCGTGTAAACAGGTCCGTATCCGCTCGTCCCAGTCCACCGGGGACGTCAGCAGCGCCGCCTACCAGCCAGCGGAGCCCCGGGGACGCCACCTGTCCACCGGTACGTCCCTTCACTCCTTCTCTGGTCTGGGTATATCTTCCTCTGTGGTGGGTTTCCGATTCGACCAACGGCTCCACTTCCTGTTTCCTGTTCACCATTTTTACTGGAAGATGCCTGTTGGACCACAGCCAATCAGATTACAGCATGTCATTAGTGTGACCGCAGAACACCTTAACCCACAAACACCCACAGTTACTGGGTTTTTCTAAAGGAGTTACACCAGTGATTATCTTTTTCATTGTAAATGACATATTTTTGTATATTTAATTTAAATATTCATAAAAACTCAGTTAAATCCAAAGTTAGTCCATAAAAAAACTGAGAAAACTGAAGAAAAAGTGGGTTTTTCAGCAAATGCATCAATAACAGAACGTAAAAACCTTCTTTTTATTCATTACTTTGGCCTTTTTTTGCTTCTTTACTACTTTTAGCGTATTTTTTTACCCACATTAATTATTAATTTTGTAGTTTTTTTCCCACTGTCATTGATCCAGTGCTGCTTGTGTCAGTTCCCAAATGTCTTTTTCACTCTATTTAACCTTTTTAATCGATTAATCAGCATTTATTATAATATTATCCACTTTATTCCACTGTAAATCATGTATTTTAAAAAATAGATATATTTAGATTTTCATAAAAACAGAGTTTAATCAAAGTTTATTCCATAAAAACTGCTGAAAAATTTACTTTTTCTTCAAAGGTGTGAACATAAAAATCTTAAATTTTTTTTTATTTTATTCATTAATTTGTCTGTTTTTCTTCACATTGAGTTATTTTTTCATGTGTTCATGAATGCAAAATATCTTGCATATTTGTGTGAGTAAAACCAAATGATAATAAAAATGTAAGAACAAACCTTTAAATCTGGATATTTTTCCTAATCCCAGGTTCTCAGAACACAGGGCGGAGCTCGCCGCCTCCAGGCTACGTTCCTGAACGCCAGCAGAGAATCGCTCGCCAAGGTTCTTACACCAGCGTCAACAGTGAAGGAGAGTTCATCCCTGAGACCAACGACCAGTGTGTGAGTCACTGCTTCCAAATACACCTGAAAACACACACACACACACACATACTCGTTTCCATGTCTTATGAGGACCAAGTTCATACTCTACACTCACTAACCAATGCCTACTTTACCTACAAGTGAAAACACATCTTCTTCTTTTTAAATATAATAATAAGCAATAATAATACAAATTTGAGATAATTAAGAAAAATAATGAATATAAATTAATATTTTAAAAATAAACACATCTTCAAACCTCCAGAAAAACATGTTTCCCTTTGATTTTTTTCAGGAAGTCCTCATAAAGCATGAGGGAAATGGGTGCAATGTATTTATCGGGCCACGTCATTTATATTTTATTAGTGGGGACCTGAACTTTGGTCCCCATAGTGTGACTGTAAACATTTTGATGTTTAAAATAAAGATAAAGATAAAGATAGACACACACACACACACGTTTAACCTTTATTTTAATTCCATCTCAGAATGTGAGTCACTATATTTTAGGTTTCTACATGAAAGATTAATGGACGCTGTTAGAGCAGGTGTTTACAATAGTTTTAACAGGTTTTTTTTGGGGGGGGGGCAGAAAAGAAGAAATGAACCCTTTAGTGCAGAGGTGTCAAAGTCATGTTAGTTCAGTTCCACATTCAGGGGAAAATATGATCTGAAAAAAGACCAGAATAAAATAATAACAGTGGGAGGAGTTAAATTAAAAGTGCTCTATAAATCCAATCTATTATTATTATTACTCATGAAGAAGTAGACTAGCGTACGCTTTATATGAACGTAGTATTTTAAGTGTTTGAGTGAAAAGAAAAAGTGATGAAGTGGATGAAGGTTGACATGGATGTTTTTGTGTTCAGGTGTTGGATCCGTGGAGCAGCGCAGAGAACTCTGTTTCTGGAAGTTGTCAGTCTCTGGACAGTAACTCAGACAGGTCAGAAAAGCAGCTGCACCTGAACGCATCACCACTGCACCACTTCTGGGTTTTTTATATATAGTCGTGCATTTCTTAGTATTCAACCTGTCATCCATGTAACACTGGAAAACTAACATGTGTTTATATCTTCATCTTCTTCATCTTCATCTTCTTCAGTCCCTCAATGAGGAAATCCCGAATGCACCGAGCCAAGAGTTACCCCGATAACCGGCAGGAGTGTTCAGGTGAGAGACCACAAGAAAATACTGATACGGCACCAGAGACAAACAGGACTCATGGACCAGTGGAACGTTTGAACACTTTTATTCAGACAGTGTGGACGCTGCTACAGCAGGAAAAAGCTCAATGAGGCAACAACAGATCAGGGTCAGAACCAGCAAAACTGCCAAGACAGACAGGAACCAAGTCCTAGACGTTAGCGGTGTAGAGGCCAGGGTCAGAGTCCAGGTCCAGTTACGTAACGGACCAGAACCAAAACACACCGACAGAGAAACAGGAGGAGCCTAAAGAGGGAAGTGAACAGGTGGGACACATTAGGATTAATTAATGGATGAGAGGAAAGTATGTTAAAGTAAAAGGTACAATGACTGAAAACTAACAACATGTCATATCA
The DNA here is from genome assembly GCA_020466265.1 of Siphamia tubifer. Classification (NCBI taxonomy): domain Eukaryota; kingdom Metazoa; phylum Chordata; class Actinopteri; order Kurtiformes; family Apogonidae; genus Siphamia; species Siphamia tubifer. Next base: position 38,747,747 of record CM035790.1, read on the forward strand.
ATGTCCAGAAGGTTACAAACACAAGAAAAGCTACATTCATAAACACATAATAATAAAATACTGCGTTCCACTTTCTGTAAGGATCAGATGATAAAATGATTAAAAAAAACAAAACAAAGAAAACTGTCTTTGTAAAGTTCCATGTTGGATATTTACAAACATTGTAGTTGTGATTATTTATAGATTATTATGATGGTATTTTACTGGTTCTGACCCACTTCAGATTGAATTTATCTGAATGTGGAACCTGAACTAAAATGATTAATACTTTAATGTCTATTTTTGCATTTCACAAATTCATCCCAATGGTTGGGTTGAACCCTTTGGTCCCCGGGCCTTATGTTTGGCACCTCTGCATTAAAGGGTTCTTACTTCCATAAGGGTTGTAGGAGCCATAAGTATTTAATGTATTTTTTCTTTTCATTAATATGTCAAATGTATGGGTATTGGTTTACTTTGCTTGTGTTTATATTTTTTGGTTACTATTGGCAGGGGTGTGGCACTGGGAATGGGCGGTAGGCAATTGGTAGCTGTACTTAACCATACCTGATCCCTGTGATCTGGTTCAGGGTGGTGTGTGGGTTCTGGTGTGGGGTGACCAAGGAGGAAGGTCTATTTTGTATGTACCGCTATAGCTACCGCTAAGGTTTGATAATGTCATGGATTTTCTGAAATGTTTATGCTCGACCTAAAATACTATTGGACTGTTCTGTAGTAAATGGATAAAAATAAATTACCGTAATTTCCGGACTATAGAGCGCACCTGATTATAAGCCGCACCCACCACATTTAAGAGGAAAACCGATTTTGTACATACACAAGCCGCACCTGTATATAAGCCGCATGTGCCCACATTAAAACATGTAACACAAACACAAAATTAACCCGAACCCGACTTCAAGTCCCGCGAATGAAACTAAATGTCCTTCATTAAAGTCCACAGTCCAAAAATCACAGCTGGCAAAATGAACGGAATATGATACTTAAGGTTTGATGCAGACCTGCAGAGTCCGGGTCCCGTTGAAAGTAATCCAAGGAAAAAAAAGTGTATATTTCCAAAGGTAAGGGAGGGAAAAATATATATCCACCATTGTCCGTCCGCAGGTGGCTGGTCGCCGCCTCGCCTCATCTATGGCAGAGTCAGCGATAACTTTAATCTTTGGCAGAGAGTTCAGGTCAAACTCCTCCGTGCCAACGTGCAACCACAGGGTCTGGTCGAGCCTCTGTCTTCTCTCACACACCGCTGCGGGTTTTTCTTTAAGTAACTTTTTACCCCCTGTACACCTGTCCGTCAACTTTACCGTTCCCACTTAAACCCGTCACCCCGTGTTTGTTCCGCCCCTCCTTTTTCATTCAGTCTTCCTCGACGCATATATTCCACCGGTCTAAATCTGACCTTTTCTACTCGAGCGCCTCTGGCGGCCGTTAGAAAAATTACATAAATTGGCCGCATCACTGAATAAGCCGCAAGGTTGAAAGTTTAGGATGTAATTTCGTATGTAATTTCATTCCTCCTGCGGCCACTGAACATTCTGTTGATGATGGAACTGGGAGCCGCAATAAGGGTCATATTCTTTATTATATAATGTATAAAAGTCAAGTGTCTGTTTCCACTGAGCAGCTGTTAAAACGTCTCCAAGATCCAGGAATGAAACCAAACACTGCCTTTATTTTCATTTTTTTTGTTCTATTTATGCAACAAAAAAGAAAGAAAAGAAAGAAAAGCTAAACGTGTGTTCAGTTCCAGACTATTGCTGTTGACCTTTGACCTCTGCCTGCTTTCAGACCGGGAGAACCACATGTATGACAGGGTAGCGGGGAAGGGAGGCACCTACCCACGAAGGTACCACGTCTCCCTTCACCACAAAGACCACAGTGAAGGTAAGACCCCGCCCACTTAACACCTGACAGCCGTTGACTCCGCCCACCGGTACGAACCTCTGTCCTTTTTTCGCGTCAGGTCGTCGGACGTTTCCACGGATACGCCGTCCCCAGGGGAACCTTTTCACACTGGTGCCCTCGCGGCGGTCGCTCAACGGGAGCGAAGAGAGTTTAGGCAGCTGGCAGTTGGTCGACGCCCAGGGAAGACTCCGCCCACAGGAGCGATCAGTCGCCCATAAGTGTGAGTGATGGTTTATCAATGCTTTTAAAGATGGACAAACTTCTAATATTTAACACCTGTTCATTTACTAATATTTAAGGACAGACTCATAGATGGTAGTTTAATGAAAAAAAGAAAATATCTGCACCAATTAATTTTATGTAAAAAAAAAAAACATAAAGCTGAATCTAAGGAGGACTAAACGTGCCAAAATTAAATAAATACATCATTAAATAATTAATTAAATGTCCATCTATCCTATGGTACATGGACTGTACTTATATAGTTTGTTTTATTCACCAGTTGGTGCCCAAAGTGCTTTACAACTCCTCACATTCACCCATTCACACACACTCATACATCAGTAGACGACTGCTGCCTGACCCTTGACCCCTGACCCTACTGAGGGTTCAGCGTCTTTGCTCAAAGACACTTCGACATGTGGGATGCGAGCCGCTGACCCTTCGATCATTGGACGACCTGCCACAGGAGGCAGCTGTCTGTCACCCAGACTTAAAGTGGGGGGGGGGGGCTGTTTTACCCTCAAATTACCCACCCTGTAATTAAAGCTGAATGTGTGTAAAGTGTAAAGTGGGCTCTGTTGGTTTTCATTTAATCACCTGTAAGATGATACGTTGTTGACTCGATGTAAACACTGAACTCACAGTGGGGGGGGGGGGGGGGGGGTCTTTGTGTTTTTTTAGCGCCCAGTGCTCCGGTGACGTGGCGGCGGGGGAAACTTCTGGGCCAGGGGGCGTTTGGACGGGTTTATTTGTGCTACGACGTGGACACTGGAAGAGAACTGGCTGCAAAGCAAGTCCAGTTTGACCCCGACAGTCCTGAGACCAGCAAGGTGAGACCCTGTTTATTCTGTCCCATGAAAACACACGCTCCCCCCAGGGTTAACCCTTAAAGACCATCCACTAACCCCATTAATACGTTCAGAGGCTTCAGAGTAGAGCCCCCCCAGGACCTGCAGGACACATTTTAAAGGTGTCATTCCACGAAAACCACTTTTCCACTTTTGGAATCTGACGGCTCACCCAGCGTTACCATGGTGACGGCTCACCCAGACTTACCCACACCTGCTCCTTTAACAGTGGTTCATCACCTCCACTGGCTGCATACTGCATTCACATAAAACAACAAAAGGAACCAGGGACCCAGAAAAAGATGGTCCATCTGACGTCAGATGGAGTTAAGCCCCTCCCCCATTGCAGCGAATCTGAAGTAGCATTAGCATTAGCATCTACCAGAGAAGACGGCGCCACAGTAGCTGCTGCACAAACTGCTGCATGTGCTCTCTGTGGAAATAAAGACTGTTTTTTTTTTTACTTTAATATTAATAAATAACCATAGAATGAGTTCTTTAATAAAGCCTGCGACCCCCTGAGGTTGAATGTCCTGCTGCTGCATTCTCAAACAACCAAATTCTGAGAAGCCCAGACCGTTATCGTCCTCAGTAAAGCAGTTGAGTCAGTACCAGTAGCTGTACTTTGAACGCCAAAATGACCACAGAATTACGGCCACCTTATTAAACACTGAAGTCATTAAACGCAGAGTTACTAACGACTCCCAGAAATATTACAAAGAACATGGGGGGGCGCAGCCTTTGCTAACTATCCACTAAAGTTATGGAATACGATTCCAAAAAACATTAGAGAAGCCAGTTCACTGAATATTCAAAATTTTATTTTCATCAGCCTTTGAAAGGAGATAAAATAGTTGTTTTTATTTTATTGTAGTCCATCTTATTCTATTGCATCTTTATTTCACCACTGTCTTACGCAAATCATTTTATAATTTATGTATAATCAGTTCTTTATTAATTTTTTTCTTGTACTTTTATAATTGTGTATATAATCAAATCTAATGTATTTTCATTTTCAATCAATGTGAAGCACGTTAACCTAAACTTTCTGTATAAAAGGTGTTTTACAAATAAAGTTTATTATTAGCGATCCATAATGTAAAGTGTTACCCCCCCCCCAACACTGAATATATTCAGTTCAGTTCAATAGTGAAGTTGACCTCTACTGTAGATGACAGATCAATAACACAGGCCTATGAATAAAGCAGTAGTTGTGACGTACAGGTGTAAAGTTTGTTCGACTCCATGTGTTTGTTTGTGCAGGAGGTCAGTGCTTTAGAGTGTGAAATACAATTACTGAAGAATCTGCATCACGAGCGCGTCGTCCAGTACTACGGCTGTCTGAGGGACCACGGCGAGAAGACCCTGACCATCTTTATGGAGTACATGCCTGGGGTGAGTCCTGCTGGATCTGCCCCCCCCCAAAAAAAAAAAAACCAAAACAACAACTGCACAACAAAAAAGTCAAAAGGAAATGAAACCTGAATGAATGTGTATTTAATCGTAACAGTAATAATAATAATATATTTTATTTGTTAGGCGCCTTTCAGGACACTCAAGGTCGCCTTACAAACAAAATCAATAAAACAATTCAGTTAAAATACAATTAAAACACATGGTAAAAAGACTGTTGTTGTGTTGGCAGTGGTTCTAGTGAATATGCTTGTTTGAACAGATGAGTTTTGAGTCTGGATTTAAACTGTGGTAGTGACTGTGTGTTGCGGAGGTCGGGGGGGAGTGTACTACTATTGTGTATAGTGTACTACAGTACTACTATTATAACAGTACTTTAGTCCATACAGTGTATTTACTGTTAAAACATAGTATTGTTTTTGTTTCCAGGGTTCAGTCAAAGACCAGCTGAAGGCTTACGGCGCTCTGACTGAAAACGTCAGTCGTAAATACACCCGTCAGATCCTGGAGGGCGTGTCCTATCTGCACAGCAACATGATTGTCCACAGAGACATCAAAGGTAGTCCCAGTCCCAGAACAGAGCCTGGGTAAATGTTTACACGCCTCAGACCTCTGACGGCAAATGGAAACACAGTAATGTGATCTATATGAGCCGCGCTTCCCATCGCAGGTGCCAACATCCTGCGGGATTCGGTGGGAAACGTGAAGCTGGGAGACTTCGGTGCCAGTAAGAGGTTACAGACCATCTGCATGTCTGGAACCGGGATCCGATCGGTGACCGGCACCCCCTACTGGATGAGTCCGGAGGTGATCAGCGGAGAGGGATACGGCAGGAAGGCAGACGTCTGGTGAGATGGAGGTGGACACGGTTACAGGGTTTTAATGAAGAATGAAGTTAAATCCTGGAAATGTTGACAGTAGAACCGAGGAATGAGACGGAGATACAGGAAGATGATCAATGATCAATTAATGGATGATAAGATGAGTCATAAATGAAGCATAAGCATCAAAAAGAAAAATGAACAAAATAGACAAAAACACAGTGGTGCGGTGGTTAGCACGGCGGTGCGGTGGTTAGCACGGCGGTGCGGTGGTTAGCACGGCGGTGCGGTGGTTAGCACGGCGGTGCGGTGGTTAGCACGGCGGTGCGGTGGTTAGCACGGCGGTGCGGTGGTTAGCACGGCGGTGCGGTGGTTAGCACGGTGGTGCGGTGGTTAGCACGGCGGTGCAGTGGTTAGCACTCGTGCCTCACAGTCAGAAGGACCCTGGTTCGAATCCCGTACCAGACCTTTCTGTGTGGAGTTTGCATGTCCTCCCCGTGTCCGCGTGGGTTTTCACCGGGCACTCCGGTTTCCTCCCACCATCCAAACACATGCACTGATAGGTTAATTGGTTAATTTAAAATTGTCCATAGGTGTGAATGTGAGAGTGATTGTTTGTCTATATATGTTCAGCCCTGCCATGAACTGGCGTCTCATACAGGGTGTACCCCGCCTTCGCCCATTGTAGCTGGATTAGACCCCCAGTGACCCCCGCGACTAGTGAGGATAAAGCGGGTTCAGATGATGAATGAGACAAAAACAACTGTAAATAAGTAGAAAAATTAACAGCAGTTAGACAAACAGACGATATTAGTGATTGATCAGTTATTAATAATTTTGGATCAGTAACTGTGGCCGTTTGTGTCTGAAGGTTAAAGTTTTACATTTTCATAACAAAACTTCTATAAACTGACGAACCAGGAAAACCATGTTCAAACAGACAGGACTATGTAACACACACACACACCTCTGCTCCTGTAATCCCATTGGGCAGAGTCCACCAGGGGAATGATGTGATTGGCTGAGGGCCAGTCCGACAGGTCTGAACACAGGCTGGTATGTTCCAGGTTCTAAGCCCAGGCTGGAGAGGGGGGGGGGGGGGGTACAGAAGGTTTCCACTCCAAACACACACTCATGGACTGTGTCTGTGAACATGTCATATGATACATGTGACAATTTAGGCCGTTTCCATGGAAACGTTGACAGCTGTTGGCAGATATTTGTGATTAATCTGAAGTTCATGTTTTTACGTGTGTTTACAAATGTTGACCCTCTGGACCCCAGAACATGTGGGTTCGACCCCTTTGGACAGAAAAGTGAAACAAAAGAAACAAAGTGACTCCTTTGTTTCTTTTATTTGGACAGTTGTCCTTGGGTTCAACTTTTGCATCATGGTTTGTTTTTGTTTGTCATAGGGGGGGGTGGGGGGGGTAAAGGTGAGCAAAATAAGCTTCAGCCTTAAACCTTTTCAGTCAAACAATGTGTTGATCATGTGTGTCTTGTACTTTTCTGTTTGTTTGGTATTTGTTCCAAAACATAAAATGATCGTGTTGGTCATGTGTGTAAAATTGCATATGGAGGCTATAGTGTCCATACCAATATCTGAATAGGAAATGATGTGATATTTACTTTACTTTATTTGGGAAACAAAAGATTCCTGTATTTTCTGGACTATCAGGTAACATTTAAAATCCTTTAATTTTCTCCAAAAACCACAGTGCACCTTATATATATGGATTAACTGTGATTGTGTTTAGTGACTGGGACGTTTCGACTTCACTTACTACTCTTTATAATCCAGTTCACCTTATATATGAAGAATCTAAAAAATAAACCATTCATTGACTGTGCATCTTATAGTGACTAAATATTATCATCAACGAACCTTTATCATGTGACAAAAACCAGACGTACATGTGGGTGTTGTGACGATAACTATAATTAAATATATAATGCAGTTATAGATGAACAATAAAAAAACAGACAAAAAGTGGCTTAAGAAATAAAAACATTCCTAAAATGTCTTTTAGCTTTTTTACTTATTTATTTATTGTTGCTGTCTCTCATGATGATGTCAACATCACTCCCATGTTGTTGGTTCTGGTTCTTTGCAGGAGTCTGGGTTGTACGGTGGTGGAGATGCTGACAGAAAAGCCTCCCTGGGCTGAATTCGAGGCCATGGCAGCCATCTTTAAAATCGCCACCCAGCCCACCAACCCCCTGCTGCCCTCACACACGTCCGAACAGGCGCGGGACTTCATCCGCCGCATCTTTGTGGAGGCCAAACACAGGCCGAGCGCAGAGGAGCTGCTCAGACATCCCTTCTCCCAGATCCTCTGCTGAAATTTGACCCAGACCGTGAACTTTGACCCCGACAGAAGACGGTCCAGGACTGGGGTGTTGAATCCACAGAGGTATTTTAGTACTGAGAGAGAGAAGAAAAAAAAAAACCCTAAACAGTGCTGTTCCAGGAGTGACCAGCAGAGGGAGCCAACACACACCAGTGACGTCATCCTTCACCATCAGCTTCTTCTGGAGTTAAATCCACTCAGTTGTGTTTTCATTCAAATCCTCTGCTGTGTTTATATTCACTCTATGAACAGTTTTGAGGAACACCACCAAAGCTCTGCAACGTTTTAAACATTTTCCAGCGGCAGGATGAGGAGAAAACCTCGTCTGTTTCCAGGGAATGTCCACAAATATTTACTTTCCACAGTAAGGCCACATTCAGCCTGATCTGATTTCCAGTAAAATAATAGAATAACTGAAAACGTTTGTCTTTGATTTAGTGAAAAACACCTCCATTAAATTATGAAAATGTTTTATTTTATAAACTATACAAACAAAAAAGATGGAAATAACCAGAAAAAAACTCAAATTTGGACTTTTTGTCTCATACTTCTGACTTTTTACCTCAGAATGTTTTCACTTTTTGTCAGAGAATGTTCACTTTAATCTCATATTTATGACTTTTTATCTCAATTGTGACTATTTCTTTTCCCCATTTATCCTAAATTTTCTGTCCATATCCACTAAACTGAGTAACTGTGACCTGATGAAACACATTTTCTCCACAGTAACTCACTTTTCCTATTACTTCATTCAAGGCCAAAAAATGTGGTTTTATTTTTTTACTTCAGTAATGGATTTGAATCAGTACTTCTACTTTGTCATACATGCAGCTGTACTTTTACCACCTCTGCTTCTAATAGCCGTAGCATCAACAGAATAAAACACCTGAGGTTATTTTCAGTGTATAAATCATCAGAATTGAATTAATTCCACCTGTAAATCCTCCTTTGGATCCAGATATGACGTCATATTCATCTTGGGGTGAACTTTTATTTCCAGTGTTTCTTTATTCACCTTTTCAGTATCACATTTATTTACATTTTATTTTGAAAAGTGCCAAAAACCGGCAGCATTACGATACAGATGGGGTTGATTTTCATGTTTTTTTATGGTTGTAAAGCATAATCTAAAAGCTTTTAATTTAACTAAGTGCTGTCGAAACGTCTGACCCAAACATCGCAGAGCACGACGATCAGCTCAAATACTGTGGAGGACTAAAAGTGGCAAAATTAAATATGTCAACAATTAAATAGATAAATGTATTAATTCATTAAAATTATTATTTTAGGTTAAAAAACATTATTTCACTAATTAATGAATTATTTCCTGGTCCTTGTGTTGCAGTGGATTATGAATTTATTTTATCTGTCAAAGTCAGTGGGCGGGTCTTAACAGCTGATTGGTTCCCCTGCACATTCAGTCCAGTCAAACAGATTCCAGATAAAGGATTAATGCTTGTGAACACATTCCCATACACTGGGTGACCTTTAACCTCTACATTTGTTTAGATACTTTAGATTTTTATCAGTTGTCAATAAAATTTATTTTTCTAGACTCTGGCTCCGACACTCACCTTAGCCCCGCCCACTGACTTTGATGGACAGATAAAATAAATTGATGATCCACTAAAACACAAAGACTAGGAAATAATTACTGAATCAAATTATGTTTTTTTTTTACCTAAAATAATGGCACATTTAATAACATATTTATGTATTTAATTCCATTTTTAATTAATTTAGCCACTTTTAGTTCTTCATACCATACAGATGCACTTTTATGGAAAATGAATGTCATGGGGATTTTTGTTCCTTTCTCAAATTAGATTTTTTTTTTCTTCAATTTATATCCCCATGCCCATTACAATTAGTTTTTGTAAGCAAATATATATGTATAAATATATTTTTTATATTTAGACGGAGTTGAATCTAATGATACTTTCAGGACTTAGTGTTGTTAGATGTAAATTGTTGAAAGCAGCTGGTTTTGCAGACATTATACAAATGGGGGTTTATAAATGAAACGTGGCTGGACAGTGAACTCCGGCTGCCTGCTTTATGTTCCACCACAAAAAAAAAGAAGAAGTCTCCCCACACACCTCCACCCCCTGTTGTCCTCAGGTCAAAATGACCCCCCCACTCTGTTAAAAAAATATAACATCCTTAAATCATATTTTTTCAACCTGAAATCTGATGAGATTGATCCCAACAGTAGAAACAGTGAACTGTTGTTTCTATGTCACCTGAAGGAAAACCAAAAAATGATATAAAGATTGTGTTTGGGTCAAAGTGAAACAGTATTAACCCTCTGGCCTACAGATGATTATTCAAACACTTTATGGATACAATATTTCTGAAAGTTAAAGAAGGAAATGAATGAAAAGTAGTTTCTTCAATTTAAATCAGATGTATTGTTTCAAAGGCAGTTGGACTTTTAGTGAAGACGGGTCATTTTGGGGTGGATCTAAAATACAAGGACAACAGGAGGGTCAAAAACTGTACGTTTAGATAAAGGTGAGAAATGGTTTTAAAAATGTCATTTACAAAAGAAAATGCTGGGAATCATTTGTATTACAGGGTGTGTGTGTGTGTGAACCAAAGACAAATGGAACTGGAGCCGGATGTCGGAGTCCGCTATCCGACCCAGATGACGACTTTGTTTATCCCAGGGTTCCGACAAAACAGTCGACAATTTGATCATTTACTCACACTGCTTGGTATGATTTCAGTTTTTAACTCCATGATGACGGGAAGTGTATCGAACAAAAAGACGTAGCAGCAGTGAAATAAAAGAACCCTGTGACAAACAAATGAATTAAACTAGTTCTGTAGAAATCTATATATGTTAACATATGATTATGTACAATGACAGGACTTGCAGTGCAAAGTCTAATCTTATCAAATTTATTTTAGAGCAAGAAAAGAGCAGTAATGACAGCATTTAGAATATATATATATATATTATATATATATATATATATTTCATACATGTCATGTCTTCTCTCCTAAGAAATAAAGTTTTTAAAATGTGTCTATGTTTGTGTATTAAATAACGTTTCTTCATATTGTCTTCACTTTATTCTTATATATAGATAGATTATTTGTTTTAATAATCCTTTACAGGAAATGACAGTGTCACCATCTCCACCAAAGTGAATACTGTGACCCTGTCAAACACATTATCTAAACAGTAACTCACTTTTAAAGGCTTTATTTTAGATACTTTTGAAACTTGGTTAAAGAAGTATTATTGCATTCATGACAAAAAACAGTTTTACTTTTGTACTTTATTATTTTTAGTACAATTGTTCAATTTTTTTCTCCTTAGTGTAAATATTTGGTACATTGTGAACCTGTGACAAAACCTTTATGGGTCCATTGGTGACACTTGGCGGCTGTGGCTCAGTTGGTAGAGCGGGTCGTCCCAATAACTGAAGGGTTGGTGGTTTGAATCCAGCTGTGCCGTTGTGTCCTTGTGCAAAGACACTAGTACTTTATTTGTCATTATACACTGTACAACAACATACATTTGGGACGTATCAGTATCTGCATGAGGAGCCATAGACAACAGGATCTGCAGTGACTCACCTGTATCGTGTGTTGACCTTTGATCCCAGACCACCTCCCCCACCCTCAGCCTATTTCAGTTCAAATGTTTTGAGCAGGCAATTTATTGAAAAGAACAATTTGTCTCTTGTTCCCATTTCTTCTTTTTGCATTTTTAAACTCTACTTAGAACCTTCTTAAGATGCAACATTGCAAAACATAAATTCTTGCAATAGTTTAACTGGTCTTAAGATTTTGATCAGGAGTATATGTAGTTTACCACCACCAGAGGGAGCATGTGAGAGTGAATGAATAATGGATCCACTGTGTACATATACTCTGGTTGTCCAAGTAATAAGAATAAAGGATGTTATTTCTCTTATCACATGGGTAACATCAACTTGTTAACTCTGAAGAAAAAAAACACTAACCCATCTGGACTCTATGGGACCAGGTCTTGAGGTTTTATGTTCTCATCAAAAGAAGGCAATGCTGCTGGTTCAGACACTACATCCCTACTTGCCATCTGATGATGAAGTACTTTTTGGTCCAGACTTTGATGACTTACATCTGTGCTGATGATGGGAGAAAGCAAAGTATGGCAAGACTCCGTTTTCATGTTGGAAACACTAAAAGTGTTCTGGTGGATTTCTTTTTTGTGGCCACGCAGGTGTATTTTAAGGCTTGTCCTGTGACAGAACATTTTCCCACATTGGGAACAGCAATATGGTCTTTCTCCAGTGTGGACACGTATGTGTGCTTTAAGGCATTCCATACGAATGAAAGTCTTCCCACACTGGACGCAGCCGAATGGCCTTTCTCCACTGTGGACACGTATGTGTGTCTTAAGGCTATCCATTCGAGTGAAAGTCTTCCCACACTGGTAACACGAATATGGTTTTGCTCTGTTGTGGATGTATAGATGTATCTTAAGGCTTCTAATGAGGGTGAAAGTTTTCCCACAGTGATAACAACCATATGGTTTTGCACCACTGTGGCTGTGTTGGTGTATTGTTAGGCTTTTCATGTAGGCAAAAGTCTTCCCACACTGCTCACACTCGTATGGTCTTACTCCTCTATGGATGCGTGTATGAATTTTAAGCTCATCCTTTCTGGCAAAAGTCTTCCCACACTGGTCACAACTATATGGTTTTTCTCCAGTGTGGATGCGTTGGTGTGTCTTAAGGTTATTCAACTGAGTGAAAGTCTTCCCACACTGGTCACATTCAAATGGTTTTTCTCCTCTGTGGATACGAGTGTGGTTATTAAGCTCATCCTTTCGGGTGAACGCCTTCCCACACTGGTCACATTCATACGGTCTTTCTCCCTTATGGATACGTAGGTGTGTTTTAAGGTTTTCTAATTGGTTGAAAGACTTCCCGCAATGTTCGCACTCAAATGGTTTCTCTCCACTGTGGATGCGGAGGTGATTTTGGAGAACACTCATTCTGGTGAAACTCTTTCCACAATGGTAACAGTCAAATGGTCTTTCTCCAGTGTGGGTGCGTTGGTGCGTCTTGAGCCCATTCATTTGGCCAAAAGCCTTCCCACACTGGTCACACTCGTATGGTCTTTCTCCAGTGTGGACTCGTAGGTGTGTTTTAAGGACATGCAAGTGGGTGAAAGACTTCTCACACTGGCCACACTGATATGGTTTTACTCCACTGTGGGTCTGTTGGTGCATCTTAAGGCTACCCATTCTGGTGAAAGCCTTCCCACACTGGTCACATTCAAATGGTCTTTCTCCAGTGTGGACACGTCGGTGTAGCTTAAGATCATTAAAGCGGGTAAAAGTCTTCCCACACTGGTCACACTCATTCGGTCTTCCTTCATTGTGGATACGCATGTGTCTGTTAAAATGATTCAATTGGGTGAAAGTCTTCCCACACTGGTCACACTCGAATGGTCTTTCCCTGCTGTGGATGCGTAGGTGTGTTTTAAGGTGATTAAGTCTGGTAAAAGTCTTGCCACACTGGTCACAGGTGTGTCCTCCATCCATGTTTGTTGGAATCAGGTGATCTTCTGCAGATACAACTTTTAGGTTTTGCTTAAAATCCATCTTTGGCTTCTTTCTACATCAAAACATAAAAGAAAAGCAGAGGTGGTCACTGAAATGCAACACGAACTAAATTCACAAGGCAGTCAGAGACAGCAGACGTCTGCCAAGGCTTGATGCTTCATTCACACGTGACATGATGAATGTGAATGTGAAAAAAAACAAAAAACAGAACAGATTCTATCGTGTCTGAATCCTGAGATATTACCACTGAGGGGTTTTAGCTGGTGACCTTTGACCTTCATTGCTCAAAATCTATTGGATTCTTCCTTAATCCATTCTCTATCATTCCTGAAAGTTTAATCAAAATCAGTTCAGAACTTTTTTCATCATCCTGCTGACAGACAGACAGACAAATTTACTACCACCTTGTTGGAGGTAACTAGTTAGGCCAGGACATTTTCTACATAACCAATATTTGAGGTTTGATATTTCTCCCTAAAATACTTAGTCTAGCTGTGCTATCCCTATTCTTTACATGTATGGGTCTAGTGGTGATGAAGGTATATTTCAAAGTGTGCATTTTTTTGGGAAATATGGCTCCTTATATAATTTGTAGGCATCATCATTCAGCTTTTTCACGTGGCCTGGTGTTAAAAAAGCAAGTGAACAATCTGGAATATTGAAGAATCTGATTTTAAATATAATCGGCATAAAAGCAAATCATCTGAGCCTTAGTAAATGTGCCAGATTATAGCACAGTGGCTAATTTCCATCTGGTGTCCAAACAGGCAGGCTAAAATTTTACAAAGTAAGAAAATAAAAGCACAGGTGTAGCATTAGTAAAAATGGAAGAATATACAAATACAGAAGAAATAATCATCATGTAAGTAGAATTTAAAAAAAGACCTAGAATAGGACGCAGTGTGTGTACATGTTGGATTAGTTCTGAACCACATTTTAACCTGATACTTGACATTCCCTGTCCACTGGTATTGTGTTCCATAGTAAACTGCCTTTAATGGATAGTGTGTTATTACTAAAAGGTTGTCCTAGAAGGTACCTACACATCTTTTTTTTTAACTACCTCTCCAGTAAACCTTGTCTTACGATATTTAAAATATTCTTTTAAACCATGCACTCTTATAAAATAGGCAACTAAGAAAATTTGCAGAAATTGTCAAAAGTCAATATGTTATAGTGATTAATGATTTATACATGTGTGTTAATCACAGAGTGCTGGAAGGTCATCTGAAATTGTTTTAAATAAATTTAATGTAGCACAGACTTAAATAAAATAATTTTAGTTGAAACTGTAAACGCGTATAAAATGTTTTTTCAGTAACGAACTTCAGGCAAACTACAAAACCGAAATGTATTCTGGGTCCAGCAGCCCTTCGACACCACGTTGTCACTCGCATTGTTGGTCACGCTCGAGCCACAAAATGGCGGCCACTTCGCTGTAGTTTCACGACACTTTCAGTCCAAACATTCACATAAACTGGTCCGAATTCAACCCACACCAGCTCTGAATTCAACCGGAAACTACACCTGGTTAAAATCTGCTCTTAGGAGGTGGGTTATTACAAATGTTCACACTTTTACTGACCTTAATAAAATAGCAGAAACGGAGCAATGAGGAGAGGTGACTGGACTGCTCTTCTTCCCACAATGCATCCGGCTGAGGAAGGGGCGGTGCGTCACTATGGTAACTGGACTAAACGAAACGTTCGGACATATTTTTTCCCCAAAAGAAGTACTTTTTCTATTTTTTTATTAACATATTTCACACATGGCGCCATCTTGGATTACAAACAAGGCTGTGGTGGCTCATGTCATGGTACTGTTAGTTAGCATTAGCATTAGCATACTGCCGTGACCAGGATGGTTCACATCTGAGCTGACTGGACAGAGCAGAGGGTGACAAGAGACTCCCCTCAAACTATTTTTGTTTGTTATGACCAGAGGTGGAAGTCACTAAGTAGAGGTACTTCCTTTACTATACTTAAGTACTGTTTTTAAGTATCTGTACTTTACTCGAATATTTTTTGGCAACTTTCTACTTTTACTCCCTACGTTTTTGAATAAACATCTGTACTTTATACTCTTTACATTTATAAATGTATCTGTACTTTACATTCTCAGAATAGACTCGTTACTTTTTCAAACTAGACAAATGTGACAGTATGAAAAATAAGTCTTACCTCAGTAAATGAAAAATTATGACTACCTATCTCAATTTGGACTTTTCATCTCACAATTTAGATTTTTTTTAAAATTTCATAATTATTCTTATTTTTTAAATGTCATATTTATGACTTACATTTTCCTAAATACCCCTGTGTAACATACCCATAAAACGGAGTACCATGACCCAATAAAACATCTATACAATAACTTTTAAATACTTTATTGTTGGATGTTTTTGACATTTTATCTGGGTTTTCCTGCTTAAATAAGTATTTTATCTATAGTGGAAAATATGCAGTTTTACTTTTACCTGAGTATTTTTCACACAAGTAGCTGTACTTCTAGTTAAATACAGAATGAGTACTTGGACCGCCTCTGGTTATGACACTGATCGTTTCCATTAGATTCTAAAGTCAGGTCATGTGATCGTTCTCTGTGAATGTGTAGGTGCTTTTTAAGCCTATTAACACTCTTAAAAATATTCCCACACTGAGAACAACATATGTTTTTTCCCCAGTGTGGCTGTGTAAGTGAATGATAACACAATGTTTTCTGGTGAAGGTTTGTCCACACAACCAAACGGTCTTTCCCTCGTGTGGCTGAGTAGTTGTGTCTTAAGGATAAACATTCTGGTGAAGGACTTCCCACACTGGTCACAATAAAATGGTCTTTCTCCATTGTGCATGTGTAGGAGTTTCTTAAGGTGACTGTTTTGGGTGAAAGTCATCCCACACTGGTCACAGGAATGCGTTTTTTCTTTGTGGATGAGTAGGTGTCTTAAGGTTACGATTTCTATAATATCTTCACTTCATACTCTTTACATTTATATAAATATCTGCACTTTATACTCTACATCTAAGGAGCTTTAGCACAACAGCTAACAGTGCTAGCTAACCTGTTGTCTCCGTTTCCCACCCACTCTTGGTCTTTCCTTAGGTGCCGTGGAACACCTCCTTCCGTGGATCTCTTCCTCCTCCGGCTGGAGTTGATGTCCGGACTAAGGATGAATTTTGGTTCCTCCTCCTCCGCCTCTCAACCATTCACTCCAACTCAATTCCATCTTTTAATTTTACCACGAAGTGACCCCTCCGCAGATCTTATTGACATTTAATATAATAAAGTAAATTAATGGATGCAACGAAAAATTCAGCACCACATTCCCTTGTTGAAGCGGAGCGATCTCGCGATATTTCCAGCATTGGCTGCTAGGACGCGAGAATTACGGTCGCCATCTTGGAGTGGTGATTCAAAGCAGAGAAGTTCAGTTGGAGGAAAGACACTTGCAAAACGAAACGAAGATTTACCAAAGATATAATGCCAGCCTGGTGTGCAGCGTATTCCTGTTCGAACAGCCGAACAGTTGAAAATCGAAATCGGGGGATTACTTTTCACAAGTAAGTTTTAATATTACTAGAGAGGAGCAAATAGACAGTGTAGCCAGCTAGCTCAAGGCTAACAAAAGTATGACTAAAGAGGAACACTCTGACAACAATGAAATTAAAACGTGTCATACCTAAACAGAAATGTTGAAATAAGTAGTAAAACGATTCTAAAAGTCAACAAGGGTATATTTATTTTAGTCAGCTGACAGGCTAATATGTTAGCTAATGAGACAAGATGCTCAGTGGCTATAGACAGTCTAGCTCACCTTTGTTAAATGTGTGGATCATTGTTAAATATGAATAAACACGTTGAAATAAGTGATAAAAATGAAGTCAACTAGCGTACACATTTAGTCAGCATTGTGTTGGTGGGCTTGTAACTAAGTAGACAAGTGGCTAGATAATATAGTTTTTCAACCCAATTTTGTAGCCCACCTCTGTAAAAATGTATGAAGCAAAGTGTGTGAGAAAGGAAAAGGCCTGCTAGGTCATCTTGGCTTTATTTTTATCATATGATTATTGTTGAACTTGCATGTGAATGGACAGTCAGACTACCATTCCTGCCTCACAAACACTGACTGGTCTTCATTTGATTTCAAGATCAGTAGTTTGTTGACAATATTAAAATATGTATAAACGAGATCAGCAAACATGATGAACCAGAGTGTGTGTAAATGTAAGCATGTTAAGACAGCACTGACCAAGATTATGTCTGACATTTCTGAAGGTTTCCCAAAAATGAAGGCTTAAGGAAGAAGTGGGAAGTGGTTTTACGGAGGGATGCTTTCACTGCAAGTGAACATTCCGTAATCTGCAGCCAACATTTTAAACAGGCTGATTTTGATCGGACAGGGCAGATTGTCCGTCTTCGTCATGGAGCTATTCCATCTCTCTTCAATTTCTCAGTTCACCCCCAAACAGTAGGTGTATCACAATAAGCCTGTTAGTATTCATACATGTTAATAATATTTTCATATACAAACGTATCTGTTTATATATTGAATTATGCATGTTTCTTCAATTCAGTTTGTGAAGGACAGGGCAACATGTACCTCCAGGAAAGCTGCACAAAGCCTGCCCATGGCCTCTGACGATTTCCCAGAAATGGTGACCTTACATCCACAACCTCAGCCTAATAATATTGACTATTTATACTTCATAATATTCCAACATTTCTGGACATATTAAGATCTCACTTGTTTTTGGTTCTTATTGGCTTTTTGTAATTTTATTTTTGCTTTTTTTATGCATACAAAAAAAACATGCACAGAAGAAAAACAATACCAGAGTCCTCATGTCAGAGGGTATACATACTTACCAGTGGGTACAGTAATGTGGGTAATCACACAAAATCAGGTTTTTTCTATAACATAGAGGTTCTCCATTATCCCCATGTCCTTTCAAATTTGTTCCTACGTAATTTTTATGAAAGGTGATTCTTTCCATCATATATGGTAGAGGTTAAATTGTACCAATCATCCAGCTTCGGTGGTGTCGGGTTTAGCCATTGTTATACATTTCCTTGTGTTTAGTCTCATTGTATGTATCTATACAGTACAACTAGCCAAATAATTTGGGCCATTTTAGGGTTGTCTCAAGATGTAACATTTTATTCACCTCAAATTAAATTAGAAAAGTTTGGGTCAGTGGGCATGCTCAAAATATATGTTACTTAACCCCATTTGCACCACAATTTCTCCAACATCTGAATAATTTGAACTGTGCAGGAGTGATTAAATGTCTCTTAAGACGTTTCCAGCCAAAGCATCTCCACATGTTTGAGCTTGTGATTTTCCATTGAAAAGCACACTATTGTAGTTAAGTATATTCTACTATTATATTGTTAGCTTCTTTTTCCTCATATTTGTTTTGTGGATTGTATTTACTTTTTTCATCTCTTGCAAATCTTTATCTAGATACCAATTTAAGACTAGAATCTGTTTTAAATGGGTTTAATAATTCTACTACTTATTTAACACTCAAAAATAACTGACAGTGATAAGCAGATTATGATTAGATAGAATGTGGGCCATAAACTAGTGGTTATAAAGTAATGTTTGTAAAGTTAAACGTTACTCACACCATGTTCATGTTCCTTCTCTCCACTAGGACCATTGCTATGCCCTGCCAGCATCTCCTACTGCTGTTAAGACTAGACTCATTGAAGCATTGGCAAGAGTGGAAAGTCTGGAGCGACAGAGAAAGAATGCCATCTCCAGAGAAAATAGAGCAAAGACATCGTTAAAGAGTCTTTTGGGGGATTTGAGGGAAAAGAAGCTCATTAACGAAGAGATCAGTGAGAAGCTTTCATTGTATTCAGGTAAGAAAAAAATAGCCTTATGAAAATCATGTACATGTTACTTCCAGTTTGACCCTCTGTTAAATGCAGTGGTTTATATCTGAAGGAGACTAATTCATCTTTACTCATAACATTTCAGATCTTAAGATGCTCCAAAGCAGAGCCATGAGTGCACACAGGACTGCACAGAGTTTGCATTGACTCCATCTTCATGGTCCAAAAGCATACAGGTACCTCAGAGAGACTTGTCACCCCCCACCACCACCCCACACACACACACATCGGTAGGAATTATTTTTTGAAACGATTCTTCTGCTCGACTTTTCCATCGTGAAGGTTCGTTAGTATGTACAAATATTTATTTGCATAGTCAGTAAGTTTCAGTTTGTTACATGTGTTTTCACTTCACAGTAGAACGTTCATTATCCTTTACATATTGATATATGTTAGAGCTTCTTTTTACTTCAGCCAAGAAGGTTATGTTTTTGCCAGTGTACAACATAACTCAAAAAGTTATGGACAAATAAATGAAACTTTCAGGATAGTTTGGGAATGACACATGGACTAATCAGATTTTTATGATCCAGAAGAGACCCTGGATCACTTTGAGATATATATATATATATATATATATACACACAGAATGTCTACATCTTCACCAAAATCAGATCTATGTGTCATTCCCAAGCTATCCTGAAAGTTTCATCAAAATCTGTCCAGAACTTCTACAGTTATAACGCAGGTAGGTAGATACTTTATTAATCCCCGAGGGGAAATTCAAGGTGCCAGTAGCTCACGACAAAGACATCACACATAATATACAAATGTCATAAGCAGTCAAAAAAGAAAGGAAAAACATAACCTCCTTGGTGGACCCCCTTTCATTCAGGGGGGGTCAGGAGGTGCCTTGGCAGAGGTCTGTGCTCTGACTGCTTTTCTACTCAATATTTTTACAGGTGGCTGTGCTCTGTAGATGCCAAGCGTGGTCTGAATAAGATGTTTGATATGTTGCAGAGATGACTCCAGATAGACCCAGCTACATGTGGCTGTGTTTAATGGTGGCTGCCATGTCAATAAAAGACATGTGCAATACAACCAGCATACGGGGTCCATGTCTGGGTTTGTAAACATGGGAGATGGAAGTCATCAGATGGGCTTGTGTTCATGGGGGTTGGTCTACAGGGTCACTGGGAGGCACCCATAGCGTACTTCCTCACCACTTCCTCTCTGGAACCACAAGGAGTCCTTATATGCCCGGCTTTGGAAGAACTACATACATGGGGCATTCGTGTGATGTGTGTCACAGTGGACGGTGTTTGGTAGGTATTTTTGTGTTGTGCATGTCTTACAGTTCTCATGTTCCATTGTTCTCTTTTCTACAAGAACTGGTATTTAATATTGACTGATAGATGTCATGGAAAATTCAACTACTGCTTTGAACAGAATCACATGGTGTGTTCAGGGGCGGTCTTATTTCACCATAATCAGAATGCTACAATTTATTTTAATTGCAGGTTTTTGTCAGCAATAGGATTAGTCAACATGACACAATGCTAATGATTCCTGAACTGCTCCGGGTTCAGCCAGGATCACTTTGAGCTCCTGTTCAATTCCAGAGCATCAGGTAGCATTGATGTTCTTTTAATTGCAATAAATTGTTAAAATACCTAAGGATGATCTTGGTCTTGCAAATAATGTAATGTATTGTGTACCCGTTTTCCATACAAGGTGGATGTAATAACCCAACAGCACATCAGTTCCAGGCCATCGTCCACTGTGGTGTCCCCGTCTGCTGTGGAGATGTCCTCTGTTGAAACTGTGGAAGAGCACCCATGTCTATTTGCTAATATTTCAGCTATTGTGTCAGACCACCGTTACCTCCTGAGTTTGGTGGAAAATGCTCTGGTGTGTAAGTGGGGTGTTTTAAATTGGTCGAACCAAGAGACGATTAAAAGGCTGAGTGTTCATAAAAATGCCATCGTTAGGGGTAATTTAGACAAACCCATTACTAAACATTTTCACATAGTGAACAACAATCCTGATGGTCTAATGGTTGAAAGACTAGAAACTAAACAGATCTAAATTAAAGGGAAACTCATATACACTAGAGGCCATGACATACTCAGGACTCAAATTTACTTCACTCCATATTTGACCCGTTTAAGAAATTAGTTTTGTTATTGATATCTATCCCCACCTCAGTCTGTATGTTCATTTGCTTTTGCATAGTTTACCTCAGTTTATGTCAGCTGTCCCCATGTAGAGGTCGATGTGGGTGTCTGCCCAGTTCACTTTTTACTCCGTAACCATGTATTAATAAAAACTTTACTTTTTAGAATAGTGCCTCTGACCCCACTTTTGATTTTATACATCATTTTCCACCACCCCAAAGAGCACCTTCAAAAATGTTTCCATTATTCCTGAGCTCTTTGGATGTTTTCTCCACTTCTTGATGCTCTGTGTTGCAGGATTTATCAGCTTTCTTCGAAAGCTGTCCTGTAATCTTTCAGCTTCTTTTAATCCATGTAAAGCTGTAAATGCAGAGTCAATTAAAACCTTATTACATCTTAACGTTTCCAGATTTTTTTTGTATTTATATCTGCATGTGTTTATCCTTCATGTCTCGAGTTTGTTACAAACTGTCAAAATTACTTGAGAATTGTATGATCACATCATTCCAAGTAGTGAGTGGTACCAATCCAACATGGCCGCCTTGCAGGCCCACCACTTGAGTGGGTGCATCCAGCCAATGAGGCATCTATGGGTACAACCACCCAGAGTAGATGTGCTTTGATGACACAATTTTTTTTATGTCAAATTAATCAGTTAAACAGTATAAACAATGAAAGTTAACAAAAATTGGAATATGTGAAACTAGAACCAAAATACTTTAGTGAAAAAAAATCTGTACAATTCATTCTTCAAACGAAAATATTAATTTAATTTCCAAAACCATAGTGAAAAAATGAGTAGTGATGCAGTTTAAGTTTTCCTTTGTTTAAATAGAACAAGACAAACTTTAAATTAGTAGTGCATCTGGTAACTAACTGGTCCAGCTCAGGAATTTAGACGAGGCAAAATACTTTTCAGCCTTCAGGGCATATTTATTCAGGTAGAGGGAGGGCAAAGAGGAAACATTTAAATATGGGTGCAATGCCACCAATACAGGATACAACATTTTGAATCATGCAATATTTTAAATGTAATAGCGCCCCCCACACACACAGGTTTATAGCGTATGGGGGTTATTTTCTGTAGTAACAGACCAGTGTTGTCAGTAGTTACATTTCCAAACATTAGACTTTACTAATGCCATTGCAGTCAGTCCCAGATCATTTTTCCTCCATGAATTCACATCAGGACTTTGGAATCCAATCAGCCTTTTCCATGCAACATGTTCCTTAGAATATGCAGACAATTATGGCATCAGTGTGAAAGTGTCCGTGGATTCAGCAGCTGAATTCTTCACACAACATTGGTCAGGCGTCCCACATATGGGCCTTAAAGTCGGTAACCGCTCCTAGTGAAGATGAAGGCTGGGATGTCGCTTCCTGTTGAACCCAAGAGAAAGAAGTTTGTCGTCCAGACGCTGCTACACAATGACTCCAACCTACGAGAACACAAACACCAGTATTTAGTCACAAACGTGTGACTTTAACAATGTTTTTATTCATTATAACCAGTGAGTTTGAGCCGATCACCTCTGCATGAAGAACAGTCCTGTGGATAGAACTGTAGAACAGTGTCGATCTAAAGCACTCTCATAAAACCATTACTTGGACAAAAGGACTTTAAAAACTCAACTGGCAGAACTCAGCAAGATGAAATATCAGAAAAACCGACTCCCTGATCAATATCTACTCTGGACATCTGAACAGCCCATAACGCACAAGTTTTCAGTAGTAACACTACGAACGTGCAGCAATAACCAAACCCACAGAACCCAAACAACAGTCACTCTGCACATGCAAATACCCACAGTGGGTAGTGGCACAAAGTCATGATAGACTACCTATAATCAGTAACCTACCACTGCAGAAGGGTGAGTCATGTTACAACTGGGACAAAGCAAGAATCATACACTGAGAACAATCACTGATGGATTATAGAGTTTAATAAGTTTCTTCTGGAAAATTTTCTAGATTGCCGACACATTCTTCACTGATAAAAGGAAATCACCTGTTTTTCTTTAGTTTCTTCTTTGACTCGTCTCGGCATCCTTTTGTTACGACCGCCCTTCGACTATACTTCACTGCGATTTGTCATCCAGTTTCATGGAAATCTAGCCAAAGGTTACATTGAGCCCAACTACACTACTATGGTAGCACATTTGATGCCAGTTCTGGGGAGATTTATTTCAAAGCCTTTTAAAAAATATAAACTCTCCAATTTAAAACTTGAACTGGTCCTTCAACCATTTGAATACAGATGAAAGAATGAGCTTTTTGTACAGTTAAGTCTCAGAAGTTTAAACGTTACTGTTTAACAGGTAAAAAGCTGTGGAACGTACAAGTACATTTCAGTCCCACCCCCCTTGCTTTAATCTTTCCTAAACAAGGGTGTATTTGTCCCCATTTGGTAGGATATGGACTGAAGCACGGTCTACCAACAGACCTGTGTTGGACCCTTACAGTTTAAAGTTCACTATATTTGGAAACATGCAAGATACACAGACAGGAGAAGCCAATTTTCCTGAAGTGGCTACATTTGTACCTTTTAAGGAAAAAAATCGTAACCGTTTAATGTGTCAAATACAGATTTGAGCAAAAACTACACATTAGTTGATCAGATGTCAGCCTCCAAAATAAGAGTCTAAATGTCCGTTAGTCTTTCTTGCATGTGATGTTACCGTTTCACTTCAGAATGTTTATATTTTCACAAAGACATGAATACAGGTGCATTAATGTCAGGGTAAAAACAAACTGAGCATGAGATACGGCATAGAGAACTTATTAAAACCTTATTTGTGCCAGGCTGGCAAGAGGTAAACATTCCAACTCACCTTCAGCAGTGTTGACAGCTTGACATGCAGACACATTTCCAGGCCTTTTGTCCTTGTGCAGATGCAGTCGTTTCTGTAGCAGCAGTCAGTCTACAGAACATACAGGCCAACGTTTCAACAAAACCCACTTAACTGACACCATTACCCATAGACAAAGGAAGAGTCATACCATTCATCTTCAGCAGTATTCTGTACAACAGCTCTGGTGGGGACCAGTCCAGTGCTTCTGCCACCTCTGCAAACATTTCCTGGCAGCGACCACACCAAATAGACGTCTGAAATTCAAAGACTGGACAGAACGGTTTGATGCAGGACACTGCACTGACACGCTGTATGGAAAATCTGAGTGATTGAGCCAATTTAGAGGTCTTACCGGTCCTTGTGTCCAGAAACCATGGGAAGCCTGAGCAGCGTTCTGTGGACAGAGTTATAGACAGACCCTAACCCTATTCACCTACAGTAATTTGAGTTTCCAGGGTAGGGGTTGAATATCCCCTTCAAGGAATGGGACAACACTTGACCAGTTACATCAGTTGTCGGACCCTCAGTTTACAAAAACAGAGGTGCAAGTCTACAGTCCAAACCACATGACAGCCCATAATACTTCTGTGCTCTGCAAATGTCAAACAAGTGAGTTGTAACACCTGTGAGCATAGGACATGGAAGTGTGCCACATCACCATGACGATCGGGTACTGCGAAGTTTGTACTTTAATGGAAACTGTCAAAATCAATACCATCTGGTACCCGAGTAAAGCTGGTTCTACACTGAAAACTCAATAGATTCTGTTAACATAAATAAACTTTAGTTTCTTACAGTATTTTCCTGCACACACCAACTCAACATCTCTTCCATGGGTTTCATGCATCTTTGCATATATCAACTTTAATTTGATTACAAATTCAACATTCATTAATCAGATAAGGTGTGGGGGTTCTTTAGACAATCTACATTTGTGCGTTTGGTCACTGTTCCACTCTGCCTCAATTTACCTCCATTGGGATAATACATGTGGTCCTGGTTTGTCCATTTCAAGACCGTTTCAGCCCTTAGCCTAAACTACTCCCCTCTGTCCAATTAAGAATTTAGACAACACTTGACATGAATATGAAAAATGAAGTAGGACTCAAGGGTGAATTGGGATTCATGTGACTGAACACGGCGGAGACGAACGCGGCAGAGGCGACTGCGGCGAACGCGTCAGAGGCGACGGCGGCGAACGCGTCAGAGGCGACGGCGGTGGGGGCAACGACGGCGACCGCGTCAGAGGCGAACGCGGCGGTGGCGAACAATGATTTACAGGCTGAAACCCAATTCACCCCTTGCCACCCCAGTTTTACACCTTCATGTAAAGGGTAGTGTCAAGTTCTCAATTAGATTGAGGGGAGGAGCTAAAGCAAAGGGCTGACTAAGCCTTGACTGAAAGGTTGGCGTTTGCATCCTGGCTCTAGCTGTCCATATTCAAGAGATCCCCGATTACTTTGTAATTCAAAGACTCACTATATAATGATTTGTTGCATTAGTAGCCATAGCAGAAACAGTCTGTAAAAAACACCAAAAGAATAAAAATAAAACTGTTTTAAATGTTCTCAGGCAAAGACCTCTAACTGCTCCCAGTAGGTCTGCATGGAAACAGCACCTACTGGTGTGAGAATGGCTGAATGCGAGGCCAATTTGAAGCACTTTGGATGAAGTAACTGAAGTGCAGTCCATTTAGTGATGTGGCAAGTTCCATCCTGCTCAGTGTAGCTGATAAACTTTCCGTTCTAGATCTCTTCAGATAACATGGCTCAAGAGACCCTTCATTTAAGGGAAATCAAATGAGTGAGATTTTTTATTTTTTTTTAAAGTGAAAACAAACTCAAGGGATGTGGGTGTAGGCGTAAACGAGGGGACAATGGGGACAGGCCATCCTACATAGGGCGTAGGACCTGCCTGTGTCAAATTAATCCAAGGGGAAAAAAAATGTACACTCGTAAGCAAACCCTGAACATGGGACCACTGGTCACCTACAACCCAAAACTACAGTAAAACTTGAGCCGTACTGACTCAAGGTAATCAAAGACTCCATTTAAGTAGTTAAAGCCAAAAGACTCATTCTACCTGTACCTAGTGCACACCATAACACGGATTGACTGAGTGCATGGATAAGATGCTGGAGAGAGAGTCGGTCAATAGAGAACCTTCCCCCCTTCATACACTGCCTGAGCTCAGATTGGTCCCATTTGTTAAAAGGTCAGGTCACCAGGACAACTGATGTAAACAGGTCATGACATGTTATACCACTAAAATGGGAATAAGTTTAATTTAAACACTTTTGACACTTTACTTTAATGTAGAAACATGTCCCATGTTTAACGCTTCCATGATGAGCCAGGTAGGCCTAGCACATCAGAAACTTCAATTTAATTTATAGAGCTCCAAATCACCTCACAGGGCTTAACGGAGTTGATTTAATAACTAATCAAATGGATCAAACATCCCCTGTCCTTAGACCCTCCTTCTCGGCAAGGAAAAACTCCAAAACCCAGTGGGGAAAAAGAAGAAACCTTGGGGAGATCCAGTGAAGGAGAGATCCACTCCCATGGACGGACAGGCTATAGATGAACGTCCATTTGTAGATGGCCTAACCGATCAGTCATCGGTTACTGGACCATGATGCAACTTAAGGTTCAATGGCACATACTTCTGTGCGAACAGGGCAGTCATCAGTATGTGTGATCAGACAGATTTGTGCCACATCGTTTAGACAACTGGGTACACCGTGTCAGGTAGTCCTATCCTGTAATGTAACAGTCCACAGTGGTAGTACCTGGTACACCACCTGAGCTTGTTCCATTTGGCGACTGTGCCACTATAGATGCCATAAACAGATGTGAACACCGCCTTTCCTGCAGTATTCACCTGCACACCAGTAGCTGTAAACATCTGTGCTGTGGTCAGTGATTTAAACAATTATGGGATCTTTCTTCTACCCATCCTTTTGTTGGGTGGTCCTGGTTTGTCTACATTTCCTGGTCTACTCTGCCTTTTACCTTGGCCCCTCCCTTCTATCCAATTTAGAAAACACCAACCCTTCACTGCAACACACAAAACTGAGGGTTAATAAGGACAAGGGGTGAATTAAGAGTTAGTGTGACGGTGGACAGAGTGAAAGCGTGACGTTATTGCAGATAGTGATCAGGGACATGCATAATCCCAGTTCTGCACAGTCACATGATTGGCTAGTGTTAAAATCTTCAATTAGATCAAGGGAGAAGGACTCTGGTCGAGGGCTGCATTGGCCTGGAAACAGAAACTTTGACCACTACAAACTGAGCAGTAGAAGAAGTCTTCCAGTATTCTGCTTGAATCATCGACCAAATCTCAGATGTTTACAGCTACTGGCGTGCAGGTCAATACTGTAGGAAATACAGTTTTCACATCCGTTACTTGCACCTATCACAGCATTTTCACTACAAGGAACTGGCTCAAGTTCTGGTACTGGGTACTACTCATAGAGACCATGTCCATTATGTAGTACCGATTACACGTTACCTGGTCGTCATAGTGATGCAGCACGTTACTGCCATTTGTGCCAACTGCTGATAAACTACTATTCAACCACTTAAATGGTCATTTTCCCAGTTGTCAAGATTTGATATTAGACAAAGTGTCTCCGCACCAATTATTGGCCAAGAAATAGTGATCTGCATTAGCCATCCAAGTAAGAGGTACCGGCCACCCCCCCAAAAAAAAAAATCCATAGTGGTTAGTCGCTACTACAAGTGTTCCACTAACCAATTTTCAAGAAACAAAATTTGGTTTGTAGGGGTTTTTTTAAGTGTTGAAGCACCCCTAACACTATAGTTATTTTACGCTGTACATTTGACAAACTAGACATGTATGTACTTCATGAAAATGCTACCAACTGTCCATATGCAATTAGTGTCAGAAGCAGGTTCAGCAGCTGTTCGACCCACATTAGGGCAGAATGAGCCCCTGGGTGCCCTACCCGGAACTACCTGAGCCGGCATTTGACTAAACTCAACCCTAGTCTTCATGTGGTTCTGCGGTTGGTCGATTAAGCAGTAAACCAGCGGGCCGGGAAGCGCCTTGCAAAGCACACCGCTCCACAGAACCCCCGCTGACTGCCCCCGAGATGGTTACCACGACAACCAACACTAGCCGCTCCCCACAACACTACAAATGGAAAAAGTGACAAACCCAGAGGGGTAGGAGTCTAAACCTTCCTGGAGAACACCCAGATAATGAGTCTGACAGCATTTCACTGAAAAAAAAAAAAAAGAATTTAACTAAAACTTTAGATGGAGCCTCTATTTGATCAAAACTCAAACAAATGGGAGGATGTCAAAAATTAATGAGCAATACCAAATAATCAGGCTGCATGATAACAGAAAATAAGACATTGTGGTATGGAAAAAAATGTCAGTTAACAGGGGTGTAGTGCCGATACAAGTTGATTAGATCGACACTGGACACATTTCCATGTCATCATTGCAGCCAAAGTAAAAATGCTCAAATATATTGAACAGCTGTAATAATTTTATGTAGTTTGTATTGTCAGTAGTGTAGTGGATGTTTAAAGTAAATAAAGTGGTGTAGTGAGGAGTGTGCCACCTTCTGCTGCTGGATCCAACTGTATAATAGAGGAAAGAAATAAGGTAGTAGACCCCCCCACACACCAACTACAACAGCTGAATAAAACGGAGCAAGAAATAAAGTAGAGACTGAGGTGCAGTGAGTGATGAACCACAGCTGGAAAATTGCACGAAGACGGAAGGTCCTGACACCAGAGAGGATCCAGACAGCCCCCCCATCACCCCCATGTGCACAACCACACACTAAGATGTGAGACTACGTGAAATATTTACACCACAGCCCTTTGACCAAAGCAAAGACACCAAACAATCCCAAACACACCAACAACCCTGAACCTCCCAAAAAAAAAAAAAATCCAAGTCAATTTTTTTACAACATACCTGGTATCAAGAATTCACTGGTTTGAAAAATAATTTATAACATGACCCTAAATAATCAGAACGCACAAACATTTTAAAGGAGACGTACTTTTGAATGAAAAAAATCACAGACAATCCAAATACTCCAACCAAGGCATTAACCCCCTAAAAAATAAGTTACACTAATACATGTTCACAATACTTCATTTCAAAAAAGAAATTATATAACACTACACAGCAAGACTAATACCCTCCAAGAAAAAATAAAATTCTACTGAAACAAAACAAAAGTAAATCAAATCCTGCCAGAGAGGAAACATGAAAAGACAAACAGAACATTTTACATTACCTGGTTATGTTGGTTCCATTTCTGCTCAAAGGTTCTGATGAACCCTCTCAGAGGTACTGGCCACCCCCCCCCAAAAAAAACAAAAATCCAGTCACTGCATTGTTCCACTTAAAAAACCCACAGTGGACTGTCCTTACTAAGAAAGCATCTCCACGCAAGTAAATTTTAGAAGTTTTAAGTTGCCACCACCCCAAAAAAAACAAAAAAAAATAAATTCTTGAGTCGCCAAGATTAAGTCATTCCACTTTGAATTAAAGAAATGACAAAAAAAAAATCTGAGTATTAAACAGCCTAGTGCCGATACAAACGGTCAGATTAGTGATCGACTTCCATACAAAAATTATAAAATAACCTTCTGTAAAAAAGTTAAATAAAAATTCTGTAATTGAAAGATATGTGATCATTGCACAGCTGTAAAAATATATACATGTAGTTTGTATTGTCAGTATGTGTATGGATGTTTAAAGTAAATAAAGTGGTGTAGAGATGAGTGCCACCTTCTGCTGCTGGATCCAACTGTATAAGACCGGAATGATGAGGAAATAAATAAGCTAGTAGACCCCCCCCCCCCCCCCCCCCCCAAGAACACACCAACATTTACTACAACAGCTGAATAAAAACAGTAAGAAATAAAGTAGAGAATGAGGTGCAGTGAGTGATGAACCACAGCTGGAAACCTGCACGAAGATGGAAGGTCCTGACACCAGAGAGGATCCAGACAGCCCCCCCACCACCCCCATGTGCACAACCCCCCCCCCCAACAGGTAGTGACACTGAATAATCCACACCACAGCCCTGTGACCAAAGCAAAGACACACAAGACAACCCCGAACACAGGCCTTAACCCCCCCCCCAAAAAAAGAGTTATGTTTAACACTATTTAGTAAAACTAATCAACCCCCCCCCCCCCCAAAAAAAAAGACTCACTTATGGAAACCCACTACAAGATAAGAAAAACTTAGAAAATTAAACCAAAAAACTGCTGGGCTTAATCCCAGGTAGGACGGGAAGAGCCCAAGACCCCCTGATTATCACCTGATAAGGTGAGAGTGGGGGTCCCAGAGAGAGAGGGAGAGAGCAAGAGAGCGAGAGAGAGTCCCCAGAGGGAGAGCTAGAGTATATGACAAAGTACATCACAAAAGTTGAAATATAAAACTGATTAAACACATCATTTTACACTAACACTGTTTAACTGTACATGAACAATTCTACACAACATTCACAATATGAAAGAAACAGTCAGGGGGGTTGAACATGTTTATTGATTTAATTACAGAAAAAAGAAGAGGTTAGGTTATTTATATGGCTGAGGTCATTTTATTAAGTTATGGAGGTCATTTTATTAAGTTATGGAGGTCATTTTATTAAGTTATGGAGGTCATTTTATTAAACTATGAAGGTGTTAAAGTCACACCTGACGGAAGACAAACACTTCTGTATTAACAAAAACCAATCCAGAGTCACTGGAAACTAAACGTGATCACAAACCGATGTGAATATGTCAACCACGGCGAGTCAGTTACATGTGGAAATGTTCTGGCACACTGGAAAATAAACTGGAAGTGAAAGGAAGAAAGGAGAAGAAACATGTTGACTTAAATGTGCGTAGATGAATATGAAGCTCATTAAAAAAATCTGAACCAAAACAATTCCAACAACACAAGACAAAGACTTTAAACCAGTTAACCAGACGGACTAAGAATTCAACTAGTGAAACCACATGTATGTGGACAAACCCAGAAAATCTACCACAACCAACTCTACATCCTATCTATTCTATCAGTGAACATGTACAGAGCAGAGGTCACTGCAGACAAACTACTGAATACACCGTCAATCGTCCACAAATAATTTCACTTTATTTTTGACAGTCGTGAAAAACGTTTGTCATGACAAACTAATTTTTGGTTTGTACGATTTAAAACATTTGGCGAGTTTGAGCCACTATTTTATGTAGGTTTAATATTGTCATGACACAACTGACGTCTTATTTTAAGGAGTTTGTTTTGTCAGTTTGAACATTGTGTTTCAATAAAAAACCAGCACTTACCTCCAACAAACATCCATTATCGTCAGTTTTTATGTAATATCCTGAACCTAACAGTATTTTAGACCGTCATGCGAAGAACCGTTTTTATTTTTGATATGCATTTAATAAAATGGTCTGATCAACCATCTTATCAATGAATGTGGAGAATAAATTAAAATGACTGCATTTACCCACCATCACCATCACTTCCACCTGATTCTAATTAAACCTGACAATTAAACCGATCACAGGAACCCAGTAGACCCAGTCATCTAAGACCATCTGAGCTTCATAAACATCTTATGTTGTACATATGAAGGTGCATTGGCACGGCGGCCACAAAGAAACTGGAAAACCATATGTTTTTGTAAGTTTTTTTATTGATCTACAGAGCGGTGTTTGTGGTCGCTCATGTCAGAGGATAGAACAATCACCACCAGTGGAAAAGATGAAAAGTCACCACACAAGACCATCCATACCAGGCTAAAATGGAAACTATCTAACCACAGAAAACTACTTTGTTCATTCAACTTCTGCTTTATAATCAAGTGACATGAAAGTATGAGTGATGTCAGTGGATGTGTTTTTACATGTGTGTAGTTTATGAAGCTCAGTTTAACACCGCTACCAGTACAACCAAAAATTAAGCTACGTGACCAAACCATTAAATACACTGGAACAAGAACAAACTGAGCTTCAGTATGTGATCGTGTAGGTGTCACAGCACGGCGGCCAGTGCACCCTCGAAAAAACAAAAAAAACACTTATGGCAAACAAGCCCAGAACCTGCATAACACAAACAAATGGACTGAAATAGTCCCCACTAAACTATCTACACATGTGCACATGGGTCCAGAGTGGGGACCTGGAGCACTGAACCACCACCACTGTCCCAGTTAACCACAACCAGCACCTTACTATGAGATGAACTGGAACGACTTGACCACGGAGAGTTCAGCGTCGTCTGAAAGACAAAAAAAAAAAAAAAATTAAGACACTATCCACATAAATCCTCTTATACTTCACATTAGGCACTCGCCCACAGAGTAGTTCTCAGAACTATATAGTTCCTATGCTGTGGGACAGGGTGAAAAAAGGTTCTAGGAACTACAAATGGTTCCTACAGTGGATAAGTGCCTAATGACCCTTGAGCAGCTCCACAGTCAAAAAAAGCCAAAGTGATAAAAAGTAAAAAGATAAACAGAACATTTCACATTACCTGTCGTCATGGTGATGCAGCACATTCCTTCCATTTCTGCTCACAGGTGCTGATGAAACCTCATTTAGAGGTACTGGCCACACCAATAAAAAAAATTAAAAAAAAAACCTCAGTGGACAGTTACCACTATAGAGGCATTCCACTTGGGAGGGGGGAAAAAACCCTGGCGTTAACAGCTGTGTGGTACCGATAAAAATGGTCCAACAGGTGAGTGGTCGACACTGAACACATGTTAGTGTCATCCTTACAGCCAGAGGGAAAAAATAAAGTTGCAAATAAATGTAAGAAAAATACAAAAATATAAATGTAAAAAGCTATGTAAATGTAAAAAGAATTTGCATATTAAAAAAATCCAGGATCTGCGATTTGATGGTTGGGCAGCCGATGCTCAAATATATTGAGCAGCTGTTTTAAAAAAAAACCAAAACAAACTTCTGTGTAGTTTGTATTATCAGTAGTGTGTGTATGGATGAATTAAAGTGATGAATGTTTAAGTAAACAAAGTGGTGTAGTGAGGAGTGCCACCTTCTGCTGCTGGATCCAATTGTATAAGACAGGAATGAGGAAATAAGCTAGTAGACCCCCCCCCAAAAAAAAAAAAACATTTACAACAGCTGAATAAAAAAAAAAGAGTAAGAAATACAGTAGAGCCTGAGGTGCAGTGAGTGATGAACCACAGCTGGAAACCTACACGAAGATGGAAGGTCCTGACACCAGAGAGGATCCAGACAGCCCCCCCACCACCCACATGTGCACAACCAACCACCCCCCCCCCCCCCCCGCCCCCCCCCCCCCCAACACCCCCATTAGAACAGGTAGTGACACTATGTGAATAATCCACACCACAGCCCTGTGACCGAAGCAAAGACACACAAGACAACCCCAAACACAGGACTACACCCCCCCAAAAAAAGAGAGTTATGTTTAACACCATTTAGTAAAACTAATCAACCCCCCCCCCCCAAAAAAAAAGACTCACTTATGGAAACCCACTACAAGATAAGAAAAACTTAGAAAATGAAACCAAAAAACTGCTGGGCTTAATCCCAGGTAGGACGAGAAGAGCCCAAGACCCCCTGATTATCACCTGATAAGGTGAGAGCGGGGGTCCCAGAGAGAGGGAGAGCAGGGGTCCCCAGAGAGAGAGGGAGAGAGCAAGAGAGAGAGAGAGCGAGAGAGAGTCCCCAGAGGGAGAGCTAGAGTATATGACAAAATACATCACAAAAGTTGAAATATAAAACTGATTAAACACATCATTTTACACTAACACTGTTTAACTGTACATGAACAATTCTACACAACATTCACAATATGAAAGAAACAGTCAGGGGGGTTGAACATGTTTATTGATTTAATTACAGAAAAAAGAAGAGGTTAGGTTATTTATATGGCTGAGGTCATTTTATTAAGTTATGGAGGTCATTTTATTAAGTTATGGAGGTCATTTTATTAAGTTATGAAGGTGTTAAAGTCACACCTGACGGAAGACAAACACTTCTGTATTAACAAAAACCAATCCAGAGTCACTGGAAACTAAACCTGATCACAAACCGATGTGAATATGTCAACCACGGCGAGTCAGTTACATGTGGAAATGTTCTGGCACACTGGAAAATAAACTGGAAGTTAAAGGAAGAAAGGAGAAGAAACATGTTGACTTAAATGTGCGTAGATGAATATGAAGCTCATTAAAAAAATCTGAACCAAAACAATTCCAACAACACAAGACAAAGACTTTAAACCATTTAACCAGACGGACTAAGAATTCAACTAGTGAAACCACATGTATGTGGACAAACCCAGAAAATCTACCACAACCAACTCTACATCCTATCTATTCTATCAGTGAACATGTACAGAGCAGAGGTCACTGCAGACAAACTACTGAATACACCGTCAATCGTCCACAAATAATTTCACTTTATTTTTGACAGTCGTGAAAAACGTTTGTCATGACAAACTAATTTTTGGTTTGTACGATTTAAAACATTTGGCGAGTTTGAGCCACTATTTTATGTAGGTTTAATATTGTCATGACACAACTGACGTCTTATTTTAAGGAGTTTGTTTTGTCAGTTTGAACATTGTGTTTCAATAAAAAACCAGCACTTACCTCCAACAAACATCCATTATCGTCAGTTTTTATGTAATATCCTGAACCTAACAGTATTTTAGACCGTCATGCGAAGAACCGTTTTTATTTTTGATATGCATTTAATAAAATGGTCTGATCAACCATCTTATCAATGAATGTGGAGAATAAATTAAAATGACTGCATTTACCCACCATCACCATCACTTCCACCTGATTCTAATTAAACCTGACAATTAAACCGATCACAGGAACCCAGTAGACCCAGTCATCTAAGACCATCTGAGCTTCATAAACATCTTATGTTGTACATATGAAGGTGCATTGGCACGGCGGCCACAAAGAAACTGGAAAACCATATGTTTTTGTAAGTTTTTTTATTGATCTACAGAGCGGTGTTTGTGGTCGCTCATGTCAGAGGATAGAACAATCACCACCAGTGGAAAAGATGAAAAGTCACCACACAAGACCATCCATACCAGGCTAAAATGGAAACTATCTAACCACAGAAAACTACTTTGTTCATTCAACTTCTGCTTTATAATCAAGTGACATGAAAGTATGAGTGATGTCAGTGGATGTGTTTTTACATGTGTGTAGTTTATGAAGCTCAGTTTAACACCGCTACCAGTACAACCAAAAATTAAGCTACGTGACCAAACCATTAAATACACTGGAACAAGAACAAACTGAGCTTCAGTATGTGATCGTGTAGGTGTCACAGCACGGCGGCCAGTGCACCCTCGAAAAAACAAAAAAAACACTTATGGCAAACAAGCCCAGAACCTGCATAACACAAACAAATGGACTGAAATAGTCCCCACTAAACTATCTACACATGTGCACATGGGTCCAGAGTGGGGACCTGGAGCACTGAACCACCACCACTGTCCCAGTTAACCACAACCAGCACCTTACTATGAGATGAACTGGAACGACTTGACCACGGAGAGTTCAGCGTCGTCTGAAAGACAAAAAAAAAAAAAAAATTAAGACACTATCCACATAAATCCTCTTATACTTCACATTAGGCACTCGCCCACAGAGTAGTTCTCAGAACTATATAGTTCCTATGCTGTGGGACAGGGTGAAAAAAGGTTCTAGGAACTACAAATGGTTCCTACAGTGGATAAGTGCCTAATGACCCTTGAGCAGCTCCACAGTCAAAAAAAGCCAAAGTGATAAAAAGTAAAAAGATAAACAGAACATTTCACATTACCTGTCGTCATGGTGATGCAGCACATTCCTTCCATTTCTGCTCACAGGTGCTGATGAAACCTCATTTAGAGGTACTGGCCACACCAATAAAAAAAATAAAAAAAAAAACCTCAGTGGACAGTTACCACTATAGAGGCATTCCACTTGGGAGGGGGGAAAAAACCCTGGCGTTAACAGCTGTGTGGTACCGATAAAAATGGTCCAACAGGTGAGTGGTCGACACTGAACACATGTTAGTGTCATCCTTACAGCCAGAGGGAAAAAATAAAGTTGCAAATAAATGTAAGAAAAATACAAAAATATAAATGTAAAAAGCTATGTAAATGTAAAAAGAATTTGCATATTAAAAAAATCCAGGATCTGCGATTTGATGGTTGGGCAGCCGATGCTCAAATATATTGAGCAGCTGTTTTAAAAAAAAACCAAAACAAACTTCTGTGTAGTTTGTATTATCAGTAGTGTGTGTATGGATGAATTAAAGTGATGAATGTTTAAGTAAACAAAGTGGTGTAGTGAGGAGTGCCACCTTCTGCTGCTGGATCCAATTGTATAAGACAGGAATGAGGAAATAAGCTAGTAGACCCCCCCCAAAAAAAAAAAAACATTTACAACAGCTGAATAAAAAAAAAAGAGTAAGAAATACAGTAGAGCCTGAGGTGCAGTGAGTGATGAACCACAGCTGGAAACCTACACGAAGATGGAAGGTCCTGACACCAGAGAGGATCCAGACAGCCCCCCCACCACCCACATGTGCACAACCAACCACCCCCCCCCCCCCCCCAACACCCCCATTAGAACAGGTAGTGACACTATGTGAATAATCCACACCACAGCCCTGTGACCGAAGCAAAGACACACAAGACAACCCCAAACACAGGACTACACCCCCCCCAAAAAAAGAGAGTTATGTTTAACACCATTTAGTAAAACTAATCAACCCCCCCCCCCCAAAAAAAAAGACTCACTTATGGAAACCCACTACAAGATAAGAAAAACTTAGAAAATGAAACCAAAAAACTGCTGGGCTTAATCCCAGGTAGGACGAGAAGAGCCCAAGACCCCCTGATTATCACCTGATAAGGTGAGAGCGGGGGTCCCAGAGAGAGGGAGAGCAGGGGTCCCCAGAGAGAGAGGGAGAGAGCAAGAGAGAGAGAGAGCGAGAGAGAGTCCCCAGAGGGAGAGCTAGAGTATATGACAAAATACATCACAAAAGTTGAAATATAAAACTGATTAAACACATCATTTTACACTAACACTGTTTAACTGTACATGAACAATTCTACACAACATTCACAATATGAAAGAAACAGTCAGGGGGGTTGAACATGTTTATTGATTTAATTACAGAAAAAAGAAGAGGTTAGGTTATTTATATGGCTGAGGTCATTTTATTAAGTTATGGAGGTCATTTTATTAAGTTATGGAGGTCATTTTATTAAGTTATGAAGGTGTTAAAGTCACACCTGACGGAAGACAAACACTTCTGTATTAACAAAAACCAATCCAGAGTCACTGGAAACTAAACCTGATCACAAACCGATGTGAATATGTCAACCACGGCGAGTCAGTTACATGTGGAAATGTTCTGGCACACTGGAAAATAAACTGGAAGTTAAAGGAAGAAAGGAGAAGAAACATGTTGACTTAAATGTGCGTAGATGAATATGAAGCTCATTAAAAAAATCTGAACCAAAACAATTCCAACAACACAAGACAAAGACTTTAAACCATTTAACCAGACGGACTAAGAATTCAACTAGTGAAACCACATGTATGTGGACAAACCCAGAAAATCTACCACAACCAACTCTACATCCTATCTATTCTATCAGTGAACATGTACAGAGCAGAGGTCACTGCAGACAAACTACTGAATACACCGTCAATCGTCCACAAATAATTTCACTTTATTTTTGACAGTCGTGAAAAACGTTTGTCATGACAAACTAATTTTTGGTTTGTACGATTTAAAACATTTGGCGAGTTTGAGCCACTATTTTATGTAGGTTTAATATTGTCATGACACAACTGACGTCTTATTTTAAGGAGTTTGTTTTGTCAGTTTGAACATTGTGTTTCAATAAAAAACCAGCACTTACCTCCAACAAACATCCATTATCGTCAGTTTTTATGTAATATCCTGAACCTAACAGTATTTTAGACCGTCATGCGAAGAACCGTTTTTATTTTTGATATGCATTTAATAAAATGGTCTGATCAACCATCTTATCAATGAATGTGGAGAATAAATTAAAATGACTGCATTTACCCACCATCACCATCACTTCCACCTGATTCTAATTAAACCTGACAATTAAACCGATCACAGGAACCCAGTAGACCCAGTCATCTAAGACCATCTGAGCTTCATAAACATCTTATGTTGTACATATGAAGGTGCATTGGCACGGCGGCCACAAAGAAACTGGAAAACCATATGTTTTTGTAAGTTTTTTTATTGATCTACAGAGCGGTGTTTGTGGTCGCTCATGTCAGAGGATAGAACAATCACCACCAGTGGAAAAGATGAAAAGTCACCACACAAGACCATCCATACCAGGCTAAAATGGAAACTATCTAACCACAGAAAACTACTTTGTTCATTCAACTTCTGCTTTATAATCAAGTGACATGAAAGTATGAGTGATGTCAGTGGATGTGTTTTTACATGTGTGTAGTTTATGAAGCTCAGTTTAACACCGCTACCAGTACAACCAAAAATTAAGCTACGTGACCAAACCATTAAATACACTGGAACAAGAACAAACTGAGCTTCAGTATGTGATCGTGTAGGTGTCACAGCACGGCGGCCAGTGCACCCTCGAAAAAACAAAAAAAACACTTATGGCAAACAAGCCCAGAACCTGCATAACACTAAAACAAATTGACTGAAATAGTCCCCACTAAACTATCTACACATGTGCACATGGGTCCAGAGTGGGGACCTGGAGCACTGAACCACCACCACCGTCCCAGTTAACCACAACCAGCACCTTACTATGAGATGAACTGGAACGACTTGACCACGGAGAGTTCAGCGTCGTCTGAAAGACAAAAAAAAAAATAAAAAATTAAGACACTATCCACATAAATCCTCTTATACTTCACATTAACCCTTTAACTCCTGATATTTTAGCAGTTACTCCCAATCATGCATTAATTTGCCTTAAAAAAACTGACATGTGGTGGTTGTGGAAATCTGAATTTAAGAAGATGTTATGATAAATTTCAGGAAGACAGGAACATTTGTTATCTTATACATACCAAGAAGAATTTGCTTATGCCATTTATACTCAGGATTTTTAGCTTTTTAAAGCACGGTGCACTAAGGAAAGTAAAGAAACTTTTGATGCTATTCTGTCAAACTGTTTCTGAATGTATAGTTCAGATGTTTAATGAAATTGTAGCACTGATTTGGTCTTTATAGTTTAATAGTTGGTTTTAAATGTGTGTTTGACTTTTACACAGATGCTAACATGCATCAACATTTGATCTCACGCTAAAAATCATGAGTTTAGCAATGAGGCAAATATAAAGTGCAATACAAATTTAGTCAGTTATAATTAGGTTTAAACATATTTTTATGCATTTATATCATGGTAAAATAATTACAATTATTCTACAAGTGTGCCTTTTCCACATGTGGGAGAGAAAACCCCATTAATGGCTGTGTCCCTAATAACTTCCTAACCATTATATAGGTGCACTATACAGTGGCCACACCATTTTGTCAGGGTGTTAAGATTGTCAGTGAATAAACCTAAAAAAAAATAAAAAATTCAGAGAATGCCTAAACTCACCCCATTTTGTGCCAGTCTCAAGTTTCTATGACAACCTGTTTTTTAGAGCCAATGATGTAATTTTGACTGTTCTGCTAAATGAGACATTGACCTTTGACCTTTTGCAATATTGATAAAGTTGTAAGTATATATGTATCAGTATGTGTAATATTATATATCCAGTACTGCATGACATGGCTGTTTGACAGTGTTACTTGAGTTAATTTGGCCACATGTCACCTTTGACCTCCAGAGAAGTCAAAAACAGTTGGTTGTAGATGATAACATCAATTATTAGAATCGCATAAATCTTGATCCTGCATCGTTTGGTACCAATCTGAAAATTCTGTGACCCTCCATTCTTTAGTTATAACTGATAATGCTATTTTGAACTTTTAGCTAATTGGGACCTTGACCTTTGACCTTGATTCAAAGGTTTCATTGCATCTTATGTGTATTAGCTACATGCATATACCCATGTAATTTGATGGCGCTATATCAAGTATTCATTGAGTTATAGGATGATATGTCTCTGGACACACACAGATTACAATAATATCTCCCAAACAATGTTGTGGGGAAGAAGAAAAAAAACACTCAAAGAGTCAGACACCCCTACAAAATGGCGTGGTCACTATATGGTAGCTAGAGAGAGACCTCATACAAAGCCAATGATTAAGATGTTCAACAGTTGTTTCATTACCTTTCCTTCTGCGGCCTTCATCATCACCATCACCATCACCATCATCGGCTCCTCGTGCAGGTTTCTAGACTGTTGGAGTTCGGTTTGTTCGGTCAAACTAGGATTTTTTTCCAAGCAAATTTGTTTTTTTTCCTCGCTCTTTTTGACCACCTCCTTATATTTTCTAGCAGATTAATGTCTGTTAAAACACTCCGAACTTTCCTCTTCTTCTTCGTCGTCTTCTTCTTATTATTTAATGTCAGATTAAACCAAACTGATGTGTGTCGTGACTCCTCTTCTTTGAACTGAACAGGAAGTTGAACTGTGACCGTCTATTTAAATGCACCTGTTCACCTGCTGCAGCTGCCAATCAATTAACAGGCTGATTGCTTCCACCAGACCTGTTTTTATCATTATTATTATTATTATTGAAACAAATGACATTAGGGCAAGAAAACGGTATTTAAATATCTCTCTTTTGGATTTTGATTTGTTT
This sequence comes from Siphamia tubifer, assembly GCA_020466265.1. Taxonomy (NCBI): domain Eukaryota; kingdom Metazoa; phylum Chordata; class Actinopteri; order Kurtiformes; family Apogonidae; genus Siphamia; species Siphamia tubifer. Next base: position 38,788,544 of record CM035790.1, read on the forward strand.
GTTAATTTTATTGATTATTTTGTTCATTTTTATCTACTTGTATTTATTTGCTGTTCATTTTGTATATACTTATATTCATTCTGATGTTAATTTTGTTTTTTTTTGTTTTTTTATCAACTTTTATTCGTTTTGATGCTAAAAAGAGACCAGACCCATGGATGTACTCCAAATGGTTCAAGAACAGCATTCAATTTACTTTTATTAAGACATTTAGGTGAGATTTAGGCTAAATTAAGTGGAAGTTTAAAGGGTTACGTTTGTTCATTCTTTTTGTTGTTAATGTTGTTCATGTTGTTTGCTTGTATTTATTTTGTCGATTTCTTTTTTCATTTTATAGATTATTTATATAAAGTTTTACACAAATTTGGAAAATCCAGATGGTGATGATTGTCGTTTCTCCTTTTGCACAGAAGATGGCGACATTGCATCAATTTATGGGCTTCTGTTTGTTGTTGAGGTTATGTTTTTGCCTCTGTCTGTGTACTACATAATTTAAAAGTTATGCATGGATTTCGATGGAACTTTCAGGGAATCTTGGGAATGACACAAGGGCCAATCAATTATATATTGGTGAAGATCCGGGAGAGATCCTGGATTCTGGATCACTTTGAAATGTGTTCTCCATTTACAGCAATGTTAAAATTTCAAAGTGATCCAGAATTCAGGATCTCTTCGGGATCACCACCAAAATGTAATAATGTGTTCCTTGTGACACTCCCAACACACCATGAAAATTGTATCAAAATCAATGCATAACGTTTTGAGTAATGTTGCTGACAGACAAACTCCAGTGAAAACATAACCTCAGTGGCGGACCTCTCTTCACTTAAGGGGGTGAGGTGTGCTTTGGCGGAGGTTTGCGCTATCAGTGCTTTTCTATTATTATTGTTTTTCAAAATCAAAGGCGGTAAAGCACTGAACACGAGCCACCAAGAACGCAAGATAATCTGAACACAAGTTTCTATTTGTTTAATCCAACTCTAACACGGGTCACATTACGCTCCACTTCCTGTGCCGCCGTTATCACTTCCGGTTCACATAAAAGCCCTCCGTCACCCGTCACCTATTCTCACCTGCTCTATTCTGCTACGGACTGATGAGCCAACAACACTGTCAATTCTTATTTATTTTCTGCATTAAGCGGAAGGGAAGACGTCGTCAACCTCTGAAACTTCGGAAAAAATAGCATTTTAGAGAAAAAAAAACTATTCCACTGCCGCGTCGCGTTAAATCTTCCCGCTTCTCGGTGAGTTCGTGCAGGGTTTGTTTATATTCACGTGCACATATTCTACACTCGAACCTTCCACTAATACCACACATACATCCCCCTATTTAACCCAACGAACTGTCAACAAACTGTACCCGTCTACTCACTGGTAAGTTGTAAATTCCCTGTGTTTTTTGGTGCTATGTCGTGGCTAATGCTAGCTTAGCACCCAGCCCTTAAACGTGCCTTAAATAAAGCCTTTATCTTTTCCTTCCTGTTCCTACTTTTTCTCTCCTCTGTTTCTGTTGTCTCGTCTAATTTTCACTTTTCATGTTGGGAAGACAAACTACTAACGTTTAGGAATCTGTGTTCTGACCAACTGTCTTGTGCGAAACGTCTCATCGTAGGATGAAATGACACATCTGCCGATCCATCCTACCTTGTTAGAAAATCCACATTCATATAGTTATGCATTCTCTGACTGTTTATGCAGTGCTAGCTTGAAGATGGCGATGCGATTGTTTATCACATGGCAGATGGGGGGTGGGAGGGGGGGCTCAGGACGTTTTTAGCACTGTTGAAAAGAAGATCTCTCAAAACATATACAGACAACAGAGAACGACTCTGGGTTTAAGTTTATTATTTTTTCACTAGACCGTATGACAAAGGTAAAGATGACTGTACAAAAACGGCAATGTTAATAGGATCAAAAGCATTTACCATTCATTAGTGTATGAATGACTGCATAATATAATTGAACAGAGGTTCTTCAATATAACTGAACATTGTCAAACCAATCAAACTTGTTAAAAATAAACTTGCTGCAACTAATTATAGCCTTATTTCACTGTCATTGTATTACTTTAATGTCATTTTGCATCACTGTGGCCTTCCCCTCTATCTAGTTTCGGTGGTGTACAGGAAACTGAGTAAAAAAACAGCATTGAGTGAGTCAGGACTCTAATCAGGTTCAGACTAATACAATAAAAAAAATTCCATCCTCGTGGTGCTTAGATTTGCCAAAATGCATACATGAAAGAAAGAAAATAAAAGCGTCCAATGAAATGTACCTGATTAAGCTTTTTAACTGCTGCATTTGAGTGTCATATTTCAGGCCATAGCAATGCAATCGGCAGCTGCGCAGAGCGTCCCCACCCCACATAAGTAAGTTGATTCAATGGCTAGCCATTGACATTGGGTTACATAGAGTAGGAAAAGTTAAACACAGCTTTTGTCACAGCACAGCTGTCCTGGGAAATGCTTTATTATTGTTGTGTACATGCGCAGTGAAGTGTTGTAGGAAGGACTTCCACAACATCGGCAGAAAACTAAATGTTTTCCTACTGTTCCTCAGTGTTATTATTGGATATAATTTGCAGCTTGGAACAAGCTTTTGCCACTTCCTGCTGTGTAATGTGTGTTTGGATGCTCCAGTGTAAGTGTGGTATGCAGTGGTGTCGGGCCCCCAGTATTCCTGCTGACAGGCAGACTACGGCGCCACGACTGAACCGGATCGACGACATCCCCCTTTTGTGGCAGCGTGTGTTTGGATCCAGGGCTGCTGAGTCATTTCACTGCTCTGTCTGCCCCCGTTAAGCCCCTGTTTTCCAGCAGCGGCCATTCCATGACACCATACGGCCAGGGGCGTAGCACCAAATTTTGGGCCCTGTACACTCGGTGTCAGTGGGACCCTATCAATGACAGTGTACAAGGTGCAAAAGAGGGGGAGAAAAGGGGTATTTATTTAAAATAAGCATAAATAGGGTTTAAAGCTACAATCTGGTTATGTTGATTTGTTCTCTTGTTCACCACCTGAATTAATGCATTTAGCCTTCTGGAGGGACCTCAAAACATGACTGAACTTTTTAACAGCCTGCAATAATAACTGTGCAATACTAAATGTGCAATTTCCTTCTTCCTCTTTCATCCAGTGCAATAACTGTGCAATTACAACCACTGTGCAATACCCACTTATCTATTTATTAGTACGTTAAAGTACTTTACACTCACCTGTATACTGTGTATACAACTCAGCCCTTGTTGATTTATCATAGTTTAATGTACAAATTGTTTATACTATATTTAACGCATGTTCTTATTTTTATCTTACTTCTTTTTACCTTATTTCTTATCTTATTCTTGTGTCATTTGCATGCCAAAACTGCACCACGGACATGACTGCATTCAATTTCGTTGTTCATTGAACCTGTTTTATGAAACAATGACAAATAAAGTCTAAGTCTAAGTCTTGTGCTCCTATACCTAAGACTAAACTATTTTGCGTCACCAAGAGGGGACCCCTAAATGTCCAATATGTTGGCAGGACTGTGGCATAAAATTAATTCTGGGAGTTGATGTTATCAATATATGTAATGACACCAATTATTTGGAGGGCCCAATTCATTTGAATTAAACATCACACAAAAAATCGGCATTTTCATGGGCCCCCTCTCCCAACTTGGGCCCTGGGTAGTCGGGTCCACCCCTTCAGTAGGATTTTGAACTCTGAATAAAATAAATCATACTGTTATTTCCTTTGTTTATATGGACATGTTAATTCCGAATAAAGGTTTCCATGGAAACCTCCATGGTGTTTTTCAGAGCTGGCGGTACAGAGGGTTCTGATTGGACAGAATGGCCACTTAACATCTGGATGTCGACTAGAAGAAAACAATGGCGTCCACTTCCTGTTTTACATTTGTTTCAACCATGAACAGGTTAGACCAGATACTTCTTGTGCTTTTTGTGTTTATTTTTGTGATGATTTCAAAGCAGCAGCTCAACTGCATCAATAAACTAATGCATTTAAAAAATAATTTTGTTCATTTATAATTGTCTCATTTTGTTAATTATTTTGTCTATTTTTGTTTATTGTTTATTGTATACTTGGTTATAACATCTGTTGCCATCCATCATCTAAGGACCATAATGGAAATAAGCTTTATTGTCATGTCCTGACTTTTTTTGTTTTAATTTTAGTTAAGTACGTTTATTTTTAACTGGATCATGTATTTGTTTTGCTTTAAGAATTAAGATTGTCAAATCAGTCATTGTCTTTATCATTCTGTCCATTTTTTTTTTCTTCACCAGCTGACTGTTCCTATTGTCCTGAAAGATCAACATGATGACATTAACTTGAGCTGCAGTAAATTGTCTCCAGTAACTGTCTGTATCAGGACAATAAAGACTTGTTTCAGACAGAGGCCTTTTCTTCTGTGTGTTTTCTGTCTCTCGACTTTCAGAGCCATCACACAAACCTCTGCCTTCTGTTTTTCCTCATGAGACGATTGATTGAAATAAAACAAAACCAGGAACGGAGGGAAAAAATGATACAGGTGGTTTCTGCCAACAATGAGTTAAAACTTTTCATTTTTGATTTCAGTGAGTTTGGACAAATGAAGTTGTTAATTAACTATATGGGGAAAAAAATTATGACCCATTGTAGTTGGGTGTTTCCTTTACCTTAAAGCAGGTTATTGACATATTTAGTTAAATCAGACGATATCTTCTGCTTCATATTTAACATTCAATCTAAAATGAAATTTGGTCGTTGTGCGACATCAGTGACATCATACATGGTCGAATATTGAAATGGACATAAATGAAAAATGGGACCAAGGATTTCTTTGAAGTTTTTTAAACTCTCTAAGGGATTGTTAATGAGCCATAAAATAAATTGTTAGTGAACACAGAACACTAGTTTATAAATAAGTTCTGAACATCAAGAACCAAACCTGGGCAGACTGGTGCTGCTTCACTGAGGTCTGAAGTCTGGGAGTGACCGAGTTTTATTTTGTGAAAAAGTAGCAAATATTGATGTGTAGATTAGATTATAGGTAGAACTTTATTTATCCACTGGGCAAAGCTCAGGAAACTGAGTTTCCAAGAGCAGAACAAGACCAAGCAAACCAACTAAAATGAAATGCTTATTCAGAATTAGTCCATGTAGAGACACAGGAAATAGCATTAATTCCAAATTGCTTTATTTGGAATAAATAATTCAGAATTAAAAACACACCATATAAATGTACGGATTGACAAAAATTTGAAGTTTTAAAAAAAAAAGAATAGTTATTTAATGAGTAAAGAGTATTTAACTCTTCATCCCATGGGTCGCATTTGGTCCCCGGGCCACATGTTTGAAACCCCTGGTGTAAAATGTCCAGATGGACTAAAGTCAGTGCCAGTTTGTCCTGAAAACTCTGGTTCTGGGCTCCATTAAGATTCTGCTCTGTGCTCCTTTTCCTTATAATCCCAACAAAGCAGACGATGTCCTCCAGTCAGACGCATGAATCAGCTGTTTGACTTGGCCGCTCACGGACTCCAGCCGCCCAGAGGAGGAGTCTGCTCTGGCGTGTGGATGTTTCATCTTCACGCTGTATTCCCTCAGTGACCAGATCTGAGGCAACGCTGGTGATTGACTCAAACATCCAGAGTGTTGGTGTAATGATGTGAGACTCCATCCAGACCTTTAAACCACAGGTGTGAAACATAATGTGTAATAGTGATCTTTGTGTGTGTGATCTGTGATGATGGGCTATCTGATTTATTTTCTACTGCTGTAACAAAAGCAATTTCCTTGAAAAAAGGATAAATAAAATCTCTCTCTGTATATATATATATATATATATATATATGTATATATATATATATATATATATATATATGTATATATATATATGTATATATATATATATATATATATATATATATATATATATATATACCTACAGAGGGTAAGGCAGGTCCTGAAAAGTCAGCTAAACGGCAAAAATAAGATCCAGGCCATTAACACCTATGCCCTGCCAGTAATCAGATACCCAGCTGGGATAATATCCTGGCCACTGGAAGAGATACAAGCCACTGATATCAAGACAAGGAAACTCCTTACCATGCATGGAGGGTTCCACCCCAAGTTCAGTGTCCTGAGGCTGTACACTAAGCGAAAGGAAGGGGGCCGAGGACTAGTAAGTGTCAGAACTACTGTCCAGGAGGAAATGGCGAACCTCCAGGAATACATCAAGAAAATGGCCCCCAATGACCAACTGCTAAGTGAATGCCTCAGGCAACAAAAGCCCAGTAAGGTCGAGGAACCAGAGGGGCTATCATGGAAAGACAAACCCTTGCATGGCGTGTACCATCGACAAATTGAGGAAGTGGCTGATATGGAAAAGACATACCAGTGGCTGGAAAAGGCTGGACTAAAGGACAGCACAGAGGCACTACTCATGGCTGCACAAGAACAAGCCCTGAACACCAGAGCAATAGAGGCCGGGGTCTACCACATCAGACAGGACCCCAGGTGTAGGCTGTGTAGAGAAGCCCCTGAAACAGTCCAGCACATCACAGCAGGGTGTAAGATGCTGGCAGGTAAGGCATACATGGAGAGGCATAACCAGGTAGCGGGCATACTGTACAGGAACATATGTACAGAGTATGGACTGGAGGTCAAGGGTCAAGATGGGAGAACCCCCCAAAGGTGACAGAGTACAAACAGGCCAAGATCCTGTGGGACTTCCAGATCCAGACTGACAAGATGGTGATGGCCAATCAGCCTGACATAGTGGTGGTGGATAAACATGAGAAGACAGTGGTGGTGATAGATGTAGCAGTCCCCAGTGATAGCAACATGAGAAAGAAAGAACATGAGAAGAGAAGAGAAATACCAAGGGCTGAAAGAGGAGTTAGAGAAAATGTGGAGTGTGAAGGCAACAGTGGTACAAGTAGTGATCGGAGCATTAGGGGCAGTGACCCCCAAGCTGGGACAATGTCTCCAGCAGATACCAGGGACAACATCAGAGATCTGTGTCCAAAAGAGAACATTGTTAGGAACAGCTAAGATCCTGCGCAGAACCCTCAGGCTCCCAGACCTCTGGTAGAGGACCTGAGTCTGAAGGAGACACCGCCCAGGTGGGGCGAGGGGAACATTTTATATATATATATATATATATATATATATATATATATATATATATATATATATCCAATAGTGTGATTTTGGCCTTTTAGTTAATTGTGACCTTTGACCATTAATCAAATGGATCATTGCATCTGATGCACATTATATGTCTATGCCCATGTAATTTCATGGTCATATCTACAGTATTCATTGAGTTCTAGTATATGTCTCTGTGGACACCAGGGCTCTAAATTAACACCCGCCAACCCGCCAAATGCAGGTGAAAATCCATTTTGGCGGGTAAGAAAAAACAACTTACGAGCCACTTTGGCTGGTGGCGAGTGCAGACCCGGTTGTAGCTATGAGCAGGCTGAGCGATGGACCAGGGTGCAATCCTCTAAATTCAATATAGGTGAGAAAAGTAAAGAAGTGTTAACAGTGAAAGATGAGAAAATGTAAAAGTAAGAACTTTTAAGAGTTAAATGTGAACATGTAAAAAAAAATGTGATCATATGTTTAAAGAAATTAATTATTTCAAGAGGAAAAGGTTAAATAAAATAATTTAAAGAAATTTGAAGGCTTATGTCTTATTTTGGTCAGGGGAAAAAAATGGCTTTTGAATTTCTGATTGGCTAGTAAGATAAAAAATCTACTAGCCACATTGGCTGGTTAATTTAGAGCCCTGGTGGACACACACACACACACACACACACACACACACACACACACACACACACACACAAGGTAATTACATTAATCTCTATACTAATTATTGGTTATAACTCAAGAATGGAGGGTCACAGAACTTTCAGATTGGTACCAAATGTTGCGGAATCAAGATTTCTACAATTCTCATACATGGTGTTATCACCTACAACCAATAGTTTTTGAGATCTCTGAAGGTCAAAGGTCATTAAATGTCATTGATCACCATGAACCATAAACATTAAGCTCATGATTATTCGGCAGCTGAAATATTTAAATCACAGGTGACGTCTTCAAATGGAGGATCAGCGATGGGTGACTAATGATTGATTATTGATGGTTGACCAACAAGCACGTCAAAAGCAAATAACGGTGGATGTTGTAACTGAAACAGGAAACAATGATAGAAAGCACATATACATATAATGATATTATCAATATTGCAAAAGGTGAAAGGTCAAAATCATATTGTTGGCTCTAATTCAAGAATGGGTTGGGATAGAAATTTGAGATTGGCAAAAAATAGGTGTGAGATTAGGCATTCTCTGAATACTTGTTATGTGTTTGATTTACTGGTCCAGCCCACTCTGATCACATTGACCTGATTGTGTCCCCTGAACTAAAATGACTTTGACAGCCCTGCTTTAAACCAACAAACCTCTGCCAGACTTCCAGCACTTCGTCTCATTTAACCTTTATTAACTCAGTCCAATTGGAATTCAAGACACCGTTGTTGTTGTTGTTGTTGTGTTTGTTGTTGGACAGAAACAACGCTCAGAGTCCAGATAATAAAATCTCACAGGTTTTTATTCACTGCGTCCCAGGACCCACAGTTTCCACTCCCTGTGACTTTACGAGCCACGAACAAAGATGGTCTTTATGTTTCCACCATGTTGTGTTTTTACAACCTGTAGCAACAGCACGTTTGAAATCTGCCTCAGTATAATGTAGAGCAGTGGTTTTCAAAGTGTGTGATGGTCAGTCTAACCCAAAAGGAGCCAACAGCAGCTGTGACCCCCCCCCCCAAAAAAAAAAAAAACACACACACACACTCCAGCTTCATCTTCATTTTAATTACATATATTATTTCTTAAACATATATATTTTTAAATACTTATCTTAAACTCTTTATGTGTTTAAACACATTTTAATATCTTTGTATTTTTTAACATCTCTTAAGACATCTGAACACTTTTGTGTTTTTAACATATTTTAAGTCTTTTTTTTTCTTCATATTTTAACATGTGTGTTTTTACCCTTTTAAAAACATCTGTGTATGTTTTTAATGTCTCCTCACACATTTGACATTTTTGTGTATGTGTTTTTAAGAGTTTATAAATACTGTACAGTTCCACATCTGTGTTGTTACCATACCATACTCCTCCTCACACCTCCTCACTCCTCCTCACACCTCCTCACTCCTCCTCACACCTCCTCACTCCTCCTCACACCTCCTCACTCCTCCTCACACCTCCTCACTCCTCCTCACTCCTCCTCACTCCTCCTCACACCTCCTCACTCCTCCTCACACCTCCTCACTCCTCCTCACACCTCCTCACACCTCCTCACTCCTCCTCACACCTCCTCACACCTCCTCACTCCTCCTCACACCTCCTCACACCTCATCACACCTCCTCACTCCTCCTCACTCCTCCTCACACCTCCTCACTCCTCCTCACACCTCCTCACACCTCCTCACTCCTCCTCACTCCTCCTCACACCTCCTCACACCTCCTCACTCCTCCTCACTCCTCCTCACACCTCCTCACTCCTCCTCACACCTCCTCACACCTCCTCACTCCTCCTCACACCTCCTCACACCTCCTCACTCCTCCTCACTCCTCCTCACACCTCCTCACTCCTCCTCACACCTCCTCACACCTCCTCACACCTCCTCACTCCTCCTTACTCATTAGTCCTCCTTAGTCTTCACTCCTTACTCCTTCCAAAGCACATACAGTGGATCCATTATTCATTCACTCTTACATTCTCACCCTACTGGTGTTTAAATACATTTGTATAAACTAGAATATAGAATGACCACAGCGTTTATGTTCTGTATCACACATCATAGCGACACCAAAGCCAAGCAGCGGGCCTGGCAGACCAACCCTGCCTGTTGGCCGTACAGTTGGCCAGCTCATTGGCGGTGGCCGCCCCCACATCCCCCATTAAGGTGTTGACAAAAGTTGAGGGGGGGGGGGCGACCTCTGCATCTTTGGCCATGATGAGGCTCCCACAGGACCAGATCACCAGCTGGACCAAAATGCCTGTAGCATTGGTTGGTGAGTCCAAGGTGTCTCCAGGCTCTTGTTGGAGATGCGGGGAAGGACACCATACAGGGCATCGTTCGAAGTATGGCTTTGCCAGGAGATGTTGAGGGCCGCCCGGAGTATCTGAGTGTACGATCCGTCTATTGAATGTTCGAGAGTGGACGTGAGCGACCAAGTTTCACAGCCATACAGTAGCACTGTCTCAACGGTGTCAACGAAGAGCCGGTGTTTTAGATCATGCAAGATAAAAGACTTCCAGACCTTGCTCATGCTGTTAAGAACTGATCAGGCTAAAGCTTTGTGAGCTTTTATGTCGTGTTTGGTTGAGTTCACCCAGCAGCCAAGGTATTTAAAGTCATTGAACTCTTTCAAGACATTCCCATTATTTGTGGTAAGGGTGTTCAGTGGTGAAATATTGCAGGACAGGACCTTGGTCTTACTTGCATTGAGATGGAGTCCAACGCATTTGCACTCTTCCTCGACATTTGTTAGGAGTCGCTGTGCTTGTGCAAAGTCAAGATCTGTAAAAACTTTACCCTGAACTCATTGCAAACGTCTCGGTGTGACCGTGAATCCAAGTTCCTCATCGTTTCCACAAAGAGCTTTTCAGAGGACGTGGTCTACGACTATTACGAAGAGAAACAGAGCCAGGGTATGTCCCTGCAGAACACCAGCGCGGGTCTCAAATTCATCTGACTCACCATCTGGACTCACTACCTTGGCGCATGTGTCAGAGTCCGTCTCTCACTAATCGCTCTGAGTAGGTTCGGTAGAATATCATACATCTTTAGGATTTTCACCATTCTCCCTCGGTGGATAAACTAATGATTTCTTGAAGTCTACAAAGGTAACGACAGCAGACAGGTTATTCCTGCGCCCTTCTTGGAGTATATGACGTAGAGTAAGGATATGGCTGGTCATAGTCCTCTTCTCTGGTAAACTGTTTTGGTTGTCCCGTAGGTGAGGATCAATGTTCTTGTATCACAGGAATGTTAATTGTGGTCAAATACGGTGTCTAGTGTCAAGAATGTAGGAGTTTACAGAGAGTTAGAAGCAGGTGATCTGACGACGTATGTTAATGTTATAGCATTAACTAACATCCTTATTAACCCAAAAACAAAACCGCGTCATCAGGCTGTTTATTTATTACTTTCTCCGTCTTTTTTCCAAAACACAGCTGATGTTACACAGATGGTTTTAAACCTTGTGCAGTCCTTCGTAAAAGGTGTACTGGCTGTGTCCTCCAATCGGGTCTTAAAGACCCAGATTCCAAAGTTCAGTTCCATAGACTCATCACCCCATCCCCAAGGATATTTTACTGTTTTCAGTAGTAAGCAATGGCACCATATAGTACATATGAAAAGGTACATTTGTGAACCACCGGGTCACTTTGACCTGAAGGAACGCAGCACTGCAAGATGCCGAAATAGGCGTGGTCTGGGCTCTACCAATCACCAAACAGCTACGTCATATAGTTCCTGGAGAACTGAAAAAGACCCTGCCTGCCATGAGGAACTAAAAAGGTTTTAGGAACTACAAATGGTTCCTATACTGGGAAACCACCTTTTGTTAGTAAAGGGGACATTTTCCCTGAATGTAAAGGAAAAAAAATTACAAGTTCTGATAAGAAAGTCAGAGGATTTGACTTTAATCTCAGAATTTTTACTTGTTTGTCAGAATTAAAATGTAAAAACATACATATTTTTTACCCTTTTTTCTCCAGTGACCGTAATTGTCTTCCATACTCTTATGTAAATGTACTTTTTACAAAAAACATAAAATGCAGTATTATTTTCAGAAACATCGTAAAACGAACTTGAATTTCAGTCCCACAGTGAAAACAGCAGCTCACACTCTCATCACTCTCATCTTACTCCTTCTTCTCTTCAGGGACTTTTTCTTCTTTTCTCTGAGTCACAGCCTCATCTCTACAAATCACATCGTCTTCCAGCCAGAGTCAGAAAAAGCTCAGCTGAGGATCCCTGACGTAGCCGGCGCTGCGGTTGCCACGGTGATGGATGAAAAGGTATTGTAACGATGGTCCTCCTGGGGTTCACATTAGGTCTTTGATCACACAACCCCCCCCCAAACCAAATCCTGGTCTTCACATCAGTCTGTCTTTGTCTAATACCTGTCTTCCTAGAAAAGTCACTGTGGTGTCAAACATATGATCCTGTTTTGGGTTTTAGAGCAAAACTCCGACACTAAAGAAGTGAATAGGCAATAATGTTCAAGCTCCACAAACAACAACAAGTGGTGCCCAGCACAAAAAACCCTGCCCCCCATTGCACACATTTTATCTGATTGGTCCTATCTCTTATTTAACCCTCTATGGGACTACATCATTAATAAATAACGATAAAAAAAAAGATTTAACAAATAACACAAGCCTCTAATCAATCACCAAAAAAATGTAAGTATTTTAGTCATTTCATAAAAAGAAATTTACAAATCCTTAGAAAGTAAAAAAAAAACAATAAAAAGACAGAGATGCCTACACACACCTTCTATTGTTCTGATGAATCTGCTGGGACTGTCTTACAGCACGAGGGGTGTGGCATGTGTAGTGCATCGTTTTGAAGTTCCATATTTACACGATATTTTACTGATCTGTCCCCAGTGTGGACAGAATATTTTTACCGGGTACAAAAAAAATTACTTTTTGCTTTGCTTTTTTTTTGTTTTAATTTATCTCCTTAATCAGAATCTTATTTTATTATTAAGAGTTAGGTTTTTTTGTTTATTTTTTTGTTTTTATTCCAGTGAGCGCCATCGCCTTTGGTCAAATTCAGATTCTGTTTTGTTTTGTTTTTTTCATGTGTGGTCGAACTGGAGGCCAAAGCCTGTCACACAAATTCCTTTTCATTCAGCTGGAACAGAAAGAATAGAGACAAAAAGGACTGAAAGTAAAAGTGAGAGAGTGAGTCAGAGGAGGAGGAGGAGGAGGAGGAGGAGGAGGACGACGACAATCCAGGAGACATTTGGAGTTGAGTGGACAAACAGACAATCCCTGGCCCACGCTGCTGTTGAGTGTCATGTAAACCACCCCTTTGCTCGCCCTTTTTGTCCCATTCACTGCCACCCCCCCCCTTCTCTCTCTCCCTCTGCCCCACCCATTGGCCTCTCTGTTCAGAACTGGGGGATGAGTGGGGGGGGGGTTGTGCTGTTCCTATAAAAGCCCTGTTTGTGCTGTGCTCCAGTTGAATGCTCAGTCATGGACACCCAGAGACTCCAGTCATCCTACAGGAAGCGCTTCGGACCTCAGGGCTCCGCCGCCTCCAGCATCCGAATCGGGGGCCTCTCCTCCAGCCGCCTCTCCTGGCACGGGACCCCCCGGAACTTCACCACCCACTCCGGCTCCACGTCCCGTGTGTCCCTGGGCTCGGCCCTGCTGTTGGGAAGTCCTGTTGACCGGCTGGACTTCTCGGCCGACTCGCTGATGAAGGCCCAGTACAAGGAGACCCGCACCAACGAGAAGATGGAGATGATGGGCCTCAACGACCGCTTTGCTTCCTACATTGAGAAGGTGCGCCTGTTGGAGCAGCAGAATAAGGTCCTGGTAGCCGAGCTGAACCAGCTGAAGGGGAAGGAACCCAGTCGGCTTGGGGACATCTACCAGGAGGAGCTGAGGGACCTGAGGAGGCAGGTGGATGGGCTGACCACTGGGAAGACCCGACTGGAGATAGAGAGGGACAACCTGGCTGCAGACCTGGCAACCCTGAAGCAGAGGTAGCCACAAAAACAACAGCTTTTTATTAGAGTCATTACATTTTGGTAAATGTAGGTCAACGGTCAAGACTCAACCAAATGTGTTTTCACACTAATCAGTGATTGGTCAAAGGTCATGAGTTTGCCTTTCATTCCTGTATACTCAGGTTAGCATATAGCTTCTTTTTTTCTCTCACTGTTGATGTGCATTGGCATCAAAACCTTCAAGGGATAGTTTGGTATTTTTCACATGAATCTGATGGGATCAGTGTATTTACTCTGGTGACCTACAAAGCGAAAGTTAAAGCCAAAGTAGTCCGGGCAGGTTTCCTGGGGTCAACAAAATAAAATACGTTTCCTCTAAAAACAGTATGTGTTTGAATGAGTGAATGAGTTATTTTACTCTTAATCGTGATCAAGGTTGTTGTCACTGCTAGCAGCTGTTCACCTTAGCAAACTACTGTCATCAGTTGTTGGGCAGTGTTTGTGGCTGCTACGTGCAGGTGCACAGCTGTTAGCAATGACAATACTAGCGCATTGATTGCTATTGACAGAAAGTAGCTCCAAGCAATTACGAGGTGTGAGTTTTTGTTCCGTGACGGTTTTGTTATGTAAATAAATCACTCATTCGAACACATACTGTTTTGAGAAGAAACACCTTGTATTTTGTTGACCCCAGGAAACGAGGACTACTTTCGCTTTGACCAAAACCGGACCAGAACTCAACTGACAGGACACTGTCGGTGACTTCCACTGGCTCAACCCCTGGCACCCCCCCTCTGAATGTTGCCCATCTGGGAACAGGTTCATGCGTTCAGTTTCACCTGACTCCAGCCAGAGAGAGAAGCGAAGCCATGACCAGTCCCAGGCGCACCGCCGTATCGTGAAATCGTATCATTGAAATACTGCCCCGTTTTTATTTTCCCCAATTACCATTCATGAGCAAATGAACAACATGTACACAGACCCAGATGACCCCCCAACAGGGAAACAGAAAAGGCCACATGAACTGCACCATCAGAGAATACTGGTGATTTATGTTCTTCATGTGGGAATGAGGGTCAGAACATCCAATGCAAACTTTTTTCTGTGAGAACCCCCCCCCCTCTCTCTGTTTTTTTGATAAATCGTACCTGATAATATAAATATAATCATAAACATAAGAGTTTAAGATGCATTTTTCCTTTGCATCTTCAAAGTCTGAGGCTGAATCCCATTTCACTCCTCCGTTTTAGGGGTAGGGGTGTCTCTGTTCACATTAAGGAAGAGTCAGACTCCAAACGGAGGGGTACAAGACATTTCCCAGAATACAATGCAAATCCTTTTAAAAATGGTGGCATTTCCAAAAGAAGTACTCAAATGTAGTATTTTCATTGTAATGAACTGTTTTTAAGTTGTGATAACTGTTGTATTGTATAAAGTTTGACATTTTCTCCATAAAACGCATGTGAAAAAAATCACTATTTAAATAAACGTGGAGTAATCGGTCGATGCATAGTACTTCTCCAATTTAACGCAGATATTAGTGAAAATATGGTCATAGCCCAGAAGAACAGCACAACTACAGCAGCAGACGTGATTGTTTACTTCTAGTTAAAGCTGTGGTTTTTGGTTACGCAACAACTGGTGGAGTGAACTGATGACGAAGGTGAGTGATGAAGGGGTGTCCCAGTTCATAGTTGATTTTCAAGCCCTACCCCGTTTGAAGGGGTTAGGGGTGCAATGAGATTTAGCCTAAGTCTTCTTTTTTTTTTTTTTTTGCTCCATTTCAGTTAATTTACTGAACCAGTTGCTTTTGGACAAGGATGAGAAAACTAAATTCAGTTCAAACCCTGCACCAACGGTCCAGGACATGACGTCAGCAGGAGGTTTTTCTACTTGTTTTTGTATTTATATGCAGATTTGTGTGCGATGTGTTGGAATGCAGAGCGCTGCGGAGCTGCCCAGCTTTACTTTTGGATCCCTCTTTACAAACTTGATCCTGGCTGAACCCTCGTCCCCATTGAGTAAGAAGCGAGGAATGGGGGGGACACAATGGAAGGCGTCCACAAAAGGCAGCAGACGGCCGGGGCAGATGCACCCCCCCAGGCCCTGAAAACCTGCTAAGACTTCTAAAAATTGGACATGAATGTAGAATTTAAGCCATAAAACCCCAAACATCCACTGATATAAAGTGTGAAACACCCATGGATCCACTAATACTGTTAATGCATGGAAATAATTGACATAAAATACACTTATTCATCTTTTCATAATTGTTCCCTGGTTACCATGGAAACATCTTCACCTTCTACAACAGGGGTTTTCAAATTGTGCCCCCCATCTTTATCTTAATTTTTTTTTAAACATTTTAAACATCTTTATCTTTGCCTCTATATATATATATATATATATATATATATATATATATATATATATATATATAAAAAAGGGACACGGAGACATGGAGGAGCGCAGTACACCATGCCACCGTAGACTTTGAGAGGAGGAGGAGACAAGATGAAGAGGCTAGGAGGTTAAGAAGGAGAGAATGACAAGATCAACCCCGCCCGCCCCCTACCCTCCCTTGTGAATACTGTCCACGATTCTTTCACCACAGACTAGGACTTCACAGCCACATCAAACATAAGCACCGATCCCAAAGATAGGAGACTAAAGGCAAACGACAGGACCTAATACTCGGACACGAGTGGGAGGCGATGACAACTATATATATATATATATATATATATATATATATATATGAGCATCTTTGTGTGTTTTGAACATCTTTTTAAAATATGATTAAACAACAAACAGAAAGATACACAAACAAACAGACTCAAAAACAGTACCTTTCTCCCCTTCAGGGGTGGACTAATTATCACATTTGTGATTTAATGGACAAAGTGACATGACCCTAAAGTGCTTTTATTTGTTCACAGTCAGTCAAAAACTCATTGTTAAAACTCCAGCTTTAATTGTGATGGAATGTTTTGGAGTCACACGACTGTAAACACTTCCATCAGGTTTTTGTGTTCGTCATAATCTGAGGACGTCTGGGGCTCAGCTGAAAGGACCAAAGGATGCATCATTACACATGATGTAACAGCCTTTCCCACGAGATGGAACACACACACACACACACACACACACACATACATACACACACACAGACAGATACACACACACAGACACACACACACAGATACACACACACACACACACACACAGATACACACACACACACACAGACACACACAGATACACACACACACAGATACACACACACACACACACACACACACACACGTCCTTCCATCCATCTGCCGTCTCAGTCCAAGGGGAACATCTGGACGTGGCTGAATGGTTGCAGCACAGTAGCAGGAATCACAAAAGTGACCTTTGACCCCATCAGCCACGGCCATCACTTGTTCTTCTAACCTTCTTTTGCAGACGCAGCAGCCGTCACCGTGGAAACCACAATCTGAAGCAAATTCCAGTCACTCATTCTGAAGTTTAAATTAAACACAGAAGGACCCACACATCATTTTGTATCAGTTCCCAAAGGAATTTTTCTCTATTTAATTTATTTTTGACCATTTATTATTATTATTATTATATTATTCTCTGTATCTTTTCCATTTTCACTGTAAATGGTGGATTTTTCCTTTATTTTATATAGATTTTCATAAAAGTTCAAAGGTTATGACATCAAACCAGAGAAAGAAAAAAAAGTGACCTATATTTATAACTGATCATTAACGTCCAACTCCATGGGTTTTACTGGTGACTCAAAGCTGGAGAAAGTAACGGCCTTTCATTTTTTTATTACCCCACCCCCTGAAGAAGGAGGGGTATTTTTTTGTTTGTTTGGTTGTTTGTTTTTAAGCAGTTTTTAAACTTTCAGTGAAGTACATTTTCAGTAAAGGGGTGAGGTGGTCCAGTGGCCCAGCAGTGCTATCCCTATTCATCCAATGTATGGGTCTAGTAGTGCTTCATAGTCAGTGGAGGCGGGGCTAAAAGGTTGTCTTTCAAATCCCTCTGTATGCAATAGGACGGAACTACAACCAGTCATTAGTACATAATCTTTAGAATGAGGTAGTTAGACACCGGAAAGTTCATGGATGAATCCGGAGAAAGTTAGGAATGTTTGAAACCTACTGGATCAATTTCTATGAAACCTTCAGGAAAGGTGTGAGGTGGTCCAGAATAGATCCCATTACATTTTAGGGGAAAGAAGGTCAAAGGTCAAGATCAAATGACACCAAAATGTGTTTCTACAATGATAAGAGATAAGACAAATCAGGTCAAATGTTTGCGAGGGGGCGGGGTTTGTCGTGCCTGGCACCACTTGTTTCAGTTTTAATGTGGATTATATGTGGTTCCAGATCCTCTTCTAAATCATCTGTTAGGCGTTTTTCATTTTTTCTTCAGATTACAAGATGAGGTGGGACTGCGACAGGATGCAGAAAACAACCTGAATGCTTTCAGACAGGTGAGTGCTCCCCAAAGCCACGGTTCCATCCATAGATTTGTCTAGAATGCTAGAGGAACGTCATCACAGGTCGGCCATTTTACCACAGACAAGTTTTCTGGCAGAATGTGTGGAAGCGGAGGTAAACTAAGGTAAAGGTCATTGATATCTGGCTGAAATTTGGACAGATTTCCAAATAGTTTGGTTTCTAACATGGTTATAATCCTGGATGCTTGGACAGATTTTCTCTTTAGAAAACCTGCATCAGTGATTTGCAGGTCGATGTATAAATGCCCCACAAGCCTGTCCGCAACTCGGACTGCAAGAAATATATTTGAAAGGGACACACTCCCTTCTTGACCTGTATTTTTAAAAAGTAGTCAATGGTCTTTATGAACATCACATGACCTTACTCACAGCAGGAGATGGGGCCCCAGGCACCGTCCATGGCTGCCCACTGCTCCTTACAGGTGCCCCAATGGCATCAAGGATGGGTTAAATGCAGAGGACAAATTTCGTTGTACAGTGTATAACGACAAATAAAGTAGTCTACCTTTTTCCTTACTTCTGACATTGTACGTCACCTTCGCGGAAATTCAGTCCATAAAGTGTATGTAGTATTAATAGAGAATTTTACCTAATATTTAAATTACAGGTTATTTTAATGTTTACCTCAAATGACAAACGACCTGACCAACCACAACTCAAATATCATTCAAAATATTTTTCAATGACCCACAACTGCGGTCGATCGTAGGCGCCGCCCTCTTTAGATCAGCACATGCATTACTGCTCTGCATGCTTCTGTGGCAAAATATCACAGTTAACTTGTTGCAAATATTTATAATTGGAAAGACAAAGGACACTTTTCGATAAATATTTTGACAAATATCAAACACACAACACATTATCAGCACAAATGGACTCATTTTAGAGTTGGAAAATATTTATTTGATGCTCAACTAAAACCAAAGACACATGTATATCCCAAAGATGCATGCATTACTTTCCTGTGAAAATGTTTACTTTTGTCCCAAAAATCGCTACATCCCAAACCATTTGAAAAAATGCCGAAATTTGATCAAGTTATGGTCACCTGAAAAGTGCATTTACTAACACAGTGTTATAGGGGAGCAAGCTGCCTGTGGTAAGATGGCCGCCATGCACGGACATTCCTCTTCATTGGTGAGATACACAGACAAGGCACCGAGTGTTCTATATAAATCTATGGTTCCATCTCTCAGAACATTTGACCGTCCACTTATCATTATAGGATGTAGATGAAGCATCTCTAAACCGTGTCCAGTTGGAGCGAAAGATTGACGCCCTGCAGGACGAGATAAACTTCCTGAAGAAGATTCATGAGGAGGTGAAAACTAATTCTGTTTCTGCAAGTGATAATACACATCGATCATTTTCCTGATGTTTTCTCTGTTTTTCATCAGGAACTGCGTGAGTTCCAGGAGCAGATTCTGGCCCAGCAGGTCCATGTGGACCTGGATGTGTCCAAACCAGACCTGACAGCTGCTCTGAGGGACATCAGGGTCCAGTATGAGACCATGGCCTCCTCCAACATGCAGGAGACGGAGGACTGGTACCGCTCCAAGGTCAGACGACCCACATATACCAAACCTGGATCGACATGGACCAAGTGGTGATATTAACTTTATAGCAGGGGTTTTCAAACTCCCCTGGGGGGGCGCCAGAGGACTTCAAAGGAGGCGCAGCATGAGAAAAACATAAACCGAAACAAAAATGTTAAAATATGGGGGATATAAAAAAAACACACACACACAGATATTACGTACTTAAAAATATGTTAAAAAGGCCAAAAAAATATTAAGGCGTCTTAAAAAAGACCTTAAAAAACATACACTGATGTTAAAATTAGTTTTGAAAAATAGTAAAAAAATAAATACAAAAATACAACAATGTTAGAATGTTTTAAAAAGGTATTTAAACACATGTAGAGATGAAGATAAATATGTTTTTCAAATATTTAAAATTATAAATTTTCAAAAAATTAAGATACATATGGGGGTGGGCACAGGTGCTTCTATTCAATTCAATTCAATTTTATTTATAAAGCCCTAAATCACAACAAAGTCGTCTCAGAGGGCTTTAGAAAAACACAATCAACTACAGAGACATATGAAAAGTCCCAGGCATCCCCTGTCCTTAGACCCTCCCCCTGTCCTTAGACCCTCCTTCTCGGCAAGAAAAAACTTCCAAACCCAGTGGGAAAAAGAAGAAATCTTGAGGAGAACCACATTGAAGGACAGATCCACTCCCATGGACGGACAGACTATAAATGAACGTCCATTTATAAATGCAGGAGGGGGGGCTGGTCCAGACGGGCGGGGGTCCGG
>CM035790.1:38814160-38819160 GCA_020466265.1 Siphamia tubifer
TCACATTGTCAACGGAGGAACAACACGGACACACGTCTGTCCAGCAATGAGCAACTGGTATTAAAGTTCACTGTAACATAACAATGTCCACTGACAAGACACAAACATCAACACTTTAACCCCAACAAAACAAAGGCTAACGTTAGCAAAGAGTTTTCTGTTAAATTTAACTGAACATCAGTAGGTGACACAGACTGACATGTGACAGACGTGCAGACAGTCTGGGTGCAGTTTTGGAACCCTCGATCCAGACAAGAACATATGGTCACCCTGCATAAAGTGCAAAAGGTTTAAGTCAGCAGCTGCCAAGACGCACACCGCACTGTCCACATCATGTTTGGAAAAAAAGAGTATGTTGTCTTAATGTGCGTCGTCTGCACTGCTGCTCATATCACTCAGGTTAGCTAGCAGATGCTGCTAACATCACTCAGGTTAGCTAGCAGATGCTGCTAACATCACTCAGGTTAGCTAGCAGATGCTGCTAACATCACTCAGGTTAGCTAGCAGATGCTGCTAACATCACTCAGGTTAGCTAGCAGATGCTGCTAACATCACTCAGGTTAGCTAGCAGATACTGCTCATATCACTCAGGTTAGCTAGCAGATGCTACTTCCATAATGGCCGTGCATGATGCTTGTGGGACTGTCATATTGTTGAGGTCACTGCTGTTTAGTTCAGTCAGTTTTACCTTCAGCAGCCATGTCTGCTCTGGTTCAGGTCTGACTGGTCTGTGTTTACGCACCGAGGGAGAGAAAGTATAATATGCGACTTGTCGACTCCTCCAAATTTAAGTCGATTTGTGCTACGGGAGTCGATGTGTCGACTAGTAGATGTGTCTGTTAATGCCCTAGCATATATTCCCCCAGCACACACACACACACACACACACATACACACATATATATATATATATATATATATTCATTATAGTCATTATTGTCATTGACAATAAACTAAAGTGCATAAAGTCTTATTTTTTCAAATGTAAAGTTTAGTATACTTTATTTTGTTAATATTACCGAAGCCCAGTCAGACGTTTTAGTGTGTTGTGTAGTTTTTTTTTCTGTTTTTAACTCTCACTTTTTTCTCTTTGCAGATCATTAAGGAATCAACCACCGAACACAAAGATCTTCCTTAAACAACTCATTCTTTTTTTTAAAAAAAAAAAAAATCTTTTTATGAACTTTTTTTTTTAGTTTTCTCTTCAAACCCGTTGTGTCGCATCATTTACAACCTTTTCTCTTCTTTCATTGAATTAAAATCTCTCCTTCTTTACATCTACTAAAACATTTTATTATATATATTCATATTTTTTGTACAGTTTCATTTTAACCCATAAGGACCCAGTGTGACTTTTGTGTCAGTTTCCAAATTAATTTTCTTTCTAAATTTAAAATGACAACTTTTTTTTAATCCATAAAAACCCAAACAACCAATGGGAAATGTTGAATTCCTGTTGATCTATTAATCCTGTCAATATTGATAAATAATAAAAATACAGTTCTTCATCTTTTCATGATCATCAGCTATGACCCATTTGAATGTTCAGAGGCTCCGTAGTTGCCATGGAAACACCGTCATCTTCTGCAACATGGACTCACCAGTTAAACCCAACATTGTGTTTCTGTTCAGTTACTGAGCTGTTTGACTGAAATGTTACTTTTTTATCAGTTTTCTCTGGTCCTAATAGAATAATCCTCAAGTTTGATCTGCATTTTTAAGAACAATTACATGATTAATAAATTAAAGACAATAAAATATTAGCTTTCTACTAAATACAGAGGACAAATTGTAATAAATGATGATAAATGATTTTTAAAAAAGAAGTAAAATAGAGAGAAAATGTCATTTGAGAAGTGACAGTGAGGTCAGTGTAAACTACAGACGGTGCTTTTAATGCAGAATCTGTCATCGTTAATATGATGCAAAATAATAAACTTCTGGGCTTTTATCATATATCATTAGTGTATTTGATATCAGGTATTTTAGTGATTTTTCAGACGAACACAGGGGGTCAAAGTACTCACATTCTGTACTTAAGTAGAAGTACAGCTACCTGTGTAAAATAATACTCTTGTAAAAGTAGAAGTACTGATTCAACTCCTTTACTGAAGTAAAAGTATATATATATATAAAAGGTACAACTTTTCAATGGCATTAAAGTACAAAAGTAAAACAGCATTTTATTTATTAATTTTTTTTTTGGGGGGGGGGGGGGGGGGCAATAATTCAATATAATACTCATTTAACCAGGAAAATCTGAAAAGTTTCACAAGTTTCCAAAACAAAGCCTTTAAACATGAATTAGTGTGTAGATAATGTGTTAGATTGAGTCACAGTCACATTTGAGATAAAAAAGTCATCATGAGATTTAAAAAAAAAGTTGTAAATATGAGATTAAAAAATCATAAGAGGAAAAAGTCTAAATTGTGAGGTAAAATGTTAAAATTGTGAGATAAAAAGTCAAAATGATGAGATTGAAAAGTCTTAATGATGAGATAAATGTCAAAATTATAAGTTTAAAAGTCAAGATTGTGAAAAAAAGGCAAAATTCTGACATTAAAACCTTAAAATGATGAGATAAAAAGTCAACATTGTGAGATAACAGTTATATAAGTATAATATATAAAGTCACAGGTTCTCTCCTCCACTACTGTCACATTTATAAGTAACGTTTAGAGGCTGAAACTGTGTAGTTTTCGTGTATGTGAAAAGAGGTTCTGGAAGTTAAAGGTGGTTCTAAGACGTGGCCTGAAGGTGTTTTTAAGCAGCGAGTGAAGGATGTGTGTACGTTTAAGTCAGCTGGTTTTAACCCATCTGCTGCTGTTTGACTTTTTCTTTTACATTTGTGCAACAATTCTGTGTTCCAACATCCACAAAAGGAGGGGGTTTATGCTGCCTTCAGGTGCTGTCGGGGAAAATGAAGCTTTCCAGTTGTGTTGTGTTCAAGTGCATTTGATGAAAAATGGCTGAAACACATTTTATTGGGGCCCAATATTTGAGTGAAATGGCTTTGAACGTGTTAAGGCAACAAAAACACGGCAACAAAAACAACAAAAACATGGATTTTTCATGTAAACGTTCATTTGGAGATTTTGGCGCCTGTCAAGTTATTAGCATATTTTCCAGACTATACGTCACAGATGCCAAAAAATGCATAATAAAGAAGGAAAAGAACATATATACCATATTTTCCGCAGTTTATTTTAGAGGGGTTTTTTTTATCTATAAGGTGCACTGGACTATAAGGTACATTAAGTGAAGTCAAAATGATGAGATAAAAATAAAGATTTAGGACATGAAAAGTCAAAATTCCAACCAGAATTAATGCATATATAAGGTGCACTGTGGTTTTTGGAGGAAATTAAAGTCTTTTAAGTACATCTCATAGTCTAGAAAATACCATAAGCTGCATTTTTATGGGGAAAATGTATTTGGTAAAATCCAACACCAAATACAAACAGACATTGACAGTGTGAAAATAATGTGAAATTATGTAATAATGTGTTCATAATTTCACATATAAGTCGTACCCCCGGCCAAACTATGAAAGAAACTGTGAAAAATACAGTAATAATGAATTTTAACCTGCTTGAAATATTCTGAATAAGAATAAAAAACTATAATAATAATAATAATAATAATAATTTTCTGTGCCTCCTTATACACTAACATATATAAAGATGAACAACTAGTCAAATCACATTCACACTTATTCACACTTCAGTGATTAATTAACATATTAATGTATGTATTTTATTTTTTGTAAAATTGTTTTATTTTGTGTCGAATATGAATATGTAAAATCATCTTCTAACAGGAGCAGAACATTAATAAAAGCAGTGTTTCTCATTGGTCATGAATCCCTTGTTGGTGTCCGCCATGTTGGAAAGGTCAAAGGTCATTTTTGTCTTATGTATCAACTTTTTTTTTCACAGTGGAAAATATCTGATCATAGATTAAAATCAGACAGAATCACCTACACACGAACTTTTCAGTCTGATTTATAGATTATAGATCTGTTTGTCTGTTTATCTGTTTATCTATGCTCAAGATAACTCGAAAACGTATGGACGGATTTTGATGAAATTTTCAGGATATGTTGGAAATGTGAAGAGGAAGAATTTTGGTGGTATATATATATATATATATATATATATATATATATATATATATATGTATATATATAAAAATAATTTTCTACAGTAAAACAAAGAAAACCATGTGTTGTCATTATTTAATTATTTATTCAGCATTAGGTACAAAATGTGTCATTTTGTTTGTTGAAATTTAAAATGATAAACAATTTGTTTACAACTTTGTTTATTTTTCCAGTCTGTCACTAAAATCACTCCCTCAATTGTCATCAGATTTCATTTGTGATTGTGTGATCTATTGATGACTCTTGTTGACAGTCAGACATCACAGCTGTTTATCTTTTTATTTCACTTCAGATCATACTGGTCTGAATGTCAAACCTGAACTAAAACGACTTCATCATCCATCAACATTTGTTCATATTTTCAGTGTCATTTTTACTCTGATCGTGTTCAATGGCGGCCTCTTTTGGGTTCATGGGCCACATGTTTGGCACCAGTGTGGAACTCATTCTCTGATCCAAACCATATTTTTGACTTTAGGAAAAGACGAGCAGCCTGTGCTGTGTACCCGCTAATGACAGCGGCGTTCTGCTGAAGGTGGCTGTCGCTGCGCTGGTCGTCAAGGACACGCTGTGATTTGTTTTCCCATGAGCCTCCACTTCCACCCCCGTCACTCAGCCCCTTCTCCTGCTTCTCTCCCTGTAATCACCTCAGTTTGGTGTTTGTTATGTCGATCTGACATTACACGCACCACGTACATGTTCCAAATGTTACTTTGGATTCTTTCTATAATAAAACATGTTTCATTTAATCACAATAACACGTTTGAAGTTTGATTTGGACATAATCTGTGTTTTTATTTAACTTTCAAAATCAAACCAAAAATAAGATGATGAAAAA
>CM035790.1:38826660-38971660 GCA_020466265.1 Siphamia tubifer
ACCCTGAAGTGACCCTGAAGTGACCCTGCAGTGACCCTGAAGGGACCCTGCAGTGACCCTGAAGTGACTCTGAAGTGACCCTGAAGTGACCCTGAAGTGACCCTGAAGTCCTGGGTCTGAGGAGGTGACCTCCATTAGCAACGACCAAAGCAGCTGTTTTTCTTCTTCTACATTATACAGTTGTACCTCAACTTACAAAAATAATTCATTCCATAAATTGTTTCGTACTGTGAATTTTTCATAAATAGTCACATTTTACTCGTCAAAGGCCCCCAATACTACCCTTTTTTTTTCTTTTTTTTACCTTTATTTAAGCACACATTCTGTTCTACGACCAAATTGTGGACGGACCAATCAGGATCACCGGCCATGTCTATGAATGTTTGGTGGTGATCAAAATGGCTGCCATGCTTCAGTCTGTCTGCCCCAGGGCAGCTGTGGCTACAAATGTAGTTTACCACCACCAGAGCGAACATGCGAGAGTGAATGAATAATGGGTCACGAATGTGAAGTGCTTTGAGTGAGTGGCCAAAAAAGTGTCAAATAAATCCAATCCATTTTTATCATGAGAAGCATCGATACATCTGGTATGAGTCAGGTTAGGACCCCCCCCAAAAAAACCCACCCTTCTAAACAGTCCTTTGATTGATCTGATTAAAAATCTTAATCATTTGACAACCCTAAAATAAATAAATACAAACTGTTGTGCATTGTAATTCTATCGGTTCTGTTTGTTCAACCCAAAACAAGTGGTGCTGCTTTGTTCTGTGCCACACACACACACACACACACACACACACACACCCGCACACACACACACACACACACACGCACACACACACACACACACACCCGCACACACACACACACACACACACACACACGCACACACACACAGACACACACCCGCACACACACACACACACACACACATAAGCACACACACAAACACCCGCACACACACACACACACACACACACACACACACACACGCACACACACACACACACACACACACACACCCGCACACACACACACACACGCACACACACACACACACACCCGCACACACACACACACACACACGCACACACACACCCACACACACACACACACACACACACACACACACGCGCACACACACACGCACACACACACACACACACACACACACCCGCACACACACACACACACGCACACACACACACACACACCCGCACACACACACACACACACACACGCACACACACACCCACACACACACACACACACACACACACACACGCGCACACACACACACACACACACACACACAGAATATGAGTCTATTTTGGGCAGAGGGGCTTGTGATGTGAAGTGAAACAGGAACTGATGAGGGTCTGCGCTCTGTCAGTGTCAGACGGTGTCAAGTCACCAGGACACGAGAAACATAGTGACAGGAAAAGACTTTCAAAATAAAACACACAGACAAACACTGGGAAGCTAAGCCTCAAACACACACACACACACACTGGTTTCTATGTCTCATGAGGACCAAGTAGGCATAGGGTAGTGAGTGTAACCACATCTTCATTAGTTATAACACACACACACACACACACACACACACACACACACACACACACACACACACACACAATTATAATAATTATATTTTACGAGTGGGGACCTACATTTATATTTAGCATTTTGAATATCTACCCAGGATTTTATTTTATAAATGATAAAATATTTTATAATATTGACACAGTATCTTTTAATATCGATTCCATTTTTTTAAATCTTGATACAATCTATATTTTTATATCAATGCAGTACTTTTTTCATATCAATACAATATTTAAAAACATTGATACATAACCTTTATTTTTTTATATTGATAGAGTATCTTTTTAATATCAATACAATATTTTTTTATATCAAAACAATATTTTCATTTTATCTTGATATACTATATATTATGATATACATGCAGAAACATAACAATACTAATAGTATATAGATAACATATATATTTTCAATATGAACACAGTATTATGTAATTAAATATTACATTTGCAGAACTGATATTTTTCCCGCCCTTCTTATGAAACCGACGTAATTTTTATGGTATTATTATTATTATTATTATTATTATTATTATTATTATTATTATTATTGTTATTATTGTTATTATTATTATTATTATTATTATTATTATTATTATTATTATTATTATTATTATTATTATTATTATTATTATTATTATTATTATTTATTTGTTGTCTTTATTTTGACAGTCTGCCTGTGGGATTTCCTTTCTGCTCGTGCTGAACCCACTCCGCCTTGATGTCACTGTGGATCTGGAGAGCAGTGATATGAAGGGAAGTGGATCCACGCATCTGCTCGTGGATCCGGATCAGTCCGCGTCCAAACTTAAGCGATGATCCAAACAAACGGACGGAGCTTGTGTTCATTCATAACTTCTGATCCCACTTCAGTTTTTACACCCGGAACCTTGTCCTTAAGTCCACAGCAACAACTCTGTGCCTCCTTTTTCTGGGATAGGGCTCTGATGTTTAGGTTTTTTGCGCTTCTATAATTTACTTTTTTTTTTTTTTGCTGTCTCCATCAGTTGCGCAACATCGTGCATCCGCGATCGCCCTAGCAACCGACCTTCCATCTCTATCATCATCATCATCATCATCATCATCATCATCATCATCATCATCATCATCTCCATCCGTCGCGAGCGCATTGTCAGCTCTGTTCGCGTGCGTTTTTTTGGAGCCAGTGAGGTTGATGTGTGGTGGAAGTGTGGTGTCCAAGCTCCAAAATGCCGGTGAGACGCGGTCATGTTGCGCTCCAGAACACCTACCTGGACACGATCATCAGGAAATTCGACGAACAAAGTAAGTGTGGATTCAACAAGCGTGACGTGAAAGTCTACAAACATCCTTAAACCGCCTCATACAACAAAACTAATGTACGTGGATGTGTTTTAAGTCACAGCTGCAATTGTTGATTAATTGACCAAAAATTAACAAGGTAAATAATCAAGAAAATGAACAAAAATGGACCAAAATGAGAAATAAAATGAGCAAAAAAATGTCTAACATGTCAAAAAAAATTAACAACATGAGCAACAGAATGAACAAAAATGGACAATACTCTAAACAAAATGGACAAAATTGGACAAAATGTGAGATACAATTATCAAAAGCTTGAGAACATGTTAAACAAAATGAACAAAAATGGACAAAATGAGAAATAAAATGAGCAAAACTTTTTAGAACACTATTAAAAAATAACAACATGAGCAACAGAATGAACAAAAATGGACAATACTCTAAACGAAATGAACAAAATTGGACAAAATGTGAGATACAATTATCAAAAGCTTGAGAACATGTTAAACAAAATGAACAAAAATGGACCAAAATGAGAAATAAAATGAGCAAAAAAATGTCTAACATGTTAAAAAAAAATTAACAACATGAGCAACAGAATGAACAAAAATGGACAATACTCTAAACAAAATGGACAAAATTGGACAAAATGAACAAAATTGGACAAAGTGAGAAATAAAATGAGCAAAAAATTTTCTAACATGTTAAAAAAATGAACAACATGAGCAACAGAATGAACAAAAATGGACAATACTCTAAACAAAATGGACAAAATTGGACAGAATGAACAACATTGGACAAAATGAGAAATAAAATGAGCAAAACTTTTTGAACATTTTTTAAAAATAACAAAGTGAGCAAAAGAATGAAGAAAAATCGAAAAAAATTCTCAACAAAATGGATAAAATTATTAACGAAATGAACAAAAACTGACAAAATGTGAGATAAAATTATCAAAAGCTTGAGAACATGTTAAACAAAATGAATAAAAATGGACAAAATTATAAAAAAAATATGAACAAAATAAGAAACAACATGAACAAAAATGGTCAAGCTGACAAACAACATGGGGGAAAAAAAGATCAACAAAATGATGAAAAATGGTCAGAATAATGTTGGACCCAGTGAGCTGACCCACAGTGAGATGACCCACAGTGAGATGACCCACAGTGAGATGACCCACAGTGAGATGACCCACAGTGAGCTGACCCACAGTGAGATGACCCACAGTGAGCTGACCCACAGTGAGATGACCCACAGTGAGATGACCCACAGTGAGATGACCCACAGTGAGATGACCCACAGTGAGATGACCCACAGCGAGATGACCCACAGTGAGCTGACCCACAGTGAGATGACCCACAGTGAGATGACCCACAGTGAGCTGACCCACAGTGAGATGACCCACAGTGAGCTGACCCACAGTGAGATGACCCACAGTGAGATGACCCACAGTGAGATGACCCACAGTGAGATGACCCACAGTGAGATGACCCACAGTGAGCTGACCCACAGTGAGATGACCCACAGTGAGATGATCCACAGTGAGCTGACCCACAGTGAGATGACCCACAGTGAGATGACCCACAGTGAGCTGACCCACAGTGAGATGACCCACAGTGAGCTGACCCACAGTGAGATGACCCACAGTGAGATGACCCACAGTGAGCTGACCCACAGTGAGATGACCCACAGTGAGATGACCCACATTAACTGATGGCTGATTATCAAGATGGCCGAATTTTGCCT
This sequence comes from Siphamia tubifer, assembly GCA_020466265.1. Lineage (NCBI taxonomy): Eukaryota > Metazoa > Chordata > Actinopteri > Kurtiformes > Apogonidae > Siphamia > Siphamia tubifer. Next base: position 38,831,298 of record CM035790.1, read on the forward strand.
GGACCGTAACTTTTGACGGGGGGGGGGGGGGTGTTGGTTTACCACCATATTCAGGGTGCTCATGCTGTAGGTCAGCACATCAACTCATTGTTTTATACTTTGTATTTAATATATAAGTTTATGAATGGGTGAATGGGTGAATGGGTGTGGTAGAAATGATGGGTGACTGGAAGCATCGCATTTTTCGGGAAATACCTTTAGCAGTGAGAGACGACTCCTTAGGTTTTGTTATTAATCTCACCCAACCAATGAGATTCTTGTAATCACTGTGTGTGTGTGTGTGTGTGTGTGTGTGTGTGTGTCCACAGGGACATATCATTCTATAACCCAATGAATACTGTAGATATCACCATGAAATTACATGGACATATACATATAGCTAATACACATCAGATGCAATGATTCATTTGAGTAAAGGTCAAAGGTCAATGTCACAATTAACTAAAAAGTCAAAATCACATTATGGGTTATAACTTAAGAACGGAGGGTCACAGACATTTCATATTGGTACCAAATTATGCAGAATTAAGATTTCGACAATTCGCATACTTGGTGTTATCACCTACAACCAATAGTTTTTGAGATCTGTGGAGGTCAAAGGTGACATGTGGCAAAATTAACTTGTGTAACAGTGTTTGTGTCAAACATAAACATATCACACTCTAACTTAATCAATACTGGATATATTATCATAATATTACACACACTGATGCATATATACATATAACTAAATTATATCATTATTATCAATATTGCAAAAGGTCACAGGTCAAGGTCGCAGTTAGCAGAAAGGTCAAAATCACATTATTGGCTCTAATTGTTTATAGAAACTTGAGATTGGGACAAAATATGGGTAATATTAATCATTCTCTGAATACTTGTCATTTTGTTCATTCAGTTTATAATTTTGTCATTTTTTTGTTAAGTCTAACTGAACAAAATGAACAAAAGTTAATTGTGTTAAACTAATATTGAATCCTTTTTTATTATCATTATTTTGTTCATTTTGTTTATTATTTAGGTCTTTTTCACTCATTTCACCCTGTTAGAAAAGAAACACCTGCATTTTATAACATCATGGATTATTATACTATTTTATTAGGTTCATTTTGGCTGTAAAATACTATTATTCTTCAAATACAAGTAGATTAATAGCTGAATATTCTGATTTTATTGACTTTTAAGATGACATTTCTCAACTTCGCTAATCTTTTATAATGTAATATCATTTCCTCGGAAATTGACATCAGTTAAGAATATTAGATCATTATTCTGCATACAGGAAAGGATGACTTTGTCTTTGTTTGTTCAGTTTTTTTGTCTGAATCAGGCTCATTTTCAGCCTGTATGAGCCCACATGAAACAGACGAATTAAAGTGAAAAAAAAACATACATTACATCATATTGGACTCACAGCCTATGAAGTCTTTTATATGTTTTAGCCACAAATGATGGAAAAATGTAAGTTAGTGATGCGTGCTCAGAAGACTAAAGAGTGTTTTTAGAGGCAGCGGAACATGGGAGGTCGTAGAAAATAACAAACATTCATGCAGGTGCAAAAATACCTGACATGTGAAAGGTGCGGGAGGGTCTGGAAATGTGTGGGAGATGTTTACGTGGGAGATTTGACTGTCATTAAATAAACAACAAAATGATGAAGATGTACCTGAATGGGAAAAAAAGAAAAAAAAATTTGAACAAATGAACAAAAATATCAACAAAATGAAAAACATGAAAAAAAAATCAACAAAATTAACTCAAATGAAAAAAAAAATGTAACCAAATTAACGAAAGAATCAACAAATGAAAAAAAAAAAACAATTTATGAACAAAATAATGAACAAAAGGATCAATAAATGAACAAAAAAACAAAATCAAATGAACAATGGACAAAATAATCAAAAACAAACAAAATGATCAACAACATAAAACTGGACAAATTAATAAAAAAAAAACTCACACAGATCATTAAACACAAACAAACAGGTGTGAATGTGTTGTTTTTTTTCAGCATCTGGAAACTTTGAACGCCAGTGAAACTGTGGAGGAGACGTTTGTGTGACAGATTTAAGTGTCAACTGTTTCCTTCTGTGGACGACATCAATAAAACAAACAGCAGGAGTGAAAATAAAATATGTAAATATGACAGAGTGGCTTCATAAGTTACACTTAATGTTTAATGTGTGAATAAAATGAATCATTAGTTTCCATGTGCTGTCAGTTTAGAACAGAGGTCACTCCAAAGTATTTATTGGTGTTTGTTTTCTAATTCTAGATTTAGATTCTTTAATCTTCTATTTTTGACTTTTTATCCGACAATTTAGATTTTTTTTTTATCTCATCACTTACATTTTTTTCGTCTCAGAATTTAGAATTTTTGTCAGAATTGTGACTTTTTAATCTCTGATTTTTGTACTTTTATCTCAGAATGTTGACTTTTCATTGAATAATTTTTACTTTTTATCTTATTTATGACTTTTTTTATTACTCATTATGATGACTTTTTTAATTTCAATTTTGTCTGTTTATTCAAATTTTCCTACATTTTCTGTCCATATCCACTAAACTATGACCTGATCAAACACATTTTTTAAACACTAACTCACTTTTAAATACTTTATTTTTGGATTTTTTTGAAACTTTTAGGATTTTTCTGCCTAAATAAGTATTATTTCATCCATGGCAAAAAAAAAAAACAACCCAAAAAACAGTTTTACCTTTTACTTTTGTACTTTATTACAATTGAAAAAAATAACTTTTTTACATTTACTTCAGTAAAGGAGTTGAATGAAGTACTTGTACTTTTACCAGCGTATTTTTTCACACATGTACTTGTACTTCATTACAGAATATGAGTACTTTTACTACCTCTTTCAGATCATGAAGCTCTTTCAGAAACATGTTACATAACATGTCTGTACTATCGGTCTGTGAACGCACCGCCACGTGCACGCTCAGGTGAGTGCACGTGTCACACTGCTGTTGCTTAGCAACCGTGTGACAACCACTGTTTCCACTGTGAGTCCAAGATAATGACTTTGGACAGGATGTACTCTGTTTAACCCAGGTTAGTGTTGAACATCTGTTTAACCCAGGATAGTGGGAGGTAAAGGGTCAAAGGTCAAACACACACACTGGTCAGGAGGTAAAGGGTCAAAGGTCAAACACACACTGGTCAGGAGGTAAAGGGTCAAAGGTCAAACACAGACTGTTGTGGGAACTAAAGTCGTCCTACTTTTCAGATCGGAAGTTTCTGATCGCCAACGCGCAGATGAAGAACTGTGGGATCATCTACTGTAACGAAGGTTTCTGTCAGATGTTCGGCTTCACCAGAGCAGAGATCATGCAGCAGCCGTGCACCTGCCAGTTCCTGGTGGGACCCGGGACCATGAAGACCGCCCTGGCCCAGCTGGCCCAGGCCCTGCTGGGCTCTGAGGAGCGCAAGGTGGAGATCCTCTACTACGCCAAAGAGGGTAAGTCTGGACCAGGTCCTCCACAATACCTGGACCAGGACTCACTCTGGTCCAGGTCTAGGTCTCTAAGGGTGTTTTCACACCTACACCATTTGGTTCGCTTTAAGCGGACTATAGTTCAGAACACCTGCAGGTCCGGTTTGTTTAGGCTGGTGTGAAAGTGGACCAGTTTATTTTGGTCCGCACAAAAGGACCTCACCGAGACCTCCTTTTTGAGGTGGTCTTGGTCCGGTTCCAAGTGGACTCTGGAGCGGGTCGCGGGCCCATCTCTTTTATGGAACAGTCTTTTTGACCTATGGAAGCTTCCGTAGAAAGCAGCGTGGTGGATTGTGGATTGTGGGAAGCACAAACTTTATTTTTTTGCACAAATTTGTTGTTTTGTTTTATATTGAAACAAAAACAAGCAGAAGACCACAGTTCATTGTTCAGAAAAAAACTAATCTGCCTGATGTTTTCTTCCGGGATTTTCCCTCTGCACCTGCTGCACCACTCAGCTTTGGTCTACGTCACCCAAAGCACAGTATTTTCCAAACAGCGCCTCCACATGGGTGAGCACAGATAGAACACCCACAGTGGTTGGTCCGTTTGTAAAAACACTGGTGTGAATGTGAACAGAACCAGTTGAGAACTGCAACATTCTAACAACTTTTGGGCCCAAACGAACCAGTCTACAGAACTAACAGGTGTGAAAACAGCCTCATTTTCCACCAAAGAAACAAGAATACAATTAAAAAAGAAAGAGAAAAAAATATACTAGAAGGCCACGTGGTACCATCACGAATCATATGAAATCTGTCTGATCATAAATCCATCATTAATCACACATTACTGTTTTAAATCACAGATATATCTGCGTCAAACATAGTGAGTCCATTCATCCGTCTCCTTACTCGCCAAACTTCAGAACAATCCATCGAGAATTGGTGATTTGATTTGATTTGAATGATTTATTACGAACATGTGCAAAGTGCAACAATAATCAATACAGTAATAATAATAATAATAATAATAACAATGACATGTCCGAAAAGGAGTAGGATGAAGCATAAGTTTATTTAATTCTACCCCTTCTTCACTTCCTCAATAACCTAAATTCATCTTATAGTAATATAGTGCATAGTACAAAAATTATGATAAATAAAATAATAACAATAACAATAATAACAATAACAATAATCAATAACTGAAGTACTAAACATAGACATATATACAAAAAACAAAACAAAACAAAACAAAAAACAACTAAAAACAAATGAGCAGATATGAAAGTAGGTAACAAATAGAGTTTTTTTTGTTTTCTTTTTTCCTCCCTTCCTTCTTCTTCTTTTCCCTTTTTTCTTCTTCTCCTTTTTTTTCTTTCCTTTTTCTAAGTTGTCTGCATTTTGCTTTTATTTTTTATTTTATTTTTCTATTCATTCACTTATTTTATTCATGTATTTATTTATTCATTTATTTTTTATATCTTTTAACCCCACAGAGGGGGAGTCAACAGTGCTCGACATCAGTGCATATTCCAGTCTGGCAGACATATACTAGACTATTTAGTGCATGTGTGTGCACTAGAGTGCACACACATGCACTAGAGTGTGAAAAAAAGAAGTATGTACGCTCACTCACACACACAGACAAACTGTTAAACCAACATAACTTTGCAAATCTCTGATTCACAAGGTTAAGAAAAATTGTTTAAATCCACGAAAATTGACCAAAAAATTAACTCGCATAAAAGTGATGAAAAAAATCCAAAACATTTTCAAAAAGTCTTAAAAATAATAAAATGCTGAAACAAAAACTACCAAAATATTCAGTAAAATGAAAAGTATAATTTTACATTTTGAGCCCAGACTTATTTTGTAAACTTGATCCAAACATCATTTAAGACGTTAGTTTTCTTTATCACTGACAACATTTCATTAGTTTGATTCCAGAAGTGTTTGTAGAACAGTGTTCCTAATCAAATAGTTGATAAAACAAAAAAAATTATTAAAAATAACAATCCTAAAATTGTCTGAAATAGTGATTTTTCCAGAATGATCCATTGTTCATCCTTAACCATGACTATAACAACTACAGGAACCATGACCTTTGACCCTTGAATATGTTCAGTATACCTTCAGTTGTAAAAACAAACCCGTGTCGGATCCTGTCGTATCTTGTATCTTTTGTTACTTTGTCCATTTGGGCATGAGGCGTGCAGTCTGGAGTGCCGTTGTCATGGTAATGCCACCAACACGCCAGCTCTGATCCACTGAGCATGTACCAGTTTAGTCTGCTGCTTCCTACTGTGTTCACAGAGCAACAGGAACACAGTGATGATGATGATGATGATGCACACGCTGTTCTTTACATTTACTTCCAGAAAAAAAAACACCAGAGTGTGTGTGCGTGTGTGTGTGTGCTTGTATTCATATCTTTATGGGGACTTTGATATGTTTACATAGCCACACTCTGGGGACCAAGATTCAGGTCCCCACCAGGGTTAAATATAAATAATGGTAAAAAAAAAAAAAAAATCGAAATGATAGATGTCTCTTTTTTAACTCTTTTTTTTCCAGAAGTCCCCAAAAATCATGGGGGAAAGATGTCGGACTTATTGTTTTTTTTTTTTTTACTTTTTTTAATATGTATATTTATTGTTATGTAGTTTTTTTCATTATTTTTATTGTTATTTATTTATTGTAGCTATTTATGTTTATGTATTTTATTTTGGAAAATATTAGTTTTACTCATTAATTTTTTTTGTTTTTAATGTAATTTTCAAATTTGTATCATTATTGTTATTTATTTTATTTTTAAAAAGTGCCTTTACATTCACTATATAATGGGTAATTGGATACAAACTTGGTCCTCAGGAGAGTTTGTCCTCATGAGACATGGAAACCTGTGTGTGTGTGTGTGTGTGTGTGTGTGTGTGTGTGTGTGTGTGTGACATGCACTATTCCCTGGTCTGTGTCTATTTTTAGCTCAGGTTGATTGCAGTGTGTAGTAGAAGCTGACAGAAGTGTTGCTCATTTTACCTCTTTTAGCCTCAGTGTCAGGGGCGTTGCTAGGGTGTTTTGGGGCTCAGAGCAAACCCCCCCCCCACACACACACACACACACACACACACACAGCTGTGCACGCTGCAAAAAAGAAAAGTTTTTCACACAATTTCCAGGGCATTTTAGATGAAAAGTACAATAAATAAAAAAGTGTAACCAGATATTCCTGAAAGACACACAACTACACAAACAACTATAGAAAGACACAACTACACACACAACTATAGAAAGACACAACTACACACAGATAACTTGTAATAAATTAATGTAGTTAACAGTTGTTTTCACACTTGATTGGTTCATTATTTATAATTTATTAATTTCTTATTTTTATTAGTGAAAAATAAATAAAATAGTTTTATGATAAAAAAAAGATCAAACATTGACTCAGAAGGTTTCCATCTGACAGCACTATTAAATAAAATGTACATTTTATTAGACATTTGAACATAATCAAATTTTTTTAAATGTTATAAAATTAACATGTCGTACATGTCAGATATAATATATTTTTGTATGTTATGTTAAACATTGAGCCTTTTTATCAACTTAATTTTAGATCCAAAGGTTAATTTTATTAATAACATTGAACAATATAGAAATATATAATTTAATAATATAGAAATATAAAACACTTAATGTTTTAATAACCCAGTAAAACTAGTCCCAAAATTCTTCTTCTTCATCTCAAATCAGATTCTTGTACAGATGTGTGTGTATTTGCGTGATGTGCCCCCACACACACACACAACCCCCCACCCCCAGGTCTATTTTTAGCTCACGCTGATTGCACTGACAGAAGTGTTGCTCATTTAACCTGTTTTAGCCTCAGCGTGTGAACCTTCTGTCTGCTTTGTCTGTTTTCACCTTCCTTTTTATGTCACATATTTAAAAAATACCAACAACAAATGTTCAAACACACACATTTAAAATAAATGAATAAACAAATGAATGAATGACTAAATAAATAAATAAATAAATTGACAAGCTAACCTCATAAAGAACATGCTAGCAGCAGCAGGTGCGGTTATAGCTCAGTCTGTCAGTGAGGCGCAGGCTGACCCGAAGTGGGTGGGCGCCCGCGGTCACCCGCATTTGTGGGTTATTGAAAAACATTTTCAATGATTTTCAGGTTGCGGTCGGTTGGGTCATCTGTCATTTTAGATAAACATTAAAATAACCTGGTAAATCGTTGTAATTTAAATATTAGGTTCAATTATTACGACTATTATTAATACAAACACTTTATTAACTGAATGTCAGTGAAGGTGTCGTCCATCGTGGTCAGTATCTACGGTATGGACGGACAAAAACACTAAGGTTTGGGACACATTGGCTGAGATTTTTAAAGATGATGAGCGGCTCCCAGTGTTTTTGTTTCCATGGAAACCAGGTTCAAATGTGTCTTTGGGTGTTACAGGTTTAGATGCTGCGTTAGCGTTGATAACTTTTGGATGATGAAGCAGAACAAAAATATTTTCTCAACATATTGACTTGGTGTCACACTGGTGCCTCACAGACAGAAGGTTGTTGGTTCTATTCCCACACCAGACCTTTCTGTGTGGAGTTTACATGTTCTCCTCGTGTCTGCGTGGGTTTTCTCCAGGACCTGCAGACCCTGCCTGGTGGACATTTGTTTGTTTGTTTGTTTGTTTGTTTGTCTCAGGGACCTGCAGACCCTGCCTGGTGGACATTTGTTTATTTGTTTGTTTGTTTGTCTCAGGGACCTGCAGACCCTGCCTGGTGGACATTTGTTTATTTGTTTGTTTGTTTGTCTCAGGGACCTGCAGACCCTGCCTGGTGGACATCGTCCCTGTTAAAAATGAAGAAGGTCTGGTCATCATGTTCATCTTGGATTTCCAGGAGCTGATGGATCCGTCTGTGAAGAAGTCTGGACTCAGACAGAGAGTCAGCCAAGGATGGATTTACTGTAAACAACTCACTTTAGACTGTTTACATATGTTTACTACTGGCTTTAGCAGCACTGACACCATGGTTACATTACATTAGCGTATTGTCTGCACTATAAGGCACACTGGAGTATAAGGTGCATTAAGTAAAGTTAAAATAATGAGATATAAAGTCAAAACTAGAAAAGCACTCAGAGCACAGACCTCCACCAAGGTGAGGGTACGAAGAGGTACTACTGGGGGTACGTGAAACTTTTAAAAATTCTTTTAAAAAATAAGTACCGTATTTTCCACACGATGAGGTGCATTAAGTGAAGTCAAAATCATGAAATAAAAAGGAACAATTCCTAGATAAAAAAAAAAAAAATCTAAATTATGAGAAAAAAATGTCAAAATTGTGACATAAAAACTGATATAAATTTGGATAAAAAAAAAAATCTGAATCTTTCAAAAATGTTTTGCCCATGTCAGGGGGTACTGGACTAAAAACACGTTCATATATATTATATTATATTATATTATATTATATTATATTATATTATATTATATTATATTATATTATATTATATTATATTATATTATATTATATTATATTAGATTAGATTAGATTAGATTATATTATACCATGTTATATTAGATCACAGTAGATTACATGACAAATTAAATTTCATTATATTAGATTATGTTAAATTTTATTACATTAGAGTAAATTCTTTTATAAATGTGTTTTTTCTTCCAGGTCAGAACCGCAGACTGAAGATGCGTCTGCCGGTGCTTCGGTCCATGCGACGACCTTCACTGTCCAAAGACCAGTTCGAAGGCGTGGTAGTGGATTATCTACAGGTGAGGGGGGGGGCAGCCTGGACCATCAGATGGTCCAAAAGCAGGGGTGTGCAACATATGGTCCAGAGGCCAAAAGTGGACCACCACATGGTCTGGTCCAGGCCCATGGGAGGATCTTAGTTTATTTAAATTTTAGTTCCTCTTAAACTTTGGTGCATGTACGTCAAAGGTCAAGGTCACCAAAAATGTCTTTTCATTCATGTGTCCTCAGTTTAGCATGTCGCTGCTTTCTGCTCCCACTGTTGATGTGTTAAAGGACACAGACTCATTTTCTGTTTTTCTTTCCTCCATATTTTCCAGACACACAAACTAAAAAAAACACCTGCATGACTCAGAGTCTGTAAAAACTGTGACCAAAAAAAACGTTCCCCCCCGTGTGGTTTTTCTCTGCTTCCAGTCATTTTTCTTTCTGTTTCCACTCGTCTTTAACTTTTGTTTAGACATGGTTTTTAAATTCCACACCTGAACCTGGAACCCCAGCAGGTCTGAGTTTTGTCTTTTGTCTTCTTGTACGATAACCAGAGGTGGTCAAAGTACCCTAAAAATATACTTCAGTACAGTAACAAAGTACTTTTACTTAGTTACTTCCCACCTCTGTATATATGGCAAAAAAGTAAAGTGACAGTGTGTTAATAATAATAATAACAATAATAATAATAATAATAACAACAATAATAATAATAATAATAATAATAACAATAATAATAACAATAATAATAATAACAACAACAATAATAATAATAATAATAATAATCACCACAATAATAATAATAATAATAATAATAACAACAATAATAATAATAATAACAATAATAATAATAACAACAACAATAATAATAATAATAATAATAATCACCACAATAATAATAATAAGAAGAAGAATAATCACCATAATAATAATAATAATAATAATAACAACAACAATAATAATAATAATAATAATAATAATAATAATAATAATAATAATAATAATTTCAATAAATAAAACCTTCTTTCTAGCCCAGTTTTCAGTCTTTGATTCTTTTGGTTTTTCAGCCCAACAGTGAAGACGTTCCCCTCAAAGAGTTCCGCATCCCATCCAAGGAAAGCTGTATGCAGTCTGAGACCCAGGCCCTGATCGAGCAGGACCTGGACCCCCCCTCCCCCGCCGCACACTCCTCCACTAAGCGTCGGTCTCTGCTGCCGGAGCGGCTGGAGCCGGCTGCGTCCTTCCCCAGGGGGACGTTACCACGGAGCTGCTCCAGAGACAGCGTCCGCAGCCTGCGACGCGCCTCCTCATTGGACGACATCGACGGCATGAGGGCGGAGTGGAGCGTCCGGTCTGGAGACCCCCGAACCAACAGCAGTGAGTACAGCACAGGGGCCAAACATGTGGCATGGGGACCAAAACTGGCCCAGTTTAAGGGTCCGGTCTGGCCCCTGGGGTGGATTTATGAAATACAAACTTTTGTTTAAATTTATTTTAAAATGTTTAAAACGTTATGGATGAATTTTGATAACATATTCAGGATATTTTGGGAGTGTCAAAAGGAACAAATTATTACATTTGGTGGAAAAAGAGATGCAGCATCTTCTCTGGATCCATCCACCAACAACAGGACAGAAGGATTTATATATTTTTATATTTTTTATAAAATGGCATTTTTTACTCTACAGTCCATGTGATACTCATTCATTTGATATATTATTTATTTCATTTGGTAAGGTCCACTAAATTGAATAAATAACAGTCTATATCAAATCAATGAGTATTAACTGGAATGGAGGAAAAAACAATTAAGAATGGAGTTATCTGTTTTTGTAAATTAACTCTTCACACACACACACACACACACACACACACACACACACACACACACACACATATATATATATATATATATATATATATATATATATATAATTTTTATTTATTTTAATTTTTATTTCATTATTTTTAGGATATTTTAAATATTTTTATCATAATTTTAAAAAATGTATTTATTAAAAAATGAGATGTTTACACTCACGACCCAATACCTTCTTTACCTACAATTGATGATTACAAATTTAGTCCTCATGAGGCAAATAAACGAGTGTGTGTGTGTGTGTGTGTGTGTGTGTGTAAGGCGCTGCACAGCTGTAGCTTTATCTTCTCAGAGGAAATATTTCAGTTTTAAACTCTATCTGCTTCAGACACCAGTTCTTCTGGGTCGTGTCTGTCACTTAGTTCACTTTTGTTTCTACACTTTCTGACTTTGATGGAAATTACACAATCTGTGACGTTTCAGGCGACATATTATTACCCCACCTCTGAAGGGAAGAGGGGTACTGTTTTTGGTTCAGTCTGTCTGTCTGTCTGTCTGTCTGTCTGTCTGTCTGTCTGTCTGCAGCTTTACACAAAAAACTAATGGACCAATATCCATAAAATGTTCAGTGAAGGTGTGAGGTAGGAATGGGTGGTCTGTCCAAAACTGTATATCCCAGGATAATTTGACCCACTGGCAGTATACCATGTACTATATCATAGTATAGTACTTTTGTAGGATACTATACATAAATAATAAATCAAGTATAAATGACACCAGAACAGTTTGTTCGTGGTCCTATATCTCCCAGTGCAGTCTGTCATATTAGTGCAGACCAGTGTTGGGAAAGTTCACCTTAATTAGGAACTAGTTCAAAGTTCAGTTCCAGTTACTCAATATGAATTAGTTCAGTTCATCGTTCATTCTTCCAAATTATGAACTAGAAGTTCATGGATCCTAAAATGAACTTTTTCGTTCTTTTTTTTATGTTATTATTCTAAACTTATTATTAACTGTTCCTGACGTTATCCTGTAGTCAAAAAATCAGGGGAAAATGCCGCCCCTCCAGGGCCGAAGTAAGTACCTAACCCCAGGGTTAACTTCCCTCTGCAGGTTCTTAGAACATAAGGAGTGGTTTCAGTGAGCTTCATTTTCAATGTTTATTTCCAAGAACGGGACAACACCTGCTCCAGTCGCCAGTCACACTCTGTACATTTAACTCTTTTTCTCCGCTCCCAAAAACTCTCTGCACCCCTCTCTCTCTCTCTCTCTCTCTCTCTTCTCATTGGTTATCCCACAACATTATGTTTCCAACATTAGTTCAGAATAATACAAAAATGACATCTATGATAATGCTGTGTTTTGATCCCATTTTATTCCTTATAGGACTCAATAATTACAACATGATAAGAACGAAATGTGAACTAAATAAGAGCGCAGTTCAATAAATGCCAGAATAACCGCGTTCACAACTTTCCGTTCTTTTGGCAAAAGTGAACGAGTTGTTCACGTTCGTCACAAATATGATATAGTTCGTGAACGATCGTTCAATGAACTCGTTCAGGTACAACACTGGTGCAGACGTTCTTCATATTCAGAAGTGTGATCATTCATGAACCAGAGAACACAGGAAGAGGGAGAGCTGCCATAATGAATGAGGCACATGGATATGATAATAATTTGAACCAAGTCATAAATTATGTTGGTAAGATTGGTAAAGGTGATGTTTGAGTTTTAATACTTTAAAGTCAATAAAAAAAAAAAATCTATGTTTTATGGTATAATATTCCCTGTGAGGTGGAAGAGCAAAACATTAAAACAATTATTGTGATTTTTGTAATGTGACCAACAAAGGGTTAAAGTAGTTTTAGGTCAGTAGATGAACGTTCTTTTATATCAGTATTTTACTATTTATTTAATCTGTTTTTGATCATGTTGACTGTGCATTGATACTGTTTTGTGTGAAATGATCTATCTATCTATGGCAGGAGTGCACAATGCTGGTCCTCTAGGGCCACTATCCTGCATGTTTTACATCATGGGTGTCAACCTCAAAATTAAGTAAAATTAAATAATGAAAAGGTATACGTTGACAAACTATCTGTTCGAACAATGTGAATGACATGATAACATGAAAGAAAAAGTCTTAATTTTAACAAGATCCGTCCATTTATCATTTCCACATGTTCATTATAACTTGCAGCTCATAGTGGATCAAAAGTCAAAATTGTGAGATAAAAGTCAATATGATCTAAAAAAAGTAAAAAATGTGAGCTACAAAATGTCCAAATTGCGACATAAATTGGCAAAATTATGAGAGTAAAGTCATAACTATGATTTAAAAAGTCACAATTTCTCTCCTCCACTGATGTTTCCCTCTGAAGTAACTTATTTTTCAAACTGTCAATTCTGCTTAGTTTGAAAAAGTAATGAGTCTGTTATGAGAATGTAAGGAGTATAAAGTACAGATATTTATGAACAAATATATGGAGGAAAATTCCAAACTTTCTAGAAAAATAAATACTCCAGTACAAATACCTAAAAAATAAAGAAATAAAGTACTTTTATGAGCTCAAAAAAGTTAGAAAGATGAGAAAGAAAACACCAAATTATGAGATAAAAAGTCAAAATAATGGGATAAAAGTCATTATGATCTAAAAAGTAAAAAATATGAGCTAGAAAATGCCAAATTATAAAATAAAAAGTCAAAATTGTAAGATAATTAGTCAAAAATGATGAGACTAAAGTCATAACTATGATCTAAAAAGTCACAATTTTTCTCCTCCACCAATTTTCCCTCTGTTTGTTCCAAAGTTTCCAGAAAAATAAATGCAAATACCTAAAAAAAATCTACTGAAGTACAAGAATAAAGTACTTATTATTAGTTACTACCACCTTTGATTATCATTGTATTAAATCACAGGTATCAGTATATGTCAAAGCAGGATCATTATCACCACAAATGTTTGTATTTCAGTGCATTTGGACACAGATTAATACACGTTCAAACAGTTGACGTCTTCGCTAAAGTCACCGACTCCAGTAAATCAGAGAAAATCTGAATATTTGATGAAGTTCTTTGTCAGTGTTTGACAGGAGTGATGATCAGAGGAGCAGAGTTTAGACCATTATGATTCAGACCTGGACAGAAGTATGTGAGGAGTTTGTCCTTGAAGCAGCAGCCAGTGAAGGAGTAGATGAGAAGTGTAGAATCAACGTCATAAAAGGAGACCAGACCCTCCTCGTGATCCACAAAGACCCCCACCTTCTGAAGACCAGACTGCACAGACAGACAGACAGAAGGACCAGCAAGTGCTTTGTACTCATTTCCATTTCTCAACCAGATGGTCCAGAATCCGTTCTGAGGAGATAGTGTGATATTTTTTTTCCTGTTGATGGACTCTCTAACCACTCCTAAAATCCACTCAGTTTTTCCTTTAACCTGAACCTCAAAGTAAAACCTGCCTGAAGAGAAACTCTGCTTTGATAAGATGGAAACACACTTGGAGAATCTCTGTGGATTGTCTGGAAGGTCTTTCCTTTCATCACCAGTATGAACCTGTTTTCCATCTTCAGACAGGACTAGTATAGGAGAAGCTGTATCTGGATCCAGAGTCAGATCCACCTCATACTGTTGGACTCTCCTCAGCTCAGCTTCAGACATTAATTTCTTCTTCTCTTCTGTGACTTTCTTCTCCAGCTCAGACACAGCTCTCACTATAGTTTCTTCATATGATGGTGGACGGACGCTGACCTTTGTCCAGGTCTTCATGGGTGGGGCAGCTTTTATATCTATCAACCTCTGGACAAAGTGGAGGTGGTCTTCAGAGCCTGAGAGCTGCTCCACCTCAGTGCTTCTCTTCTCCAGCTCACAGATTTCCTGTTCCAGCTCTTTGATGAGGTCTTCAGCGTGTTCCTGGGTGGTCCTCTGCTTTTCTTGGATCTCCTCTAAGAACTGGTCCAGTTTTTTCTGAACAGTCTCCATCAGAGCAGTGAAGACCTCCACACCTTCTGCTGTCGCTCTGTCTGCAGCGTTCTTACTGAGCTCCACTGACCGTTGGATCTCCTGGATCTTCAGTCGCCTGTCCTGGATCATCTGCTGAACTTCAGCCTCTGTCTTCTTCACCTCCTCCTTCTGTTCTTCATGCTCATCTTTCAGAGGAACAAACTCATGGTTCTTGTGGTCCACAACAGGACAGAGCAGACAGATACATGTGTGGTCGGTTTTACAGAAGAGCTCCAGAGCTTTGTCGTGTTTCCTACACATCCTGTCTTCCATGTTGTCCACAGGCTGGATCAGCTGATGTCTTTTCAGACCTGGAGCTGTCTGATGAGGTTCCAGATGAGTCTGACAGTAGGAGGTCAGACACACCAGGCAGGACTTCAGAGCCTTCAGTTTGGTTCCAGTGCAGACGTCACAGGGAACTTCTGTTGCTTTGGTAGCTTGTTGGTCTGAGCTGGAGACGCTTGGTTCCTGCTGAACTTCAAGTCTGAACTGAGTCACCATCTCTGAGATGAACGTGTTGACGTACAGCTCAGGTCTTTGGTCATAATCTTTTTTACACAGGGGACACTTACATTTGACATTAACCCTCCAGTGTTCAGAGATGCAGGATTTGCAGAAGTTGTGTCCACATTGTATCGTGACTGGATCAGTGAAGACCTCCAGACAGATGGAACACAGGAACTGATCTTCAGATGGGACACGAGCAGCAGCAGCCATATCTGTGGACCAAAAGAACAGATACATCACTGAAATATTTAGAATTCTAATACAGTGGATATTAGAATAACCAGTGATAGAGTGACAGATAGAATTCTATCTATCACTGTTTTAATCTACTGGACCATGTGACAGAACATTTAGAGAACAGATTGGATAGCCAATACCTAATCTGTATCAGTAGGCTAACATTAGAAAAGGCTAATGTTATGGTTATTGTTACAAAAGGCTAATGTTATCCTACATTTACCTTATGTTGAATCATTTACATTAGGGTTGGGAATCTCAGTTGTAAGACCGATACCATACACATCTTGATACTACATCTACGATCCGATATATTAAAGATAGTTTTGATGAATCTCGAAATGGGATTCACACCCAAATGGACATATAAATCAATTAATCTCATTCTGATTCAATACTTTCATTGTATTAAAGATATACATATTAATAAACTGCATTTTTTTTATATGTCAAATAATTCTATGAAAGTGTCTTTAGTTCATTTTCAGAACACGTGCCTCAGATACATGCAGTGAAAATGTTTTTAACACTAAACTTTAGTTTGTAACATTGTTAATTTTGTTCCCCATTTTTCATCCTTAGTCTTAGTCACTTTTAATCTTTCACACACTATTTTTGTTTCTCATATTTTAGTCTAAAAGTCTCAACAGTTTTGTTTACTTTTATTCAGATGTTAACGCAAGGTGTTTTAGTTCACTTTTAGTCCAAACATGTCCGTCTTTTTCTATTTATTCCAGGAATATTCTTGTGCATTAATTCCAGTTGAGTTGGTTCCATAACTAACATATTGATTACAAGTCTGATTAAATTGACTTAAATGAAAAAATCCTCAGTGTTTCTCAATGTATTAGAAACAGTTACACATAAAAAACATTACAACACTACAGCTAAAATGTTTATAATAATAATACATCACAAAAACTAGTAGACCAATTCAAAAGAAATATCTGTTACCAGATGGAGGTCTATAGTAGAAAACTAGTGTGAAAACATATAGACTGTTCATACACTATAACATATTCTGAATAATAAATCACAATAACCCAAATAGACCTGATTGAAAAGAAAAATAGAGGTCTACAGTAGAAAGACAATATGAAACCGTGAAATTTAATCAATAAATCAGTCATAACGTCTTTCAGGATTTGATGTTTATTGGTTGGTCTGTGTGTTTCAATCTGGAACTAGCATGTGTTTATGACAAGATAAATTTACAGTGTTACACGTAAGGACATGTGTCCCACAAGAGGTGTTTTTAGCACAGATAAAAACTTTGTCTCCCGGGCACTTTCCCAGAATGTGTGTTGTTGCTAAGTTACAGACACGTCACGTATTTCCGTGTATTGTATGTATAAACATGAATACACTGTGGTTGTCCCGCCTCCCCCTTGCTTTGATTGGTCAGTGACATAATTGTGACATTGACGAGCGCAGTGCTGTTCTAAAAGTTTAACTATTTCCAACTCACAGCGCTCAGACATTTTGTCTTGTTTTTATTTGTCAACGAACACGCACATTGACACGGTTATCGTCAGTGGTTTTACAACAGCTGTGTCATATGATCATCATCCTGTCTTCGTCATGAGAAAAAGGGTCGTCGATGTACATAATTCGTCTTGTTTTACGAAATTAACACTGGTTTGTAATGTATTCACAGGTAGTACTGGGGAAATTAGAATATAGTGTAAAAGTTGTTTTATTCAAGTAATTCAAGATAAAAGGTGAAACCAATCCATTTAATTCTCATGACATGCACAGTGGGATATCTACAGCATTTCTTTGTTGTCATTTTGCTGATTAGGATTCACAGCTTTATTAAAACCTCAAACCCAAAAACTCAGAAAATTTTAATGTTGTTTGAATCAGCAAAATTAAAGCAAAGAAAAACTTGAAATACATTGATTATATTATTATTGATACTATTTGTTTATATAATATATGTAGAATAACAGAAACAAACACTTTTTTCAGGATAATCTATTTTTTAGTATTACCTGGACAATGTAGGTAAAACAGAAAAAAGGTTCTGTCACTTTAAATGGTCTGCATTTATATAGTTCTTTTCCACCTTCATGGTGTTCAAAGCTCTTTATATTAGCCTCACATTCACCCATTCACACACACTCATACACCAGTAGGTTCTGTCAGTCCTACTGGGAGACTAAGGCAGTGTCTTTGTCCAAGGACACTTGGACATGTGGACAGCCAGAGCCGGCATGCGAACCGCCAACCTCTCGGTCATTGGGCGACCCAACTGAGCCACAGTTAAGAGACACCTGCGCAAGGAATTCTGGGATGTGTTGTTGGGATATGAATGTGACTGTTTCGGGGAGTATCTGTGTCGAGTTGATCTAATACAAAAAAAATCTGTTTAGTGTTTTCCAGCAAAAGTACGTGTTCATAAACCACATGTGTTCTACTGCTGTCACATTCACATACAGACGACACACTTTGGTTTTTCATTGAGACAGTATTCATCCGTGGCGTCTACAGAAAACAAAAACTCTACTCAAACAAAGACATACACTTAATATGTTCTCGGAATTTACCTCCACAAATACACATCATTCCACTCACACTTTATCGACCGGGCACTCAGATTGTGCACGCGCGTATCGATAAACGTCCACACCAGGAAATCACATCATCTTTTAATTTTAGTACCAGACAGAAAGGCAGAAACTACTACTACTACTACAAGTACGAATGAATATACCCGGAAATCAATATGGTATTTATATTTGTTTCCAAGTTCATGGAATGACTTCTCGTGTCATCTTGCGATAATAAGCAAACAACTAATCACTTTTGTGATTTAATGGAAGCAAAGGTGACATAACATACGAACGTTTTTGCAACAGTTAGTAAATGACTAACTAGACTAAACAGCCACAGTAGTTCAGACTGTAGAGGACACATGAGGTAATCATTTATATTATTCACCTTATTCCGCCCCGCCCCTTTTCAGCTGTTGATTTTCTTCAGCTTTGTGTTGGAACTTCTGGTCAGCTAGTTCCGGTCAGCTAGTTTAAGGCATTTAAAAATGGATGTTACCTGGGTAGAAACTAGTGATGTTGTTCGTAGTAGCGCTGGTGAAGTAATCCCTCCCCCAAAACTAATTGCAGAGTGGGCTGATGATATGAAGAGATAGCCTCCTGTTACATATGGTAATATTTTTAACTATATGGTTTTGTCTGTGGGCGTAGATGGTGCCTCCATGAAAAACTTTAAGAGCACCGAAGCATATCAGTACGTTCTGAGTTTAAATGTGGCATGTTTCATGGTTCTTAGATGGAAGATATGCTGCTGTGAGCTACTGTCCAACACTGGTTATTAGTATTTATACGTATTTAATCCTAAACGTCATTGTTGTAAAATCTTTTAAACCGTGTGTTAAGCAATCAGTAAGGCCCTGTCCCATTTCTCCCCCTAACCCTAAAATTTCCCCTAACCCTAGATTTTGCGCGTTCATGTGTAGGGGTAGGGTGTCCCATTGCCTAGGGGAGCAAGTGGGAGTGCGATTTTGCCCTTAAAATCAACCCTCAAAATGTAGTGAGGTTGGTTGCGGACTTCGTTTTGAGTGGAAGATGAAATTACCCATGATGCACTGCGAGCTCAGCGAGCCGACCGATTTCTGACAACAAAAATGGCGGCCGCAGCTGGAGGAACTGGACCGGTAATGTTACCTTGTCAAGCTAGCGGTAATGCTAACGTTAATGTTATAAATCGCCAACTATTGAAGAAAAAGTACATCAAAATATTTAAATAAATCAACATACCCGAGACAAGACCGAAAGGCAAAGTAGACGGCGAATGCGTCTTCTGTTTGCCGCATTTCTTCTCTGCACATCCCGAAGGTAAATAAACAGAACCAACACAACAGACAACACAGCTGGGACCGCCATTTGTCCTCCGTGTAAATAGTAGTCAGCTGCTGTCAGTCTCGCGGAGGGGTGGTTTCATATTTGGCGGGGTAGACTTGTCAGCGTGTGACGTAAGCACGTTTGTTACGTTCACTTCGCGAGTGGTGTCCCATTTTCAGGGGGAATTATTTCCCCTTGATGAGTGGAATTTACTTTTTAGGGCACTTAAAACCAAGTGGAAGTTTTAAGGGGGAGAAATGGGACGGGGCCTAACGCAGCAAATGTAGCTAGCATTGACTTAGCAGAGTAGCAGCTAAACTTTTTTACCTGTTCGCCTCACAAGCTGTCGTCGCTCCGGAGCCTCATAGCCAAGACATTTCTCTGGATATGGGTGCTGGTTTGTCAGTTTCCCATCCACGAAATGAAAGGAGCAGACGTAGGGCTTTTTCGGTGGGTTTTTTAAGTTGAACGCCCTCAGCCAAAGTCGGCGGTCCTCTTCACCGGGTGGAGGCGGATGCAGGTTAAAGGCTGTTCCACAACATTCAGCCCTTCTTCTCCCGTGAGTAAAACACTCTTGTTGAAGCGACAATGTTTTTTACCAATTATTGTGGCAACTGCGGACTGTACAAACGATGCTGGGCATTTTTCCAAGGATATTGGATAGTTTTTTTTAACCGTCTCTGATTTCAGCCTCGCTGCTTTTCACCTGAGATCTCACCGGAAGTTCTCACACAAAGTAAGCAATATGGCGCCGCCCTAGTAACCGCAGAGAATAAGGTGAATATGTGAAACGAACCGTTTGAAAGTTGGTGTGAAATGAACAGATTTGTGTTGAGTGTTTAGAGTTAAAGTGTGGTGTTGAAGCTCAGTTCAACTCACCTGTTTGTAGAGACTGAAACTGATGTGATTAAAGGTTTGTTCGACAGTTCCAGACACGTCTGCAGTTCTGCTCACACTGGCAATAACTTTCACTTTCGTTTCTGAGGAAATAGTTGTTTTTCTTTCAGCTGTCTTAACCCTTAAAGAGCCAAACAGTCATGACTAAAAGCATCTACTGATAGAAACTGATTAATTCCTGTTGATTCACTAATTCTGTCAATACATGTAAATAATTAGTGTAAAATAAAGTTCTTCATCTTTTCATGGTCATCAGATATGACCCATTTGGATGTTCAGAGGCTCTGTGGTTACCATGGAAACACTGTCGTCTTCTCCAACATTGAAGAAAGAATGAAACACGCAACATACTATTAAAAAACATTATACAATGAGTGAAAATGAAATAAATAGATAATTCAATGAGAAAACTCAAAGTAATCGATAAAATAAAATAAAATGAAGGAAAATTACTTGAATAACCAATTAAATAAACTACAAATTCTAAAGTAATCAATACATTAAATACAATTATGGAAAATTATATAAACAACAACTAAGTAAACCAGAAAACCCAAAGTAATCAGTAAAATAAATACCATGAAGATTTTTTTAAATAACTAACTAAACAAACTGGAAGAGTCAAAGGACCAAATAAAATAAACAAAAATAATTTTGAAAAATCTGCATCAAAATGGAAATAAGCCTCAAATTGAACAAGTGAAGGAAAATGTTGGAATATTTGGTGTAAAATACAATTCTTCATACTATATACTAGATGTACTATATATACTGCATACTAGATATCCTATATATTATATATACTATATATACTGTATATTAGATATACTATACTATATATACTGTATATTGGATATATAGGAAACATTACTGATGATGTGTTCAGGTTGCATCGGAAGATGTATTTAAGAACTATATACTGTATATTAGATATACTATATATACTGTATATTAGATATACTATATATACTGTATATTAGATATACTATACTATATATACTGTATATTAGATATACTATATATACTGTATATTAGATATACTATATATACTGTATATTAGATATACTATACTATATATACTGTATATTAGATATACTATATATACTGTATATTGGATATACTATACTATATATACTGTATATTAGATATACTATATATACTGTATATTGGATATACTATACTATATATACTGTATATTGGATATACTATACTATATATACTGTATATTGGATATACTATAGATACTGATCAGTGTCAAACACATTTTAAGTAACTTTGACCTTTGACCTTCACTTACTCACACCTGTCCTGTAAACTGGTCCAGTGGTGGTGGTGGGAGGGGGTGTTATATTCTGAAAGTCTGCAGCGTTTCCATAAAACTATTTGTGCTGATGTTGTGTTTGTGTGCAGATCTGAAGCCCAGTACCCTCAACTCCACCTCAGACTCAGACCTGATGAGACACCGTGCCGTGGGACGCATCCCTCAGGTCACCCTCACCTTTGGCTCCGACCGCATGAGACCCCCCTCCCCCACCGAGATCGAGATCATTGCACCCAGCAAGATTAAAGACCGAACCCAGAACGTCACCGAGAAAGTCACTCAGGTCACACAGGTGAGGGAGGGTTTTTTTTATTTTCCTTCTAAACCAGGTTCCACATTCACCTGAATATTGGTCCCCATAGTGTGACTGTGTAAACAGATCAATACAGTACAATAACACACACACACACACACACACACTTGTTTCTATGTCTCATGAGGACCAAGTTTGTAATCATCACTTCCAGGTAAAGTAGCCATTGGGTAGTGAGTGTAAACACAACTTTAAAAATTCACTCATGAATTAATTTTTTAAAATCAATAATAAAATTAATTACATACAATTAAATAAAAAAAATTTATACAGATAAAATAACAGTAAAAAATGTAATAAATGGAAAAAGCAAACACAACTTTAAAATAATCTATATTTTTATATACAAATATAAACAATTAATATAATTACATAAAATAAAATAAAATTAACTTAACAAAATAATATAATTTGCACCCGTTTCTCCCATTCTTTATGAGGACGTCTGGGGGAAATGTATTTATAGGGCCACATCATTTATATTTTACTTATGGGGACCTTTATTTATGTTTAACCTGTATAGGGACCTGAATTTTGTGTCAGATGTCCCCATAGCGTGACTATAAACAGATCAATGTCCCCATAATCATAGGAATACAATTACACACACACACACACACACACACACACACACACACACACACACACACACACACACACACACACACACACACACACACACACACACACATGGTGAAAGTGTGAATGAATAATCTCACCTGAGGTGTGACATCAACAGCTGAAACCCAACCTGCCATCACACGCCTTTGTCGCTCACGCACCAACTGAACATGAGGAAAAGCTTTTATTCATTTATCAATGGTTTTCATTTTTACAAAATCACCACAAGAAACTACAACACACACACACAAACACACACACACACACACACTGTAAACATCTGAATCTGACCAAGTGGATTTGTTTTTATTTATTTATTATTATTTTTAATGTTTTCATTTTATGCTTCAAGGTTTTTTGTTTAATTCGAGGTCGATCTGTCTGTCTGTCTGTCTGTCTATAATTTTCAAATTTACAACTGTCGACAAAAACAACAATTTTTGAGTTTGTAAGTAGAATTAATTGCAGTTTTCTTGTTTGTAACGAGTATTTATTGTAGTTTTTTAATTTGCAAGTAGTATTTCCTGCAAGTTTCAAGTTCATAAGCAGTACTTTGGACTTATTAAGTGGTATTTATTGCAATTTTTGAGGTCGTAAGTAGTATTCAGCGCAGTTTTGGAGTTCGTAAGTGTAGTTTAACATAATTCCTGTGGCCCATGAAGGCAGCATTAGTTGTGGATATGAAAGCGGGTAAAAAGGCCACCGGCCACGGGGCTATTGAGCGGCGTGCGGCGGCCTGTCGCTGGCGCTGACCTTGGCCTGTGGAGTTAATGGAAGTAGAGGGCATGCTCTTTGTGCATGTGCCCCTGAAGCCCCGCCCCCTCTGCTCCTGCACACGGGCCTTTAGTCTATGGCGCCGCAGTGGGATCGCAGTGTCACACAGAGGAAACGCCTCAGGTCACGTTTCACTGATAGCGTGAGAACAAAGTGTGAAGAGGTTCAATGTTCTGCGAGTGAACGTACGTTGGTATTTAACGAAGAGTTGATATAAACACACACTGATCTGTGAGGACGTTTATTATCTGAAGACTTTGATTAACACCTGATCAAACAGAAAATACAGCCTGGTATTGATTACTGTTCACATTGATTTGTCTGCATAACATGAGGCATCGACCAGACTGTGTGTGTGTGTGTGTGTGTGTATAAGTGTGTGTGTATGTGTGTGTGTAAGTGTGTGTGTGTGCGTGTGTCTGTAAGTGTGTGTGTGTGTGTGTGTATGTGTGTGTGCGTATGTGTGTGTGTGTGTGTGTGTGTGTGTGTGTGTGTGTGTGCAGCGCCCCCTGGCTTTGAAACAAACCCAGATCTCAAACTTCTTCTGCTGTTTGTTAAAGTTGTTGTTGTAACTAAAGAGTATTTTCTCTATATTTCTGTGAATTCCTTGTAGATTATGTGAGGTTTTTTTTTTTTATCTCAGCTGTTTCATAATGTTTGTTTCTGCTGCTGAAAAACTACACAACTGGATCAAACACAAAAGTCATTTATTTATTAGAACCAGTATTCACAGAATGTCTAATGTCACCTCCTGTTAAAGTCTAGTCTAATATAATTTTATGTCGTCAGTTGTAAAATAAGACAAACTATGAAATGATTATATTTGACATGAATCCTAAATATTTTTCTGTTCTTCTTCTCATTGTTCCTTTTCATATCAACTTTCTATCATTATTTACTGTTTCAGTTACAACATCCATTATTTGCTTTTGATGTGTTTGTTGATCAATCCATCAATAATCAATTATTAATCACCCATCGCTGATCCTCCACCTGTGATTTAAATACTTAAACTGATCAATAATCATTAGCTTAATGTTTATGGTTCATGGTGATCAGTGACATTTAATGACCCCTTAAGGTACATTTCCATCACAGTCTGTTTGTCACAAACACTGTTACAAAAGTTAATTTTGCCACATGTCACCTTTGACCTCCAGAGATCTCAAAAACTATTGGTCGTAGGTGATAACACCGATTATCTTCATTCCCCATCGTTTGGTACCAATCTGAAAGTTGTGTGACCTTCTGTTCTTGAGTTAGAACTGATAGTGATTTTGACCTTTTAGTTAATTGTGACCTTGACCTTTGACCTTTACTCAAATGGATCATTGTATCTGATATGCATTAGCTATATGAGTTATAGCATGATATGTCTCTGTGGACACACACACACACACACACACACACACATAAGGTGATTACAATAATCTCTCTCTGAAATTAATTAGTATATTAGTAGAATTTATATTATAATTATAAACTAATTAATATATAATTATATCATTATTAGTAGTAGTAGTAGTAGTATTTTAATATTCCTGCAAATACTTTCTTTGTAAATGTGACAAAAAATTGTCCTGATTTTTCAGGTTAGTTCATTTAAAAAAAAAAAATACAAATCAGTCACTTCCATCCTAAATATACACAACCATAATATGAGGAAGGTAAGGTCATTGTATATGGAAGAACTATTGAGTTAAAAATATTTAAATGTGAGGCATATATAACATTTGGCATGTGCATGTGTCTTCAAAAATCATTTGTGAGTGCAGTGTTCTATCTGTGAAGACTTAAAACTATATGTGCAGATCATCCAACACGTCCATAAATCCCTTCTTCCACTTGTTTAATGTTGACAGATTAGTTTTTCCCCAAATCTGATCCATGAGCCAAGGTTTGAATCCACACAGTTGTGCACTCTCCCCCCCTCCCCAGCAGGTGGACATGTTGTTCTATCACACATTTACGGCTCTGCTCAAAACATTCACAACAGTGTGAAGACGATGGAAACCTGTTACTATTTATGGAAAAAATACCCACGAAGAGTCAGAATTATGACATAAAAAAGTGAAATTATCAGATTACAAAGTCATAATTATGAGAAATTGAAATTACGAGATAAAAAGTATTAATTATTTATCGTTTGGTACCAATCTGACAGTTCTGTGACCTTCTGTTAGAACTAATAATGTGATTTTGACTTTTTAGTTAATTGTGACCTTGACCTTTGACCTTTACTCAAATGTATCATTGCATCCGATGTGCATTAGCTATATATATATATGTCCATGTAATTTCATGGTGATATCTACAGTATTCATTGAGTTATAGCATGATATGTCTCTGTGGACACACACACACACAGTGATTACAATAATAGATGACATTTTTTTTGTCCTCAGTGACACTTCAGGGGTTAAAGGTTAAAGTTTCAGTGTAAAAGAAGGTTCAGATGTAAAACTGCGTTTAAATAAAAACAGGTCAAATCAGCAGTTTTTTCCTCTGGGCGTCAACCACACATCACTTTATATGTGTTTGAAAGAGGAGGCTTTAGTGAGGGAGGGGCTTCAGGGGAGGAGGACAAGCGATGGAGCAGAGGAGAGAGAGTCAGATGGACGGACTGACGGACGGACGCTGGCCTCTGCCTCTGCCTCTGAGCCTGGGATTTTATTTTATTCAACATGAGCTTCAAACAGAAACTAAAGCCTGTGAGTAAAAGACAAACATTAACCCTTTATGTTTCTGCACTAATGCTAATGCTAATGCTAATGCTAATGCTAACTACTTCTGCTTTTTCAAAGGCTGAGTTTGTTTGTTTATCTTGTTTTCTTTATTTCTTTTACATTTTCTCTTCATGTATTTATTTTATTATTTCTTTCCCCCATATTAATTAATGAATTCATTCATTTTAAAATTAATATTATCATGTTAAATAATTTTTGCTTATTTTTTATTTATATATTTATTTTTATTCATTTTTTATATCTTTTTATTTATTTATATTATTATTACTTTTCTATATTTTCTATGTATATATTATTTTATTTAATTTTTCCATATTAATTAATTCATTTATTCCTACTCTTCTTATTTTTTATTAATTTAGTTAATTTTTTATATTTATTTTATTATAAATTTTTTTCATACATTTCTTTATTTATGTTATTATTTTAAATCATTTGTGTATTTAGA
Organism: Siphamia tubifer; assembly: GCA_020466265.1. Classification (NCBI taxonomy): domain Eukaryota; kingdom Metazoa; phylum Chordata; class Actinopteri; order Kurtiformes; family Apogonidae; genus Siphamia; species Siphamia tubifer. Next base: position 38,858,086 of record CM035790.1, read on the forward strand.
TTTTTATTTTGTATTTTTTTCCTATCTTTTTTTATTAATTTTATTATTATTATCATCATCATTATTATTATTATTATTGATTTTATTATTATTATTATGATACAATTTTTTGGTATTTTTTTATACATAATTTATTATTTTTAAAATGTTTTTGGTCATTTCTTTTGTCATTTTCAAATCAATCCTCCAGAACTTTTTCTGCTGCTTTCTCTCTACTTCTAAAAAGTTGCAGACGTGGTTGCGTTAGTGGAGGAAGCGCCGTTTCTGTGTTGTTGTGAAACGGGGCAGTCAGTGGACAGCATGGATAAATGCGTCTGCAGGATACGTGAGCGTCATGTGTTTGTGATCCAGAAAAATCCCACAGGTTTTTTGGGTTAGAAGTCCAAATGTTTGTTTGTCCTGAAAAGGTGCTAATGGAAGCAGCGTCCATGACAACACACTTCTACTGACATCCATTTTATTTATGGAACGCAAATTTAAACAACCACAGGGGTTACAAAGTACTGAACAATAAAATAAACAGAATAAAAAGTTTAAAAACACTCAAATAAAAACATAATGAATCCATAAATAACAGATAAAATATCTCTGCAGGTTTTAAAATCCTCCTAAAGTTGTTCTGGTGTCAACATGGAAGTCAGACACACGCTGGATATTTATGGTTTAAATTTGGCTTCAGCTTCATTTTCTCTTTCATGTTTTGTTTTTAACCATATATGGTCGTGTTTTGTTCCAGTTGTTTTGACCGTTTTATTTCTGAGCTGGAAAAGAGAAAAGAAATGACTTTTTAATGTTTTTTTTGTGGATAATATAAAATAAAATGTAACATGTGAAGTTGGTATAAAAACACATATGTGACCCACCACCAGTAAACCAGTCATAAGTGTGTGTAAATCCAAACAGAGTTATGTGTGTATCTTGGTAGAGTGGAAACTAAGGTTTAAGATGGTGAAAAAATGATGTTTCTATCACAAGTAGAACCAAAGTTATGGTCATTTTAATATCCACATTTGGACATATTTTACAATTTGCATATTTTTAGATATTGTCCGTTAAAGTTTTGGACTGTTTTGGGGTAGGAAGTCCTTAGCAACGCATAATAATTCGTATCCGATTGACAAAAAATATTCACAGATGTTAAAGGACACTCTGATGGACATGTCACAGAAGTTTTATATATTATAATAATAGGACAGAAGTGTGACGTATTATAATCATTTGGCTTACACCATTGGACAGAACATTCAATATAAGCTTTTACCTCGTACCAAACACTTGGGTGTTTACCCACGGAACGGAGATCGTTTTGTTCGGCGAAAAGAGGTGGAAGTCGTCTTTGTCTTTGCTCAGCAATACCTGAACTTTTGTCGCCGCTTAAATAATTGACTCAGTAAACACCTTTATTGATTGGATTTCAATGTAATGACCACAGGAAGTGAACATAGAGGTGTTAAGGTACCGTTTTTTGATAAGGTGTAAACACTAATAACAAATCACCTTCCAGCCTAAATTTGGCTGTAGCTCTGAACGGGTCAGTGCGACTTATGCCTGGTTTGGTGGTGGTGGGTCACATATGTAGTTTAGCACCAGCAGAGGGAGCATGTGAGAGTGAATGAAGAATGGATCCACAGTGTGGAGAGAGAAAAGCATTAATATTATTATTATTATTATTATTATAAGAAGAAGAAGAAGAAGAAGAAGAAAGGGAGGGCGAGTGGTGTCCTCCTTTGACATTAACCTCCTCTGCATCTCCTCCTCAGCTGTCCTCCTCAGCCATTGACCTCCTTCTGCGTCTCCTCCTCAGGTCTCCTCCTCAGCTGTCTCCCTCAGACATTAACCTCCTTCTGCGTCTCCTCCTCAGGTCTCCTCCTCAGCTGTCTTCCTCAGACGTTGACCTCCTTCTGTGTCTCCTCCTCAGCTGTCCTCCTCAGCCATTGACCTCCTTCTGCGTCTCCTCCTCAGCTGTCTCCCTCAGACATTAACCTCCTTCTGCGTCTCCCCCTCAGGTCTCCTCCTCAGCTGTCTCCCTCAGACGTTGACCTCCTTCTGCGTCTCCTCCTCAGCTGTCCTCCTCAGACATTAACCCCCTTCTGCGTCTCCTCCTCAGGTCTCCTCCTCAGCTGTCCACCTCAGCCATTGACCTCTTTCTGCGTCTCCTCCTCAGCTGTCCTCCTCAGACATTGACCTCCTTCTGCGTCTCCTCCTCAGCTGTCCTCCTCAGACATTGACCTCCTTCTGCGTCTCCTCCTCAGCTGTCCTCCTCAGCCATTGACCTCTTTCTGCGTCTCCTCCTCAGCTGGCTCCCTCAGACGTTGACCTCCTTCTGCGTCTCCTCCTCAGCTGTCCTCCTCAGACGTTGACCTCCTTCTGCGTCTCCTCCTCAGGTGCTGTCCCTGGGCGCAGACGTCCTCCCAGAGTATAAGCTGCAGGCTCCTCGTATCCACAGATGGACCATCCTTCACTACAGTCCCTTCAAGGCGGTGTGGGACTGGATCATCCTGCTGCTGGTCATCTACACCGCCATCTTCACGCCGTACTCGGCCGCCTTCCTGCTCAACGAGGTGGAGGAGGAGCGCAGGAGGACGTGCGGCTACACCTGTAACCCCCTGAACGTGGTGGACCTGGTGGTGGACGTCATGTTTATCGTGGACATCCTCATCAACTTCCGCACCACGTACGTCAACCACAATGACGAGGTGGTGAGTCACCCTGGACGCATCGCGCAGCACTACTTCAAAGGGTGGTTCCTCATCGACATCGTGGCTGCCATCCCCTTCGACCTGCTCATATTTCGATCCGGATCCGAGGAGGTACGACCCCTGAGCTTTACGTCTCCGTGGACACTCATCCCAAGTCCAGGTTCCACGTTCAGTCCAAGGGGAGTCCGAAAATAAAAGTGTAAAATAAAAATGCAACATAAAAAGCACAAAATAAAAGCCCATGAATAAGGTTTTAAAATAATGACATTTAAATCTGAATATAAATATTATAAAATCTTTACTATCGATATTTTGTTTCTTTTTCTTTTTTGTTTTCCCTGAACTTTATTTCTGTATTTACTCTTGTTAACGTAACGTAACTTAACTTGATCTCTCTCTGCCTCCTCCACTTCCTCCCCCTCCTCCTCCCTCTCCTTCCCTCCTCTCCCTATCCCTCCTCCAGCCTCAGACCACCACTCTCATTGGTCTCCTGAAGACGGCACGCCTCCTCAGGTTGGTCCGCGTGGCCAGGAAGTTGGACCGTTACTCAGAGTATGGCGCCGCCGTGCTCTTCCTGCTCATGTGCACCTTCGCGCTCATCGCTCATTGGCTGGCCTGTATTTGGTACGCCATCGGGAACGTGGAGCGCACCGGCTCAGCCCGCGTGGGCGGCATGAAGATCGGATGGTTGGACAACCTGGCGGACCAGATCGGAAAACACTACAACGACAGCGACCTGAGCTCGGGTCCGTCCATCAAAGACAAGTATGTGACGGCGCTCTACTTCACCTTCAGCAGCCTGACGAGTGTCGGCTTCGGAAACGTCTCACCCAACACCAACCCAGAGAAGATCTTCTCCATCTGCGTCATGCTCATCGGATGTAAGTACCATGGAAAAGAAATCTGACAAATATTAATCTAATAAACCATACTGAGCATGTTTACCTCCGAGAAGGAAGTTCTGTTTGTTTGTTTGTTTTTCAGCAAGATAACTCAAAAATGTATGGAAGGATTTTGATGAAACTTTCACAGATGATTGATAATGCATCAAGGAAGAAACCATTAAATGTTGAGCTATACAGGTCAAAGGTCAAGGTCACAGTGAAGGTCAACTCCATGACGTCACGTAAAGACGTCATATGACGTGGCACCAATGGTATATTTGGTAAATGTATGACCTTTACCTTAAAGCAGGTTATTGACATATTTAGTTAAATCAGACAATATCTTGTGCTTCATATTTAACATTAGATCTAACATGTGACATTTGGTCGTTGTGCGACGTCACATAACGTCAGAGTGACGTCATACGTGGTCGAATATTGAAATGGACATATATGAAAAACAGGACCCAGGTTTTCTTTTAACTTTTTAAACCCCCTAAGGCAGGTGTGCTCCTGGTCCTGCAGAGATACTATCCTGCATGTGTTAGATTTATCCCCCTTGGACAGATTTTGATGAAATTTTCAGGATGAATTGGAAGTGTCACAAGGAACAAATGATTAAATATTGGTGGTGATCCAGAAGAGATACTGGATCACTTTGAAATCTATTTTCAAAAATTCCAAGTCACTCAGCACAACTAGAATGAATCCATATATAAAGTGTTCTGGATTATAAGGCGCACTGTTAGTTTTTGGAGAAAATTAAAGTATTTTAAGTACTTATAGCCTGAAAAATAGGCTATTCATAGTTTGTCAATGGTACAGAGACTTAGCGTTAGAACCTGTCGAACTGTTGAAGTTTTATTTAAAAGTTTTTTCTTACTCAGTGAAGTCAGACCCAGTAAAACCAGTTATACTGGGGGGGTTAATGGTCCACTCCCATCCTATCTGTCCTCCATCCTGCAGCTCTGATGTACGCCAGTATCTTCGGGAACGTGTCGGCCATCATCCAGAGGCTGTACTCGGGGACGGCGCGCTACCACACGCAGATGCTAAGGGTCAAAGAGTTCATCCGCTTCCACCAGATCCCAGGAGGCCTGAGGCAGAGGCTGGAGGAGTACTTCCAACACGCCTGGTCCTACACCAACGGCATCGACATGAATGCAGTGAGGCGACACTGTGGGAGGGGCCCTGGAGTGGGTGGGGGAGGGGTTCTGGGGTGCAATCACCTGTGCAATAATTGTGTATAAGAAATATATTAATAAACATTAAAAAATAGGTAACAAATACCATACCATCTTTATTTATAATAGAGCTTTAAAACAGAGACAGCTGACACGAAGACATAAAACACAAAACAAAGGAGAACAAGGCAATAAAATAAATCTAAAAATAGAACCAGAAAGTACATATATAATAAAAAGTACTAAAACTACACAGATAAAAAAACAGGGCCAATATGTGCTCATCAGGTCCTCACAGCTGTGATGTAACAAAAGGGAGTCATTTAATAGATTATAAAATCAACCTCACTGTGTGTGTGTGTGTGTGTGTGTGTGTGTGTGTGTGTGTGTGTGTGTGTGTGTGTGTGTGTGTGTTTATATCAACAAATGCCCAAAACATTGTGAATGGTATAGGAAGCCCCCAAAGCTCTTCTGGGGTAACATCTGACTGAACAAAAGTAGGTAACTGGGTAATGACATGTTACTGTGGTTAAACATGTTAATGATACCAAGACAAACTAATATTAGATCAATTACTTTCTTTGATCTAGATTGAAACTGAACTCGATGAATCAATGGGAAATAGAATCTGTTGAACTGAGGGAAGAGTAGTGCTTTAGTGACAGACTGGAAAAATAAAACAAAAGTTGTAAACAAATTGTTTCCAAAGGCAAATTTTGAAAAACAAAGTCATACGTTCTGTGTAGAAACTAGAGAGCAGGACAAAGGAAAGGTCAGAGTACGGAACAGGGTCAAAAGCAGAGAGCCAGTGGAGCATAAAAGAGTAATAATAAATAATAATACATTTTATTTGTAAAATAAATAAAATCGCCTTTCTGGACACTCAAAGACACTTAAACCTAGATAATGTTCGTATCCAGATAACGTTACCAAAAACCCAGAAGGGAATCAGAACCAGGGTCCAGTACCAAGGGTTCAGATGGAACTAAAGATACAAACAAGGAGCAGACATGGACAAAGAAAGCAGATAGACAAAAAGTTCATACAAGAGGGGATCCAAGACAACAGACTAACGCTCATTTGGTGAATATGAAGCAACGACTGACAAACACACAACACTTAAACAGGAGAAGGACCAGGTGGATTCAGTCATACACATTAGAGGGGCGGGGAGGAAAACACCGGTGACAGGAAGTAAACTGGACAGAGTGAACATGAACTAACATGACAAAATAAAAGCCCGGACACTAACGATGACACAAAGAACAGGAAGACGAACAAAAACTAACAAAACAAGACACTCAGGGTCTAAACTAGAACATGAACAAACTATTTACACACAGGTAACAAATGGTTAATATATAGTGGAATATATGTAGGTATTTTAAAGTGTTACCTAATAATACAATATATAAATATAATAAATATATATACTGTGAATTGAAAATGGAAGCCATTTAAAAATGCCCACCATATCTCCCCTACACATATTCTGGAGTGGTTCCACATCTACAAACATGCAGAATATCCTAATACATACATGTGCCAAATTTGGTGATTTATACAGATTTGAACAATTGGGTTGCTACTAATCTGAATGTGTTTGTTAGGTTTTTTGTTGCATGTGTTGGTTTATGTCAGCGTTAGAGCGTTTGACTGCATATCAACAGGTCCCCAGTTCAACCCGTGCGCCCCCTCTGGCTTTTATTGACCTCATTCATAGCTTTACGTCGATATCATCCTAAATCACAGCAGCTGTAGTAGTGACTCAGCACAAACACAACATTTAAACACCTCCATTTCTGCACAAAACATCACTCGCACTGAACATTGTGTGGGTTTTTTGGGCTGTCAAAATTAACACCGCCAATGAATGGTTTATTTTTTGAGGGTTTTTCATATATAAGTCAAAATGATGAGATAAAAAGTCCAAATGATGAGATAAAAAGTCCAAATGATGAGATAAAAAGTCGAAATGATGAGATAAAAAGTCAAAGTTCTCAGTCACTAAACAAACCAGAATGAATCCATCTATAACGTGCACTGTGGTTTTTGGAGGAAATTAAAGTATTTTCAGTGTCACCTTATAGTCCAGAAAATATACTAACCTTTTGTTTCCTAAATGTCATTTAATTCAACAATTGGCATATGGACAATTTAGAAACATCCAAATATTGGTATGGACACGTCCAGACGCAATTTTATGCCCATGATGTCAGGATTCAAACAAGATAGAATCTTTTTTTTTCATTCACATGGTCTCACCTGCAGACATCAGATGGGTCATCACCGATGACCCTAACCTTTGACCTCTAACCTGCACACATCAAATGGGTCAACACCTATGACCCTAACCTGCAGACATCAGATGGGTCAACACCGATGACCCTAACCTTTGACCCCTAACCTGCAGACATCAGATGGGTCAACACCGATGACCCTAACCTTTGACCCCTAACCTGCAGACATCAGATGGGTCAACATCGATGACCCTAACCTTTGACCCTTAACCCTAACCTGCAGACATCAGATGGGTCAACACTGATGCCTCCATTACATCACGTTTTGAAAAATCAAGCCTTGGTGGAGGTCATCTGTCTCTGACTGCCTTGTTGTTGTTGTTGTTGTTGTTGTTGTTTTCCTACAGGTTCTTAAAGGTTTCCCAGAGTGTCTCCAGGCCGACATCTGCCTCCACCTGAACCGGAGTCTTCTTCAGAACTGTAAAGCCTTCAGGGGGGCCAATAAAGGCTGTCTACGGGCTCTGGCCATGAGGTTCAAGACCACCCACGCCCCCCCTGGGGACACCCTGGTCCACAGTGGGGACATCCTCACCGCTCTTTACTTCATATCCAGAGGCTCCATCGAGATCCTCAGAGACGACGTAGTGGTGGCCATTCTGGGTGAGTACTGCGGTATGAGTATTAGGACTCTAGTGTGAGTATTAGTACTGCAGTGTATTAGGACTCTAGTGTGAGTATTAGTACTGCAGTGTATTAGTACTCTAGTGTGAGTATTAGTACTCCAGTGTGAGTATTAGTACTTCAGTGTGAGTAGTAGTTTTTGTGTTTTTATTTTTAATTTTTGTTTTATATAGACGTTTTAGTTTATGTTTTATGAATATAAAACAGTTTTCAGTTTCAGATCTGTTCCTTACAAACACATGACTCGCACTGACCTCTACACTATACACACTAGTGTGTGTGTGTGTGTGTGTGTGTTGCCAGCGGTGTTTGGGCACAGTTCCACTTCCATTTCACTGAAGCATTGATCACCGATAGAGACAGAGCTGCATCCAAACTGCAGAGGTCATTCTTTTGTTATTTCATCCTATTGTTTTATTTTATTCTTTTGTTTTATTTCATCCTTTTGTTTTTATTTTATTTCATCCTATTGTTTTATTTCATCCCTCTTTCTGCTGCATCAGTAGAAGTTTATATTTCAATAATAAAAAAAATTGTTTAAGTAAATAAAAAGTTTATTTCACAACGTCTTAACCTTACACACGTGGTGAAGTCAGCATGGACTAAAATCTGCCCAAATTAAATGTAAATGCCAGAAAAGTGTGGATTTAATAATGTTTGTCTTCAGTGGGACGTGAACATAAATGTTAATTTAATCTTGAACCACACATTGTCATTCATTTTATTGTTAAACCTCTGAGTGTAAACTTTAACACAACACTTTAACACGTTGGAATAGAAATTTGCAAAAAGGTCACGGAAAAGTAAAGTCCAATTGAAGAGTACGTATTCATGGAACAGTATTGGTTAAAGTGTGTATGAACCCTGAGTTGGTTTCCATTCACCTGTTGATGCGTCGTCATAGTGATACTGTGAGCATTACGTGTGTTTTCTTTAGGTAAGAACGACATCTTCGGTGAGTCCATCAGCGTGTACGGGCGGTCGGGTAAGTCCAGCGCAGACGTGCGAGCATTGACCTACTGTGACCTCCATAAGATCCAGAGGGACGACCTGCTGGAAGTTCTCGACATGTACCCCGACTTTTCACACTCGTTCTGGCACAACTTAGAGATCACCTTCAACCTGAGAGATGTGAGTGCCTCCTGGGGTCACACTTGAACCATGGCATGTTCAGGAACGGTGGTCCAGAATAAAGCCCATTAAATATTAGTTTATTTAGGTCAAAGGTCACCAAAAATGTGTTTTCACAACAATCAGAGATGGGTCAAAGGTCAGGGATGTCCTTTTCATTCATGCAGCTTCTTTTTGCTCTCACTGTTGATGTGCATTGACATCAGAACCTTGCTAGATCCGTTCTGCGCAGCTGCAGATGTCGTTGCTATGGCCTCAGATATGACACTCAGATGCGGCGCAGTCAAAAAGCTAAATCGGGTGCATTTCATTGGACATATTTCTTTGTGATGTGCTTTTATTTAATTTTTCTTTCTTTCTTTCATGTGGAGTGTTTTGACAAATCTAAGCACCACAAGGATGGAATCTAGTTTTTTTATTTATTCTATTCGCATGTACCTGATTAGAGTACGGACTCATTCAAATGGTGGTAATCCACCATTTTGTTTAGTCATTCCTAGCTCCCCGGACTCCTCCGTCAACTTTCCAGCGCTCTAACTACATCATCCTAAAGATTACACTGATTGGTTATAGTACTGTCCTATTGCATACATAGGGATCCTTTTAGCCCCGCCTCCCCTGACTATGAAGCACCACTAGACCCATGCATGGAATGAATAGGGATAGCGCAGCTAGGCGAGACATCTAATCCATTATTATGATTATTAATAATAAAAAAAAACTGTAGAGAAAGACACTTAGTTACTATTATTGACAAACAGGAAACTTGGCATGGGGTTCAAAATGACATTATGAACTTTGACCTTGAGTGACCATTAAACATCAAAATCAAGATCACATTATTTTTAAACGAAGGTAACTCCAAACACAGTGGTGGTCAGTACTATTACTATTGTTGACAGATAGGAAACTACATGTGTGCTCCAAAATGGCACCATGACCTTTGACCTTGAACGGTCAAACCCATAGTTTCAAGTTTTTGAGATGGAGGTGTCCATTAAAGTTATAGTTCCTGGTCCAGTTTTGATCAAAGCAAAAGTAGTCCCAGCAGGTTTCCTGGGGTCAACAAAACAGTATGTGTTAGAATGAGTGATTTATTTACATAACAAAACCATCACAGAACAAAAACTCACACGTCATAATTGCTTGGAGCTATTTTCACTCAATAGTGATCAATGGTTGTTGTCACTGGTAACAGCTGTGCACTTTAGCAAACTACTTTCATCAGATGTTTAGCAGTGTTTGTGGCTGCTATGTGAAGGTGCACAACTGTTAGCAGTGACAACGCTAGCGGATTGATCACTATTGAGAGAAAGTAGCTCCAAGCAATTACGAGGTGTGAGATTTTGTTCTGTGACGGTTTTGTTATTTAAATAAATCACTCATTCGAACACATACTGTTTGGAGAAGAAACATTTTATTTTGTTGACCCCAGGAAACCTGCCGGGACTACTTTCGCTTTGATCAAAACTGGGCTCACAGGACACTGTGGGGGGTAAGTCACTGTGGGTGCACCAGAGTAAAGGGGTGGAGTTAGAAGAGAGGGGCGGAGTCACTGTGGGTGCACCAGAGTAAAGACACTGATGACAAACATTCATCTGAAAAATACTGAACTGTCCCTTTAATTGCGAGGGAGCAGGGTTTGTTGTGCCCGGCAGTACTTGTCGGTCTTAAAGCTGAGGTGTTGTGTGTTTGTTGGAGTGACTGACGCTTCTGTGTATCAGGCAGATCGAATAAACCAGTCAACCCCGAGCAGGGACTCTGACTGTGGGTACCGCCCACACAGACACCGCAGGAGCTCTTTACGCCGTCGGAACCGCCCCGGTGAGTCCTTTCACACCTGCTCATCTGTAGTCCAGGTTCAGCCCCCTCCCATTTGAAGTGGATAAGAACATTTTCAAGGTTACTTTATTAGTCTCCCATCAGGAGAAAGTTGGTTTAGAGTACTGGGGCGTTGCTGCACAGACAGTGTAAGAAATATCAAACAACTCCTGTGCAAACATTTGCTCCAAACGACTGTGAAAATCAGCAACAAGTGAGTGAATAAAAAGTTTATTTCACGTCGTCTTAACCTTAATGTTCTATTCACTTCTTGGGATGTATCATATCCTGCCACATGTGGTGAAGTCAGTATGGAATCAAATCTGCCCAAATTAAATGTAAATGCCAGAAAAGTGTGGATTTAATAAAATTTGTCTTCAGTGGGATGTGAACATAAATGTTAATTTAATGTTCAACCACACAGTGTCATTTATTTATTTTATTGTTAAACCTATGAGGGTAAACTTTAACACAACACTTTAACACGTTGGAATAGAAATTTGCAAAAAGGTCACGGAAAAGTATTGGTTAAAGTGTGTATGAACCCTGATAGATTTGACCTCTGGGTCATATATTTGACCTCTGTGCCTTAAATCCATTCTCCATGTGCTCCCTCTGACCATCCCTCGTCCGTACACTTTCTGTGTTCGCTCAGATGGTATGGACGGAGACGACTCGTACCCGGACCCGTCGTGTCCCGTGGCAAACCACCACCGCCACGGCGCCTTCGGGGGGTCACAGTGGGACGACCTGTGCAGCAGCAGCAGCGTGTGCTCACAGTCCAGCGATGACGACATGAAGCCCATGGGACACAGTAAAGGGGAGCTGTACCCGACAGGGGGGGACACCAGGGACTACCCCCCGGCTGTGGTCAACCTGCTGCCCCACAGCGGAGCCTCAGCAGGGATGGGCCCCCCAGTGGACATGGGAGGACCATACTCAGGTGGACACGCTGTTCAGTTCATTTATTTATCGAGCTGTCAAATGATTACAGGGTCATTTTGGATTCATTTTGATTAATCATGATTAAAACACTGTGAGGACCTGAGGTCGGACCCAAATGCAGACAGCGCACGAATGACAGTTAAATCTCTTTAAATTAACTGTATCTTTAAACAGCGGTAACAGGGAAAACGTAGTCCAATGCGGGGTTCGGTAACGGAGAGTCGGTCACGGCAGGCTGTAGCAGGGTCAAAGTCCAGAAGGGTGGGTCGAGTAGCAGACTGGGACGTGGTCGGGGACAGGCAAAGGCTCAGATCCAAAAGTCAGAGACGGCAGCGTGGTCAGACGGAAGCAGGATCGAAGTCGGAGGCAGGCAGAACTGGGTCAGGAACGGAACACAGGTAAAACACGAGAGAACAGACAGATAACGCTGGAAGGTGTTGACATGTAAAAACGATCTGGCAAAGGACAGACATACAGAGCAGGCTTATATACAGCCACCTGATCGCTCACAGGTGACAGCAATAAGAATTAGAGTAAAGGTGACAGACAGAGACACACAGGAAACAGAGAAAACATAGAAGAGAGACAAAAAACAGAACAAGATAACACATAATCATGACAAACACTTTGTCGGCTGACTGTTCTGTCTCAGGGTTTTTTCTTTTTACCTAAATTTCTCACAAAATTCACAAAAATACACGAAGAAACAAAAAATTCGGATGAAAAAATGTTAAAATTCACACCAAAAAAGAAGAAAAAATCTATTCAAAAATATTTAAAGCATATGCAAAAATATGAATATATATATATATATATATATATATATATATATATATATATATATATATATATATATATATATATACATACACATATATATATATATATATATATATACACATATATATATATATATATATATATATATATATATATATATATATATATATATATATATATATATATATATATACAATTGACATGTTTATTCAACAGAACAACTGTAAACAACTGTTCCACTGAATTGTGTTAAAATTTTTAAGTGCAAACCTCCACCAAGGCAGACCCCCCCCTGAATAAAGAGAGGTCCACCAAGGAGGGATTACATTCGAGTCCATTTGTCTGACTGTCTCTCAGCAGGATTATGCAAAAAGTTCTGAATGAATTTTTATAACATTTTCAGGTTGTGTTGGGAGTGTCACATTACATTTTGGTGGTGATCCAGAAAAGATCCTGGATTCTGGATCACTTTGAAATATATTCTCCATTTACCACAATGTAAAATTTCAAAATGATCCAGAATCCAAGATCTCTTCTGAATAACAGATCACAATTACCCATAAAGAGATCACTAAAAAACACTATTACCCATTAAAAAGATCACTATTACACAAAAAAATCACTCTTGCACATAAAAGGTTAATAAATCTACACGTAAAAATAATTAAATAATTTGTTGGATTTAGAAGGATTTTTAACGCAGTAGATCATATCACATCCCTCATCATTCTAATGGGGGATGTCTGCTCAGCTTTTGGGGAGGACCGATGATGGTCACACACATGCACTAAATAGTCTAGTATATGTCTGCAAGACTGGAATATGTACTGATCTGAAGCAATGTTGACTCCCCCTCTGTGGGGTTAAAAGATATAAATAAAATAAGTGAATGAATAGAAAAATAAAATAAAATGAATAAAATAAAAAATAAGAACAAAATGCAGACAACTGGAAGAAAGGAAGGGAGAAAAAGGAAGAAAAAAGAAAGGGAAAAGAAGAAGAAGGAAGGGAGGAAAAAAAAACTATTTGTTACCTACTTTCCTATCTGCTCATTTGTTTTTAGTTTTTTGTTTTGTTTTGTTTTTTGTATATATGTCTCTGTTTAGTACTACAGTTATTGATTATTGGTATTGTTATAATTGTTATTGTTATTATTTTATTTATCATCATTTTTGTACTATGCACTATATTACTATAAGATGAATTTAGGTTATTGGGAAAGTGAAGAAGGGGTAGAATTAAATAAGCTTATGCTTCATCCTACTCCTTTTCGGACATGTCATTGTTATTATTATTATTGCTGTATTGATTATTGTTGCACTTTGCACATGTTCGAAATAAATCATTCAAATCAAAAATCAAATTAAATGCATGGGGTGTCCCAAACCTTTTTCCATGACTGTTTGTAAAAACAGCCTGAACACAGTCTGTGTGTCTGTCATATGTGTCATATTAGGTGCAGATCAATAGACTTGACAGTTTTATTCACTAAAGTTGGTTTTGAAACCAAACTCTTGATGACATTTTTAGGTTTTTTTCTACTAATTATGTCTAAAACTAAATATGTGTGTTTTTCCACAGCAGCTGCACCCATCAGTATGTCCGGTCTCTATGGTTACTGGTCTGACCGTAGGTCCAGTCAGTTCTCAGAGAACCAGAGACGCCTTTCTTCAGTGCGGGCCAGTTTTCACCCCCCACCCTGCGCAGAAGACCGGCCCAGTGAACTGGAGTCCAGACTGGAGCTGCTGCAGTCCCAGTTAAACCGGTAGGACCCACAGACCGAAAATAATTATATAATGACCTGTCCATATTGACAACTCCTAATTTTTGTCTTTGGTTTAGTATAAAAAAAAAAAATTTAAAGTGTGAAAACACTTACTTTTATAAACTAATCAAACAAAAAAGTTGTGAATAACCTGAAAAAAAAGAAAAATAAATGCAACTTTACCAGTATTCTGCCTAAAGTAGTCATTAGTCCATGTGTTTGATGGAACAAATGTATAAAGACACAGAACACTGAACAGTAACAGAAAATTATTCACATTGTGCTGTGTGTGCTGTGTGTGTGTGCGTGTGTGTGTGTGTGTGTGTGTGCATGTGTGTGTGTGTGAGTGCGTTTGTGTGTGTGCGTGTGTGTGTGTGTGTGTGTGTGTGTGTGCGTGCGTGTGTGTGCGTGCGCATCAGTGATGTCGATGTATACATGACCGGCAACTGACCGGTTTTTTTTACTAGCCTGTCCACAACTCAAACCGCATGAAATATATTTGAAAAGGGTGAACCTGACCCACTTCTCGACCCTCATTTCTAAAAAGTAGTCAATGGTCTTTATGAACATCACATGACCTGACTCACATACCTGGGTCAACAAAATAAAACATGTTTCTTTTCAAAACAGGACATGTCTGAATGAGTGATTTATTTGCAGAACAAAACCATTACAGAACAAAACACCTTGTAATTTCTTTGAGCTACTTTCAATAGTGATCAATGCATGTTGTCACTGCTAACAGCTGTGCAGCTGCACGTAGCAGCCGCTAACACTTATGAACAACTGATGAAAGTAGTTTGCTAAGGTGCACAGCTGTTAGCAGTGACAACGACCATTGATCACTATTGAGAGCTCAAAGCAATTCTCAGCTTTCAGTCACATGACCCAGCCTTGGCAATGGTTACTATCCACCATACTTGTGCACATGCAGTGGTAAACAAAGCTGCATCCCTACTAGGGATGGTGAAATTTAAAAAAAAATCTTGGCCGATCACTGAGCCTCATTAACCAGTTGAAGTCGATCACAGAGAAAAGAAAACAGTTGCTTTGTCAGCTCACACACACACACACACACACACACACACACACACACACTCAGCCATTTTACGCACTGTGGTGCGCTCACTTAGTTTTTTAAACACAAGTCACACTGTGAAGTTGAGCGATGTTATGTTAAAAGCTGATTTTAAAGTGTCACACAGAGACAACATCTGATGTTCCACTAAATTCTGCTGCTAAGTATCATGGGAAAAACCCTTATCGATGTGCACCAGCCTGCGTCAGTTCTGCAAAAACTGCTTTTGTCGTCGTCCACCTGTCATGTCATTGTCAGTAGGTCTGTCAGATGGATGGTGTTATCCATGGTTGTCATGGTGACAACTTGCTGTCCCAGGCTCTAGCTTCTAGCTCTAGAAGTTCTATTACTTCACATCAGCTTTGTGTTTAATTTATGTTTTGAGTAAACATTCTAAACTGGTGTGAAATGGTCGTACCACATAGATTAACTGAGCTCTGAGTTTGATATGATTAAATTCTGTCTTGTATTGTTAATGTTCAAATTTTTAAACTTATGCTATGAAGATATCACAAAGCTTCCTCTTTATAACCTACACAACTATGCAAAAGAGTTTATGCAGTGGAATGACTGATGCAGGATGAGTTTTATTTTTTAACTGACGACAGAAAATTATGACCGAACAACGTTGAGGCGGTCAACCATCGATCGAACGGTCATCGGTTAACATCCCTAGCCAGTACGTGATGGTTCACAGCATTGTCATTGGTTGCAGATCAAAAAGCGATGAAAAGGAGGGAATCATTTTGCATCTATACCTAAAGTGTTTCCCCATCAAGGAGAGGAACATGACCTCACTCTAGAACGTAGAAGATTGTGTAATTGGGCAGATCGCCCCAATCAACCAAATGTACGTTCTGTGATAAAGATTCAAACGTACATGTGCGTACGGGGGTAACATCTACAAAATGGGGCATGTATTATGACATGTAAAAAATGTCCCTCCTCCTCCATTGCAACACACGAAAACTACAAAAAAAACTATCAAACTTCTGCAGTCAAAATGCGGTTTGATTTCTATCGATAGCAATCGAAAGTCATTGTGTAATCCTTATGTGAGTCCATTCACCAGGAGTTAGTTTTTAGATTCTGAAACTGAAAGCGTTACCAAAGCCGCAGCGAAACTGAAACGGGGTTAAGTATGTAAGTACACAAACACAATCGCCAGAGGGTGTCCGTGAGGTTTTCACTGGAATTCTTCAATATTACAGGTAAATAATTACCCCCAAAACCTCTGAAAAATATTCTCTACTCAATACAGGCATTTGAATGACCGTATTTTACAAAGGAAAAGAGACCCTTCCCAGTAAAGTTGACCCACATGCTACTTACCATTGTTAGCAAGACCTGTGGCGACACATGAAAGCCAACAATTACGAGGTGTGAGTTTTTGTTCCATGGCAGTTTTGTTATGAAAAACAAATCCCCTCAGTCGAACACGTACTCTTTTGAGAAGAAACACGTTTTAATTTGGTGACCTCAGGAAACCTGCCAGGACTACTTTGGCTTTGACCAAAACCGGGCTCACACGACATTGTCGGGGGTAAGTCAGTGTGGGTGCACCAGAGTAAAGACACTGATGACAAATACTGAACTGTCCCTTTAATTCTTCTGCTGTGGGTCATATTGGTCTGAGTGTGGAAACTGAAACTAAAATCACTTGCCGTTGACTCTGGATTTTTGGTACTTTGTAAATCTATGCGAGAGGTCCATGATAAAGAAGTGAGTGACTAAATGAAAATGTGGGTAGGGGGCACTCGGATTTGAACCGGGGACCTCTTGATCTGCAGTCAAATGCTCTACCACTGAGCTATACCCCCTGTGTGTTTGACTATCACAACTGTTTTAGTTATTCAGTCACATGTTTTATGTTTGGACAAACTACTCCCAGTTCTTTCTGTTTGCATATCAGTTCCCAGCATGCACTTGGCCTTGTGTCAATCTGTTATATTTCAGGGGAAACACAAACAAGTGAAGCAGGGATGTGAAACCTGCGGCCTGGGACCCAAACCCAGCCAAGCGAGGGGTGCCATCCCAAATGGGATGTGGTTCTGACAGTGATTCTGTGTTCTGATATAGTTAATCTAACCCAACCAATGTTTTCATGTTATTGTTATTGTATTCACTGTGTCTGTGTGTGTGTATATCTGTGTGTCAAACATAGACATATCACGCTATAACTTAATACAGTATATATGATCATAATATTACACACACTGACATATATACATATAACAAAATTATCAATATTGTCAAAGGTCAAGGTCGCATTTAGCAGAAAGGTCAAAATCACATTATTGGCTCTAATTCAAGAACGTGCAAGATTAGGCATTCTCTGAATACTTGTTCTGATGTGGTTCTGTTGGGTCCAGGTTGGAGACCCGGATGACAGCTGACATCACTGTGATCCTGCAGCTCCTCCAGAGGCAGATGGCTCCAGTTCCTCCGGCCTACAGCGCTGTGTCACCCAGTCCTCACCCCCCCCACCCCAGTCCTCACCCCACCGCCCTTTATGGCAGTGCCCCCCCCAGCCTTCACACCGCCCCCCCCCATCCAGACAGACAGCTGTGCTTCACTCATCCAGGTGTGTTCATGGGATTTTATTTATTCGTTTATGACAATGCACATTATATATATATATATGAATATAGGAATTTGGTTAATAAAGTGTATTTACCAGGTCATTTTAATGTTTATCTCAAGCCGACCAACCCCAACCTGAATATCATTAAAAATATTTTTCAATGACCTGCTCACTTCGGGTCAGCGTCTGCATTAGCATCTGCATCGCTGATGTATATATATATATATATATATATATATACATACATACACACACACACACACACACACACACACACACATAAAGGCACTCTGGATTATAAGGTGAAAAGTCTTTAAAGTCTTTTCACTTCTCCTTATAGTCTGGAACATTCTATAATCGGAATTAATGCGTTAGTTTGTGTTTGTGTTTCTTCCAGAGTCCAGACTCAGATTTCCAGCATAAATCTAAGGACTCTCTGTCCAGTGGGATCCATCTGACTGTGGCCTCTGACGACACCATGTCCCTGTCCCCAGAGGCTGACCCCGCCCCACGTCTCCCAGGCGTGGACCCCGCACCCCCTCGGCTCCAGGATCCTCCCAGCCCACTCTGCGGCAGCCAGCGTTTCCCCTCCCTCCCTGAACACCTGGAGACGTCCATGGAGGCGCAGGAGATCCAGAGGCACGTGTCCGACCCGGTCCTTCCCGGCAGCTAGGGGACCCCCCCCCCCCCCCCCCCCCCAGAGACCCAGTCATTCCCACACACCCTTCAACCCCCCTTGTCCTGGTCAGATGCTGCTGCAGGGTTCACAGTGCCTCCTGTCTGTCACATACAGACACAACAGCGCCCGTGTACAGACTCAACAGCGCCCCCTGTGGCAGCTGAAGTCTACAGCATCCCCTCGTATCCCGGATCTTCTGCTACAAAGAGATTCTTCCTATCAAACCAGTGTGCATTGGGAGCGGACAGTGGGCGCTAAACGCACACATACACACATGTGAAACTGCGAACAGATGCAGAAAACACACACAGATACACGAGCCACGTCTGAAGATTATTTATTCACCATATTTAAAGAGGAACTATGCACACTGCAACCATTTTGACTCTTCTTTTTTGCGGTTTTTATAGCATTTTTCTCTATAGAGCTCCACCTACGGGAGGGAACTGTAGGGAGTTAGGGAACTGTAGGATAGTTAGGGAACTGTAGGATAGTTAGGGAACTGTAGGATAGTTAGGGAACTGTAGGGCAGGGTTAGGGACTGGGTAAAATTAACATTCCATAATTCAGTTGTACTCATCGGTCAGATGGAAGAAAACACAAACAAAAAACAAAAAGTGCAACAAAAGAAACAAATGTACAAAATTTCTTCATAAAATGGCTTAGTCAGTTGATCGAACGTTAATCCTGTTTTAATGTATCATAGATCGCATTAGATCACAAAAAGACAAAGCAGCTGTTTACAGCTACTGGTGTGGGCGTGGTCATACTGGTGTGGGTGGATGTGGAGCATCAGCATTAGTGGCCGCATTAGTATCCAAATTAGTGTCCGAATTAGCATCTACATTAGTGTCCGCATCAGCATCTGCACTGCACTACATTAGTGTCCATGCTAGCATTAGCGTCTGCATTAGCTTCCACATTAGCATCTGCATTAGAGTCCACATTAGCGTCTGCATTAGCATCCAAATTAGTGTCCGATTTAGCATCTACATTAGTGTCCGAATTGGCATCTACATTAGTGTCCGCATTAGCATCTGCATTAGTGTCCACGCTAGCATTAGCATCTGCATTAGCATCCGCATTAGCATCTGCCTTAGCGTCTGTATTAGCATCTGCGTGCCTTTGCACCGACTGTGAAGCAGCCTGAATCTATCACCAGAGTATACAATATAATATAATTTTCTTCCAGCACACATTAAGACACTGCGTTTTTCTGTATTTATTTTATTTACTTAGTAAATGAAGGTAAAACTGTTGCATAGTTCCTCTTTAACAACTGCACATGTCAAACACTAATGTCATCATTCATTTGGGACTAAACTTATTTTTCAGAAATTTACAGATGTATCGGTTACATTTAGAACCTGACATCTAGTAAATGTAATGAGTGTATAAATATATATATATATATATATATATATTGTTGCTGTGTAGTTGTTTTTTTTTCTTCTTTTTCTTAAAGGTCAACCCTCTATGGTTATTTAATTTCTTTTGCTGTATTCACCAATACGAGTGAAGACATTCAGTTCTATGAAAAATGAGCTCATAGTTGTCTTGTTTCCAGATGTGTTTGCTGAACTAGAACAGAGGCTACGGTTCAACCACTGGCTTTTCTGCTGTTCCTCATGAATATTTGTGATGCTTCAAAAAGGCTCCTCTGATTGGTTAATACACAAGACAAAAAACAGGAAAGGCCATTGAGCAGACACGCCACCGGGAAAAGTCCCAGGAATCCTGTGTGCCAGTCCGGGTCTGGTCACACCCACATAAAAAAGAACCAGTGGAATACAGGGCCCTGGCCCCGCCCCTCTGCTGCCCCAGGTCAGTATCTTCTAGAGCATGGGTGTCCAAATCCAGTCCTCGAGGGCCGGTGTCCTACATGTTTTAGATATTTCCCTCTTCCACATGATTCAGTTTAACTCTTGAAACTTTGCTTACAATAAGCAACAAAATGAACAAAAATTAATAAGCTAACGAAATAATTAGTAACATGAAGAAAGTTAGACACAAATGGAGCAAAATTAAAGAAAAACTAAAAAGTTAAATAAACAATGAGCAACAAAATTAACAAAAATGTTGTCTTAGTTTGCTCATGTTACTAATTATTTTGTCAGTTTATTATTCATTTTTGTTCATTTTGATGAGTTTTACTGTTAAAAAGTTTCAGGAGTTAAAGGGTTAAACTGAATCTGGTGGAAGAGGTAAATATCTAAAACATGTAGGACACTGGCCCTCGAAACTGGAATTGGACACCGCTGTTCAATAAGATACTGACCTGGGGCAGCAGAGACCCCAGGTCAGTTTCATTTTACTGAAACTGACCCTCTGCTGCCCCTGAGTGGACAAGAATGGAACTACAACTGTGTGTCTGTATTTAATTGTCTGTCTGTAACTGTCTATCTGTACCAGTTAGACCAGGTAAACCAGTTAGACCAGGTAAACCAGTTAGACCAGTTAAACGACTTAAACAACTTAAATCAGTTAGACAAACACACATGACTCTTGTGACAATCCAACAGTAAAAGTCCCTACATAATAAAAGTACCTCCATAATAAAAGTCTTCACAGAGTTTTCAGCCCCCAACTACGTCTTCAAGGCAGCTAGCTAGGGCCAGGCTGGGAATATCCTGCAGCATCCAGGCTAATGTGGCATGTTTCATGGTTCTTAGATGGAAGATATGCTGCTGTGAGCTACTGTCCAACACTGGTTATTAGTATTTATACGTATTTAATCCTAAACATCATTGTTGTAAAATATTTTAAACCGTGTGTTAAGCAATCAGTAACGCAGCAAATGTAGCTAGCATTGACTTAGCAGAGTAGCAGCTAAACTTTTTTACCTGTTCGCCTCACAAGCTGTCGTCGCTCCGGAGCCTCATAGCCAAGACATTTCTCTGGATATGGGTGCTGGTTTGTCAGTTTCCCATCCACGAAATGAAAGGAGCAGACGTAGGGCTTTTTCGGTGGGTTTTTTAAGTTGAACGCCCTCAGCCAAAGTCGGCGGTCCTCTTCACCGGGAGGAGGCGGATGCAGGTTAAAGGCTGTTCCACAACATTCAGCCCTTCTTCTACCGTGAGTAAAACACTCTTGTTGAAGCGACAATGTTTTTTACCAATTATTGTGGCAACTGCGGACTGTACAAACGATGCTGGTCATTTTTCCAAGGATATTGGATAGTTTTTTTTAACCGTCTCTAATTTCAGCCTCGCTGCTTTTTGCCTGAGATCTGTACGCTCGCCAATGACTTCCGCTACTCCACCGGAAGTTCTAACACAAAGTAAGCAATATGGCGCCGCCCTAGTAACCGCGGAGAATAAGGTGAATAGACAAATCCTTGGCGCAAACTACTTCCGTCCGGAAGATACAAACGGACTTCGATTGCTCACGTTTTGTGAGCTATAATGTCCTGGGAACATAGTTTTAGTACTTTGTCTGGAGATGGGGTTATTATCTTATGTGGTTCAGACCTGGAGGATAATATGAAGACGTGGCCCAACGTAAAGTACGGCAAGATTTGTGTGTATTTCATGGACTCTATTGTAATAGACAGGAAAGCTTTGGACTATCTGACAGCCTCTGAGGCGTATAAGTATCTGCATTTAAGCACTAATATATAATAATAAATGGTACTCTCTCTCACACACACACACACACACACACACACACTGATAGGGCTGCCAACTCCGTGAGGGGAAATACAGGACACTATGGTGAATCCTATCATATTTACAGACCTCTGATTTTTTATATAATTATCAATGGCAAAATAAGAATTACGTTCAGCTCAGTACCGGACGTAAGTTTGTTTTTTTAATATGGTACGATCCCGTATTTTAAAGGACGTTTAACAACCCCACACACAGAGCACTGTAGGCGACCTGTCAATCAAACATACACATACAGCTCTACTGTCTATGAACATTAGCTTATCAGTCGTTTTAGCAAAACACCAGTGGCAATGTTCGTGACACCAGACACCAGACAGGCAAGGGCGGGGGTCCGGGGTCACAGGTCAGCACAGGCGAGACACTTCAGATCCTGTCATCCATGGCTCCCATGCAGACACCGTCAGGAGAGCCACCACTCCCCCCAGGGGGGGAGGGGGGAAAGGGGACACCAGGTGACTAGCCATGAACAGACTTGGTATGAAAGATAGGTTATAAAAAATGATAGAAATAGGTGTGAGAGAGAGAAAGAGAAGAAAGAAATCAGTGTCTGTACTTCCCCCAGCAATCTAACTCCTAGGGCAGCCTAGACTGAACTGTGGCTCATACATCGTGTATACATGATATATGAGTCACATCATTTTTAACTAACCTGACCATAGGCTTTCTCATACATCATATGATGAGAACAGTGACAGGACAAAACAACTGTTACTGCACTCAACTTGACCACTAGAGGGCCCCCTTTACCTACTTTGAACAACATAACATAAAATAAAACTTTCTCTTAAATTATTTTTGCTTCAAAAAATCTCCAACCAAACGAACCAATGCAATAATATCCATTCCATAATTATTCTAACTATTCCAGTTATTCATAACTATTCTAACATTAGTCTTTATGTTTTTTTTTATTCCAGAAGAAACACATGAATACAACATGTTCACAGACCTTTGTCCTCATGGCTGGGGATGTTTTCCCACGTTTCAACAGGACAGTGAACGCATCACCAGATTCAGAAAAAGTAATATTTTGAAGGAAAAAGTCTGAATTTTGAGAAAGAAAAAAAACTATTTGAATTTTAACATTTTTCTTTAAAAAAATAATTCAACATGTCGACAGTCATGGCTGGAATAAAAACAGCAGCAGAAGTTTCCAGAAAATGAAAGTGAAAACATCAGTTTAAATTTTCCTTAAGGTTGTCATTACAGTTAAGGGGGTATAGCTCAGTGGTAGAGCATTTGACTGCAGATCAAGAGGTCCCCGGTTCAAATCCGAGTGCCCCCTCTGTGAAGTTTTGTTTTTAGATGAACTCCTTTTGTGACAAAATGAATGGAATCACGTGACTTACGGAAAAGTGACTTTAACCCTATAACTCCCAGTGTGACATAATTTAACACCTTTACTTTTCAATCTATATTCAAATGGTTTATCACAATTTATCTTTCATTTTACCTTTATTTATCCAGGAGATTAAGAAAAGATTTGCATTGCATTTTACTCTATTTTATTATGCATTTTAGTCATTTATTGTCCATTTTACTCTACTTTTAGTTAATTTTAGTGTATTATTGTGGATTTAATTTACGTGTGAAATAAATCGACACAAATACCATGTTACTTCCTAAGACATGGAGGAATACAATTTATTAGAGCAAATTCAATAATAAACTTTATGAAAAAGCTACAACATGACACTTGGCTTACCAACATCTGAAGTTGATATATTTATATGTATGTACATTTTGCCTTGTAATGGCATGCTACAAGGACCTGACCCTTTAATTATGGAAAACAGAAGCAGACACGGACGCAGTCAAAAGTCGTTTTCGCCGTCTCCCGTCTCACTTTCACAGCACTCTAAAACAGCCGCTACAAAAAGGAAACGCAGCTTTTCAAGCACAATCTTCTACAAAGAATAAAAAGAAGAGGATATTTAGGAGCTAAGAGCTGCAGGACGTAACTCTGGTGTGGAGGGGGGGGGGGGTCTGTACATGACTGCTTCACAGCGTCAACAGCAAAAAAACAAAAAAAGATTAAAACAAAGTCTCGTAGAAACAGAAAGTCCCGAAGTCAGACACTGTGGAGACAAAATTCACAACTGTGTGTGTGTCTGTGTGTGTGTGTGTGTGTGGGGGGGGGGGGGGGGGGGGGTCTTTAACAAGGGTCTGAGAAACAAAACAATAATGACTTAATAAATGTTGGAATGCACCAAACGAAAATGTTTAAATTTAGGACGCCTGTTGAAGACGCTGCTGTTACGCTACGAAGCTAACATCTGACTTCAGTTGGTATCCTATGAAGCTAACGTCTTCTGCACCATGTTGGTGGGAGGTCAGAGGTCACCTTCTGCCATCTACAGGAGTTTGTTTGACCAGACAAATGGTGTCACATGGCGGTGGACAATCTCACAGCCGGCAGAAAGAAAAACTCACACCAAAAAAAGTACAAAAGTCCAAAACACCGGTGTGTTGTTTTTTTTGTTTTTTTTTAAGTTTTTGTTGTTTACGGCTGTTGCGCAGATGCAGAACACGACCCCGTGACCCCGTGAGCACAAATAAATAGGAGGAGCTTTAAACACACGTTATTAGAAGAAGAAGTAGAAGTGGAAGAAATGTAAACCAGGTGGAGGAAGTGGACCAGACTCTGGATGTGTTCACAAAGTTCTGCCTCGTGTCCCGGCTGGACCGGGAAGAGGGGTTTAAGTTCCCAACTGAAAGGACCCCCTGGGGTCTGGGTTTAGGGGGGGTGGGGGGCTCAGACACGCAGGATCTCCAGGCAGTTGTTGTAGCAGATAGCGATCCAGTCGGGCTGCGTGGAAGCCCACTGCACGTTGTTGATCTCCCCTTCGGCCGTGTATGCCAGGATGGGGTCCTCGATGGCGCGGGGCATCTGCTGGATGTCCCAGATCAGGGCCTGGTGGTCGTCAGCTGAGAGGAGGGAGGGGGGGGTCAACGAGAAAAACAGATTATTATAGACAATAGATCTGGAACCAACCTGATTCAACTAATCTGACCAAGATAATTTTCACTGGTTCCATTGACAGAAGTGTTTTTTGTCTCAATTCAATCTTTTTTTAAAATTTAATTCAAGTTTTTTTTGGCCTAGCCGCCCTATCCCTATTCATTACATGTATGGGTTTAGTGTAAGGGTCGACTAATACATTGCCCAGCCGATATTTGAGTTTTTTAAGTGTATCGGCATCAGCCAATTCACATTTGCTTTTCTTAATTCATGATTTAGTTTTTATGTGATTTTTTTTTTCTTCATTCAATATTTCTGTCAGAGTCAGTCAACGGAAACAGTGAAAATCATCTTGGTCAGATTCCTTCAATCACATTTTCTAACCAGGTGAAGTCAAACAGGAAATGGAATCAGTAGTAAGGTGGAGGATGAGCAGAGTGAAGGTGTGTTCTGACCTGCGGTGCAGATGTGACAGGAGGAGTGAGGCGCCCAGGCGATGCCGTTCACACAGGCTCGATGGTTGTTGAGTCGAGCCACAGGAGTGCAGGGCACACGTACGTCCAGGATGACCACCTGACGCACATTAGAATAAAACCATCATTAACTGTTAGTGAAAATAAAAAAGCTTCAAACATTTCATACTGTCAGCGTATTTATATTTTTACTAGGGTTTGGTTCTGAAAGTGGGTCTTGGTCTGGAACCAGGGCAAACATTAACAATAGTAACCAGACCCAGAATGTTCATTTCAGTACCAGCGTGATGACTAAATAGCAGTGTGACGTCACATGAAATCAACGTATTTGGTATCGAATGACAACCTTTCAGTATCCAACCCGAGCTCTTACGGCATGTGTTCACGACAGTTAAAAACACTTCTACATGGTTTCAATAAAAGTAAAGTGAACCGTGGGTTTGAGAGTCGGACCATGGATCGCCCGCAGATGTTAGCATTAGCACTGACTGTGTTTGACCACAGCTGACTGACCTCCATGCCGTCCATGGCCATGGTTGCCAGGTAGTTGGGATCCTGCTTGTTCCAACAGAGGCGGAGCAGCGGGTGGTGCTGGGGGTCTTCGTAGATGATGGTGCTGTGTTCCAAATGTCGGAGGTCAAACATACGGACTGAACCATCGGCTCCAACAGACGCGAACATGTCTCTGCCGCCGCCTGCGCGACTGAAGGCAATGTCGTACACCTGTGTAGGAAAACAACAACAACAGAAACACATTAGTGTGCATCCTATGGGCCAGACTGGACCCTTTGACGGGCCGGATTTGGCCCCTGAGCCTTATGTTTGACATGTGATCTCAACTATGAGTTGCTTTGCTGCTGATAGGCAAGAAAGACGTTCTTAGTCTCAGTGGGATATTTCCTTAGCCTTGCTGCACTATCCCTATTCATTACATATATAGATATTAAGTTCAAACCTGACAACATTTCAGTCCCAGAATCCAGGAGATTTTTGCAGCAGTGGTGGGTGTTGCATTTTCAGGAGACACAAGCGAGCAAATGTTGTTTTAATGATGATAAATGATGGAAAAGTAGTATGACATTAGTTTCCAGTGAATTATTAAATACTCTAAGACTGTATTGATCCAGAAATATTTATTTTTCAATGGATGGCATGTATTGTTAAATTCACATTAACTTTATTTTTGTTAAATTGTTAATGTTAAATTCACATTAATATTAACATCACTTTACTAATTTATTCTTACTTTAATCACACAGTGACTGGATTTAACTTGACTGAGAATCTTCAAACATATATATATATATATATATATATATATATATATATATATATATATATATATATATAATTTTTTTTTTTTTTACATTAAAACTGAGCTGCCATCGTTAGCCTGTGTGTGCATCTGCCAAACAACAGTCCTTGCGCTGGGCGTGGTCCACGGCGAAGACCTAATGATATGTCTTCAGATTTAGTTTTTGACGTTCAGACCTAATCATTTATGGGAGAAATTAAAAAACGGGAGGGGCATGGGTCTGAAATACAGGAGAATCCCAGGAATAATGGTAGTGTTGGAAGCTCAGGTCTAGTGGTGCTTCATAGTCAGGGGAGGCGGAGCTAAAAGGTTGTCTTCCAAATCCTCTGGATGCAATAGGACGGTACTACAACCAATCAATGTAATCTTTAGGATGACGTAGTTAGAGAGCTGATAAGTTCACGAAGGAGTCTGGAGAAAGTTAGGAATGACTAAACAAAATGGTGGATTATGGAGCTGAACGACTGTTGTAAAAAGAATTGAAAGATTGTTGATGTTTTCTCACATTCTTCACTCATCTGTGATAAAAGGAAATCTACACCTGTTGTTGTTGTTCTTCTATGGTTGTTTACGCTTGGTTCTCTCTGAATTGTCGCAACGTCACTTTGTTAGTCCCGCCCTCTGACTCTATACTTCACTGTGATTGGTCGACCAGTTTCAGGTAAATTTAGCCAAAAGTTACATTGAGTGTAACTAGACTACTACGATAGAACATTAGATTTACTGATGCTAGGAGGAGCTAGTGCAGCTAGACAAAAATTTGGTTAATTAAATAAATAAAACCATATTGTTATTATTTCACACACGTCTTGCACTTTCCAGAGCTTGAAAAAAACAACCTTGAAATTCAAGCATTTAAGGATTTCCAGCACCCATACCTACGTACCGTACGTATTAAAAATGGTTTCCATTTTTTTTTAAAAAATGTATAGATTTTTTCTTATTTTTTCACTGACCTCTTTATCGTGGGCAATCAGCTGGGTCTTGACGTGACCCGACACCAGGTTGACCCGGCCCAGAACCTGACCTGTCTCCAGGCCCCAGATGGTGCAGGTGGTATCGATGCTGGAAGTACCTGGAAAGACCAAAACAAAGAAAGAAATTCACACGTGACACCGGGGGTGTGGGTGGGTGAGTGGGTGTGTGTGTGTGTGTGTGTGGAGGGGGGGGTGTTACAGAGGGACTGAACCCAAAGGTAGATTTCTGACCTAGCAGGTTGGGATCGACCTCGTTCCAGTCAAAAGATGTGAGCGGAGCGCAGAAATCTGAGTTCTTATTGTTGTTCAGCAAACACTCCAGTCGTGTTTCTGTGTCACTGACCTGTGGGAGGGAACACCAGGAATGTGGAGGAGACCAAACCAGGACAAGAAACACCAAAACCTCATCAGAACCATGAGAAGTGATGAAAATGTCAAAACATATTCAAAAACTCTTCTAAAATACAAAAAACCCACCAAAAAATGGGATAAAATATCCAAAACATGTAGAAATATATATATATATATATATATATATATATATATATATATATATATATATATATATATATATATATATATATACACACACATACATAATGTCTTGGTAAATGGACACCAGGCCCTTATAGAACAAAATGTGGTATTGTCTACACAACAGAAAATGTTAAGTCCACATACGTGGATGTCACGTCCTAGTAGGGTTGTCACGATACTAAATTTCCAACTCGATACCGATACTAAAGATAATACTCGATACTCGATACTAATTTCGATACTGGAGATGTGAGGGATTCCTTTTAAAATTTCCTCCATGGACTGCTAAAAAAAGGTAGTGAGTCCGCGTGCAGAATAAATGCATGCCTATCTCTTGGCAAGTTAAGGTAGGCCCAGTGGCAGACTGGCACCAAAAAGAGGCCCTGGCAATTTTGATAGAGTCCACATTTGTGGGCACATTGTCAGGCACAGGCTTTTTAGAGAATAACTCCACAAGATTTGCGCTTTTCCCAGATTCAGCCAATAAATTCAGGCTATTTGTCCTTTATAGGAAAAAAATGTCATTATTATTATTTAGTTTAGTAGGCCTATTATTTGTCAGGGTTAACTGGCTGTTTTGTTTGTTTGCTTTTCCCCCCTCTTTTTTGTGGCCGCCTTTATTAATTTTTTATTATTTTTATTTATTCATTTATTGATTTGCGGCCGCCTATCGACGCAGCCGGTCCGCTTTATTTATTTATTTATTTATTTATTTATTTATTTATTTATTCATTCATTCAGCCTAATCATTTGCGGCCGCCTCTTGACGCGGCCGCTCCGCCCCGCTTTATATTTTCATGTATTTATTTGTTTGTGGTGCCGCTTGTTGTGGCCGCTTGGTGATGCGGCCGAAAGCCGCGAGCGGCCGCATCACCAAACGGCCACAGTGGCATTTGCCCACATTGCCCAATGGCCAGTCCGTCCCTGGGTAAGCCTATCTTTTTGCTCAAGCCCTTCTGCAGTGCTAACTGTAAGCCTCTTTATGGTCAAGCGGGTGGCAGCGTATTGCATCATGTGACCACCGCGGACCCCTTGCGGGACTATGGCAGCCAAAGTGTTCACAGCCACGCGTTGTCTTTATTATATCACGCGTACGCGTTCTAGAACGCGTGCCATTGTGCGCGCCAGTGCGCGTACCAGAGCGCGTCCTGTAACGCGTGATAGCGCGCCAGTGCGCGTGCTAGAACGCGTTCTGTAACGCGTGATATAATAAAGACAACGCGTGTCTATGTGAACACTTTGGCTTGCCATACAGGACTAGCAGCGCGCACGTCAAAAATGATAGGCTGACATGCTCACGGTGGCCTCCGTGGTGGTAACGTGATACTATGCGCTACCGCCTGGCTGCCGCACGCGCGCATAGACGTTCGATTATACTGAGGCCTTTAAAATCAAAGTTGCATCGGATGGTCCAATCACAGACCTATAGAAATAGTGTATAGGTCTGTGGTCGCACTGGCGTCATCCCGTGTGCTGTCAGAGGCAGCCGGAGAAAAAAAAGAGACTTTAACTTACACGCCGGCATTACGGCTGTGCCAGAGCTGACCGCGTTGATGCCTGTTTAGAATTCTTAACGTTACCCGCTACAAAAAAGCTGCGACGCGCCATAAAAACAAAAATCGATTCTCCAGCAACTTAGTATCAAATTAGATACCAAGGTAAATATCGATTTAGTATCTAAAATCGATTTTTTTGACAACCCTACGTCCTAGGAGGTTAAAAATGACCCACAACTGTGGATGACCGCAGGCACCCACTCACTGATATATACAAACACACAAATAAATAAAAAATAAAATAAAATAATTGCAGGACCTGCCAAGTAACTATTGCGCACATATATCGATGCTCAAACCAGAGATTGTGCAGCTCTAGTTCTTATTGATCACTTTGGTTATTTTTGTTCATTTTTTTGCTTATTTTATTCTTTTTTTTGCACTGTAGAACTGTCTCAGGAGTTACAGGGTTAAGTCAGCCCCCGGGCCGCATGTTGGGACAGCCCTGCCCTAATGACTCCTGTAACAATGAATGAATGAGGATCAGGTACCCTCCAGATGCGCAGGTAATCCCCACTGGTGGCCAGCAGATCCGGGTAGACCCCCTTGGTGTCTGGGATCCACATGATCTTGGTGGTGGGATAAGGATGGTCGAATGTGTTCCTGCAGACGAACTCTGAACTCTCCTCCTCCAGACCCACCAGCTGAACCTGCACAACAACAAATATACGACACATACACATCAACATCAGGCTCTTCAGCGTTTTCAAGGACCATGGAGGGATGTTGAGTTCTGGGCATGATGCTCCACTTGGTTTCTATTTCTGTTCAATGACCTTAACCCATTAATGCCCACTGTACTGATGCAAATATGTAGCACACCAAAAAAAATTACATCTAACTATTGCATTTGCTTGAGTCACATTAATTATCTATCTTCAATCTATTAGTTTTTATATTTATAATATACACTTTCTGTGAATATTTTTATGAAGTTATTGTATACCACAGATGTCAAAAATAAGGCCTCGGGGCCAAATCTGGCCCATAGAATGAATAACAATGAAGATACAGTGGTACCTCTATTTATAAAATTAATTTGTTCCAGAAGTGTTTTTGAACCATGAATTTTTTGTAAACAATCACAGTTTACATGTAAAAGGCCTGATTCATTCCAAGGCCCCAAATACTACCCCTCAAACACTTTAAAAAATTATTTTTTTTAAAAAAAAAGACCAATTTTATATGAAATATGTGTTAAAAGTAAAAGAAACCCTCATCCCCACCCTCCATCATCAGATCACTGAATATGGTGGATGCTTTTTCTGAAAGAATCTCCTCAGTCACTGTATCTCCTGCAGTTTCTTTGTCCTTTATCCAAAGCAGTAACAGTCACTCCACCTGGTTGTTCAGTTATGACCTCTTTTATGATATCAGAGATGCCTTTCAAAGGGACTTTTAATGCATCCTTCTGCTTCAATATTGTACCAATGGTAGATGGGTTTCGACTAGGGATGTGACTTTTGGTCCAAAACACTATTCGAAATTCACTGGAAACTTTTCAGATATTTTTTCCATGACACCCAATCCAATTACATTAAAGTCTTTATATTAACAAACCATACTTTTACAAAAACCTGAATAAATACCTGAACAAATGCGAAGCAGCTGAAATATATGAAGAGAAGTGTAATTTTACAAATATTCTGCCAGTTACTAAATGTTCAGTGTATTTGTAATTGAAATGGCAGTTGTTCTGCACATGTGCAAATGACAAACTGATAGACTGAGGCAGAAAATAGTTCAAATGTCACTTGTTTTTCTTAAGACGTGTCCAGTTGGTCATATTCTGAGGTAAACATTTTAGATGAAAACATTATCAGAATGTAATTTGACTCTGGTGCAATAGGTGAAAAGAAAGACAAAAAACAATCAAATTTACTTAAGAAACATTATGGACAGTTCGGAGGGCACAAAATGTGTTAATTTGACTCACGCTTACAGATGAAACAGTTGAATAACGTAAAGTTTAATCAGTGCTGAACGTGTATTTGTACAAGTAAATGTGTATCATAGATGAAGCCAGTGGATGTTCAAATTCATCCCATTTATTTGTATTTACACATGAGCAGCTGATAACGGGACCATCCGCTATCCTTATCCTTCCTAATGTAATAATAGTGACATTATAACAGGCTTAATATGCATTAATAATAGTATTTTGTGAGATTAGACGAGGACCGTCATTCAGAGTGGGAGCCCAGATGCTGCGCAGTAGCATTAGCATTAGCTCGCTCATGTTACCATATTTAGCTTTACTTCGTCGCCGAGTATTCAAAAAACACACCACATACCTTGTTATTATATTCTTCTACAAAACTCCCGAGGGCCAGACGGAAGCGTTTATCCGGGCGGACGCTCCAGTTCATGGCATAAACCGTCCATGGCGCCTCGTATTTATAGATTTCTTTTCTTTTACCGTGAAGCGACATCTTTACCAAACTGCAGCTAACAGGCTAGCGTTAGCTAACTACCGAATAAGTCGCCTTGAAAGGAGACCGTTTACACTTACGTCAACTCGCAACAACGACTATGAGAATGTTTGTCAGTTAATAGAATTGAACCAAGTAAATCTTAAACTGGAGGAAAATTTCTAACCACGTTAGCTAACAAAGAGTACCATTGCTCATTAAGACTCAAAGAGGCATCAATGTCCACGGAACCCATACAACTTCCGGTTTTCCTTTTCAGAATTATTATTATTATTATTATTATTATTATTATTATTATTATTATTATTATTATTATTATTATTATTATTATTATTATTATTATTATTATTATTATTATTATTATTATTATTTATATAGCACTTTATAGCACAAACTGTCATTATTTATTATCTATTTTATTTTTCCAAAGCGAGTCACAATGTCAACAATTAAGCTCTCTCTCTCTCTCTCTCTCTCTCTCTCTCTCTCTCGCTCTCTCTCTCTCTCCCTCTTTCCCTCTCTCTTCTACTTCTTTTGTAAAGCACTTTAAAATATCCAGTGGACCAAAGTGATGGGGAGAAGAACGAAAAAGAATAAAATACAAGAATATATCAAAAACATAAGAGCTGTAGAATCATCATGTATCCTACAAGTATGTATTTATACATGTACACACACACACACACACACACACACACACACACACACGCACACACACACACACACACACACACACACACACACACACACACACACACACACACACATAAGATATACTACAACAAATAAAAACTATTGTTTATTTATGTTTTTACCTCCACCAAGGACGTTATGTTTTGCCGGCGTTTATCTGTTTGTCTTTGTTCTAGATAACTTGAAAACTTATGGACGGATTTTGATGAAATTTTCAGGATATGTTGGAAATGTGAACAGGAAGAACTGATTTCATTTTAGGGGTGATCGGGGTGTGTGGGGGTCTACCTTGGCGGAGGTCTGCGCTGTCAGAGTGCTTTTCGATTTTGACATGCAGCAAAAAAGCATAGTAACAATGACAATAATTATGTCTGAAAGTTAACATAGTAGTGCATAAATTGTCTGGTGCAGGAATTGTTCAAAACACTGACGATGGAATGAACTGTTATTTTTTATTTTTGTTCATGCATATTTTGTCTTTGACCAATTACTGATCTATTACAAAATTTTTAACCATTTACTATTATTTAGTTGTGTTTATCATGTGTATTTGTACATGAAGCTTTTATAATATATTTTAGGTTTTCATGCAGTTATATAAATGACCTATAAAAATGATTAATTCCATAGTTTCAGCAGATTGGATGAACACACTAATCATAATCTGTGACAATAGTTTATAACATGAAATATAATATTATTTAGTAGTGAACATACAATTGATCTATGTATGTATGTTTTTCCTCATTCATAGTATTTTTTATGAGTACCGAGCCAACTGTACCTCATTTTTATTATTGTTTATTCATTAAATGATCGTTATTTATTTTGCTGTTTTCAAAGATGAATAAGCCAGGATACTTTCCTGGTTAAAGTATGTGGTCAGAGGCTGTACTACTACTACTACTACTACAGACAGAAGTAAGTCTGTGGTTTCAAGTTTTATTTTGAAGAACAAATGGAATCTTGTAACGTGTGAGTAAATTGAACTTGACGCACCAGATGATTTTCATTGTAGTTAGTCTGTGTGACCACGAGAAGGCAAACACGCTCCTTTGTTCCGTTATAATCACAGACTGGTTCACTAAGAATATTTTATTATTCATTTATTGAATTTATTTGAACATTAAAACATGGAAAAGGAAACATACAGTACAGTAAACAACACAAGCATGCACTGAAAAAAGTAAAACATTGAATCAACTTATACATTTTTCTTCAATAGGTCACACATAAAACATCTAGTTCAGTGGATTAAATTAAATTAAAATAACCTTAACCATATGCAATTCAATTTGGTTCACTTAACTAGAATTTTTATGTGTGACCATAAAAAGTCAAAATCATGAGATAAAAAAACAAATTTATAAGATTAAAAAGTCAATATTGAAGAAGAGTTTTTAAGTTGATTAAATCTTTTATTTTTCAGTGTGTTTTCTTTTAAAGTGATGTAGACTATGACACTGTTTAAGCTCCTCACCCAAAGTGTTCTACAGTTTCACTCTACATCCATTTTTCTTTTTGTTTATTTTTACATTCATATTAACTGTCTGTGGCGTTCAATCAATCTCTGAAAATCTATTAAATAAAGTCTTCTTGCTACAGAAAATGCATGTCTTTTTTTAAAATAATTATTTTATTCATGAGAAAACATTGCATACATTTTGGATAACAAAATACATAACATTCTGCCAGGGGTGATGACATGGAAATAATAAATAAAAATAAAAATAAACAGCAAGAGAATGACGTTTACATGAATACGTTGTGCAGCACAAAAACAGAGTATGACGACAGAGCTATCTTATTAAGAGAACAGGATACGGATGTTATATAATCATTTATGTAAATGGTAATTCAATAAGAGAGATAAGATAAGATAAGACTTTATTAATCTCACACAGGAGACATTCACTGTCACAGGAGCTCACAGAAACACACAGTGGGGTGCAAAAAGTACGAAAAGGTGCAAAAAGGAATTAAAGCAGTGCAAATAACAGTGCAAATAATGATAGAGGTAAATAATAAAATGACACTAGAAATAAAAATATATACTAGAAATAAAAAATATATAAGAATACTCTATCTTATGTGCAAACAACAAAAACATCTTTAGAGAAAAATAAATAAATAAAATAATCAAATACTACACAGTAAATTTTTCAGTGTTAAATCAACACTTAGAGAATTTATTTAACTTCATCTAGAGTGTATTTGGTCCCATTGTCTCCAAATTAACTCTGCAAAATCTACAGTGTATAAACAAATGTACAAATACTGGTGCAAGATGGAGTGATCTATATGAGGTTAGGGTTAGGTAGGTACAGTCTATTGCACATGGTTCCTATACAGTTGAGTTGTACAGTCTAACAGCAGTGGGGATGAAAGACCTGCGGTAGCTCCTTCCTGCACTGACGGTGTCTCAGTCATCCACTGAAGGAGCTGCTCAGCTCTTCTACGCTCTGGTGCAGTGTGTGAGAGCTGTTGTCCATGATGGATGTGAGCTTGGACAACACCCTCCTCTCACTCACGTCCTCTACAGAGTCCAGAGCTGCAGCTTGTTGAGTCTCTTCCTGTCCCGCTCTGTGCTGCCTGTGGCCCAGCACACGCTGAGGCCACCACAGAGTCATAAAATGTCCTGAGCAGATGTTTGCACACGCAGAAAGACCGCAGCATCCTCAGAAGGTGGAGGCGACTCTGGCCCTTCTTGCACAGAGCGTCAGTGTTGTGGGACCAGCCCAGTTTATTGTTGAGGTGAACACCCAGGTACTTAAAACTGTCCACAGTCTCAATGCCCCCCCCCCCCCCCCCCCCCCCTCTGGATGTTCACCAGTGTGTGTGGGAGTGTCCTTCTCCTGAAGTCGACCACCATCTCCTTCGTTTTACTGGTGTTCAAGCACAGGAGGTTGCGCTCACACCAGTCCACAAAGTCCATGATGACCGACCGGTACTCCAGCTCGTTTGACTTCTGTATATAGTACTTGGCTAAAATGATAATAAGGTTAATTAAATAAAACTCACAAGTGGCCTTTCTGTTACAGATGACAAAACCAAAGATTTTCTCATTTTAAAGCTGAGTCAGGATAGACCAAACTCTGGTCCTCAAGGTCCTGCATGTTTTAGATATTTCACATGATATAATTAACCCTTTAATTAACTCCTGAGTCTTTAGCAGTTCCACATTTAAAAAAAGAGGGAGATCATAAAATAAGCAACAAAATGAACAAAAACAGCCAAAGCCATGAATAAAATTAACAAAAATTAAGAATAAACCAACAAAAATAATTAGTAACATGAACAAAGTAAGACACAAATGGAGCAAAATTAACGGAAAAAATTCTAAAATAAAAAAAATGTAGAAAAATTAACATCATGAGCAACAAAATGAACAAAAACTAATGAATATTTATAAAATTCTCATGTTATGATCAACATGGAAAAATTTGCAAAAATGTTCCATGAACAAAACAGTAAAAATGTGGTTGAATGATTGGATTTTTCTCAATATTTAAACCAAACCATCCATACTAGTTCTTTTTCCCTTTTTTTTTAGTTTTTTAATTGTTTCCATGTTATAATTTTAGAAATATTTATTAGTTTTTGTTAATTTTGTTGCTATTTTTTAAAAATTTATTTTTAGTTTTGTTTTTACTTCATTATTTTTTCTTTGTGTTCCATTTGTGTCTTGCTTTGTTCATGTTACTAATTATTTTGTTGGTTTATTGTACATTTTTGTTCATTTTATTGATGACTTTGGCCGTTTTGTTCATTTTGTTCCTTACTTTATTCTTTTTAAATATAAATTTTTTACTGTGAAACTGCCAAAGTCTTCAGAGTTAAAACTGAATCATGTGAAAGAGGGAAATATCTAAAACATGCAGGACACCAGCTCTCGAGGGCTGGAGTTTGGCGAAAATGCGGTCATGTAAATAAAAACCGTTAGCCTTCGTCTATTTTCTACCACAGACACTGTATATACTTTCTACAACCACGCAGCCCTGGTCACGTGTCTGTCTATAATCTCGTTGGAGGTGGGTCTTCTCGCGAGATTTTGAAAGGTCAACCAGTGTCGTGTAAGTCTGTCCAGTCTAGTCAAGGCGACTTCAGCTGTGCGTTTCTGTCACTGTAAATTCACAGGTAAATTACCGACAGTATTCAATTAATATGTTCATGGCAGGCTGGTGTATTAATCTGTGTCTAAAATATGCTGGGGTGTTTTCCGGTCCGGATCTAAAGCTGCCATGATAGTTAGCTCGAGTTAGCATGCTAAACCCACACCTGCTAACAGCTAATGATGAAGTGAGTGAGTGAGTGAGGGGGGGATGGGTCACACAGGGAGGGCTTAACCCGAGATAATTATGAGCTAGAATATATATTTAGGCAAAAGTAGATCTGGAGAAATACAGAACCAGTTACAGTCGCAGTTATTTGCGTCTTGACATCAGCATGCATCGTAGGTTTTGCTAGCTCAGGTGTGTTATGCTAATCGCAGGGTCTGACTGTAGTTCCATTTCTACTTCATCACAGACCCTTTAAATCTGCTTAAGTTGGACTGATTCAATGAACTAATACCACCCTGTAACCATACTCAGGACCGTTTTGTGATGTTTAACAGTCGTGTCTGACTTAGATTGTCGCAATGTCAAATAAAAAGAACAGAAATGATCAAACAAAGTACTACTTTCCACCAACTTCCCGTTTATTCCGTTTATTCATTGTTTATTGTGTTCGTCTTTGCTCTTTGGGATTTATGACATTTTTTGGCAGCGAAATAAGTCCTATATTATGTGTGCTTTATTATAAATGGTTTATATCGTAACATATTTTAAAATATTGACATATTTCTGGTCATACACTGGTCACTTTACCTGTTTTTATGAACTTACATCTGTTTCTGTTTATTTGTACATATGAGCTTTTTTTTTTAAAAAAAATCCTATTTACTTGTACACTTTAAGAACGTTTAATTACCTCTCTATCTTGCCTATAGTATTTTTTACCTTCTTTATTCCATAATATTTATACTTACATTCTTTGCACAATTGCCGATGTCACTTCCTTTTCACTGGCAATGTACATTGAATTCAATATCCACCATTAAAGTGATGAATGGGAGCTTTCCTGTTTTGTTTCAGGCCTTTTGTATTATAAGGAAGTTATAAAACTGTTTTGGATCTTATCCTTTACAAAAAGCATGAACAGTTATATGTTTCCAAATCATAAATTGTGAAAGGATCACTATCATTGTTGGACTATTCTAAAAAATATATATTTGTATTCATTTTCCTGCTACTTAAATTCTGTTTCATTACTGTTGAACTCATTAAAACTACATTGTTTTATTTATTCTACAGTGATGCATCATATTCTATTTGCTCATCATATGTTTGCAGATTATGTTCCTCTGAGAGTGATGAATCTCTAAAAAGTCACCTTTTCATAACCTGTAGAGACCCTAAGATCCATGAGTGACCAAAATTATTACATGATTTAGAATGTTTAATAGCTACTGAGCCACTAATCCTATCAATACACATAAATAATTAGTGTGAAATGCAGTTGTTCGTCTTTAAATGGTCATCAGATGTGAACGGTTTGGACATTCAGAGGCTCAATAGGTATCATTGAACCACTACAGCAGTGGCTCTCAAACTCCCCCTGAGAAACATATTTTTATTCAAGTACCACCTCACATGGGCAAAACATGAGGTTAACCTGGAGAATTTAGTTTTTTAATCTTTCATGAAATGCAAATGTAGTCGATTTAAAAAGTAGAATATTTTCCCACATTGACTAAACCACTCTCTCTCTCTCTGCTTTTGTTTTGGAGGTCCGACCATGCGGAGTTTGCGTCTTTTCCTGATCCCTGCGCTCCTGCTGCTCCTCGCTCTTCCAGTATCCAGGGGCCGCTACAATGACGACTTTGACGACGGCGAAGACTTGGCAGATGACAATGACTTCGCTGAGTTTGAGGATATGAACGACGACCCGGTGGCCGAGACGGACACGATTCCTCCGCCACGAGTCTCGTTTCCGTCTCAGGCCGACGATGAAGAGGATGAAGACGAAGCCACTGTGGAACTGGAGGACGGCCAGGATGGATTCGAAGACTCAGAGACACAGGTTTGTTGTTTTTGTGTTTTTAATGTCCCATAGTTTATGAAGTGTTTGAAATAATTGATGACATTTAATTTTTGCCAAAAAAATATCTGGGAAAATGTTGACTGAAGGAGAAGGAGGCGAAAATCTGAGGGGAGAGCTTACTTTGAACCCTTTAAACCCCCCCCCCCCCCCCCCCACCTACACACACACACACATACCCTGTACACCTTGTATTTGGTCATGATTCTTGTCAAATGGAGTTAGTTATTGAAAATTTTGCCTGTAAAGTGTCCTTTTTAAATGCTGGAATTGCCATGAGTTAACTGCAGTCACCAGAGTTCACTAGCACGATGGAAGCAAAGAGGTGCTCCTCATCTATGCTCCTGTTTGGGGAGAACCCTGTATATATATGGGGTGGGGGGGTTGTTGTGCCTGGCAACACTTGTTTACAATGTGCATCAGGTGATAAGGAGGTAAAAAAAACACTTTTACTTCCTGTTGCTTTGTTGGGATTGTTGTAGTGAGTGTAATGATTGTACAAACTAAAATGACATGTATTCATTTATTCATATCTGAGCTAATTATTAATTTTTGTGTTTCGATAGGATCAGGACATCTTCAGCAAATATGACCAGGAGGAGTTTGAGGTGATTGGAGACATGGAGAAGACAATGCACTCGATGAAGGACAATCTGATAATCCACACGGTAAAGCTTCATTACCATAAAGCTGCACATACACACAGCTGCTGTTCAGGAAGTGTTTAATCTGTGAAGGTCTGAGGTGGAAGGAACTCAGTACAACTACTGACTTTACTATATTTAAGTACATTTTTGTAGGTATCTGTACTTGAGAAAATCTGGTAGTTCTATGTTGCTTCTTGCTTTACATCACATCAAACTAATGTTAGTTCAGTTCCACCTTCAGCCCAATATGATCTGAAAAGAACCAGAGCAGTAAAATAATAACAGTGAAAAGAGTCAAATTACATTTTGATAATGTTTATATCTATAATGGATTTTTATTATTTATAATTAATTGTAATTTTTATTTTTATTTTTAATTAATTAATTATTTAATTAAAAATAAATAAAAAGGCTATTTAATTTTTTTTTTACTTTATTTGTCTTTTAAATGTTATATTTATTACCTTTATTTTGTTATTTAATTAATTTTTTAATTATGAATTTTATATCTTTTTCAGACTATAAGGTGCACTTAAAAGACTTTGATTTTCTCCACAAACAACAGTGCACTTTATATATGGATTAATTCTGCTCGTGCTTTGGACTTTTTATCTCATAATTTTCACTTTTCATTATCTTCGCCAAGGAGGTTATGTTTTTGCCAGAGTCTGTTTGTTTGTCTGTCTGTTAGTTAGCAAGATAACTCCAAAAATTATGGATGGATTTGATGACATTTTGAGGGTAGGTTGGTAATGGGGAGACCGAGAAGTGATTAGATTTTGGTGGTGATCTGAGGGGGGGGGTCTACCTTGGCGTAGGTCTGTACTTTCAGAGTGCTTTTCTAGTTTTGACTTTTTATCTCATGATTTTGACTTGTCTTTAATGCACCTTATATATGAAAACTTAAGATAAACCATTCACTGACATTGCTCCTTGTCGTGCGGAAAATACGTACATTTTTTTGGCTACAGAAGGATGACTAATCTGTTTGACTGTTTGTGTCGGTACCAAACAGCTGTTATTTACTCCTGAGTTGTTGTTTTTTTTGCTTCATATCTCAATATATCCCGCAGAGTTAAAAAAATAAATAAATTGCAATGTCATTTTTTTTCTAAAATGGTGCAGCTCATCTTTAACCTGTGGCGTCTGTCATTTATCAGTGAATATAACAAGTATCGTTCATCATTGATGTTTAACTCCGCCCTCTCTGGTACAGGTTCCCGCCCACCTGCAGAACAGCTGGGAGAGCTACTACATGGAGATCCTGATGGTGACAGGTCTGCTGGCCTACATCATGAACTACATCATCGGAAAGAACAAGAACAGTCGCCTCGCACACGCCTGGTTCAACTCGCACCGAGAACTCCTGGAGAGCAACTTCGCACTCGTTGGTGAGTTCTTTTACATAGAATGGAATCTAATAGAATCACTTTTATGACCCCGCCCCCAAGAGCTGAAGGATTTTAGTAAGAATTTAATTGCGATTTATTTTTTTCCCGGCAGTTATTAAAAAAAAACTTAGACACTAACAGAAAAAAACTGTGGAGATACAGTCTTAGGCCCTGTCCCATTTCTCCCCTAACCCTAAAATTTCCCCTAACCCTAAAATTTCCCCTAACCCTAGATTTTGCGCCTTCATGTGTAGGGGTAGGGTGTCCCATTACCTAGGGGACCAAGTGGGAGTGCGATTTTGCCCTTAAAATCAACCCTCAAAATGTAGTGAGGTTGGTTGCGGACTTCGTTTTGAGTGGAAGATGAAATTACCCATGATGCACTGCAAGCTCAGCTATGACCGGTAACGTTACCTTGTCAAGCTAGCGGTAATGCTAACGTTAATCTTATAAATCGCCAACTATTGAAGAAAAAATACATGAAAATATTTAAATAAATCAACATACCCGAGACAAGACTGAAAGACAAAGTAGACGGCGAATGCGTCTTCTGTTTGCCGCATTTCTTCTCTGCGCATCCCGAAGGTAAATAAACAGAACCAACACAACAGGCAACACAGCTGGGACCGACATTTGTCCTCCGTGTAAATAGTAGTCAGCTGATGTCAGTCTCGCGGAGGGGTGGTTTCATATTTGGCGGGGTAGACTTGTCAGCGTGTGACGTGAGCACGTTTGTTACGTTCACTTGGCGAGTGGTGTCCCATTTTCAGGGGGAATTATTTCCCCTTAATGAGTGGAATTTACTTTTTAGGGCACTTAAAACCAAGTGGAAGTTTTAAGGGGGACAAATGGGACGGGGCCTTAGTGACTAATTGAAGGATAGGAAACCTGGCATGGACTTCAAAACAATGTCATGACCTTTGACCTCGAGTGACCTTGAAAGGTCATAATCAAGGTGCGCCTCCTTTGCTCAAAATCAACACATCAACCACACGAAGCAAAAAACGCAACAAGAATAAGAGTTGGAGAGTGTACGTGGGTTTGATGCCATTTAATGTCAGTACCTGAACTGTGCAGGAGACGATGGTACCAGTAAAGAAGCAGTGAGCACCGGGAAGCTCAACCAGGAGAACGAACACATCTATAACCTTTGGTGTTCTGGCCGTGTCTGCTGTGAAGGAATGCTCATCCAGCTCAAGGTACCATGCACACGACCAGTAAACAAAAAAACACACACAAGGTACCACCACATCTCTCCGTCATGTCGGAGTTAACGATCGATATTGTAGAAAAATGGGCGTGTAAGGACTGTAATATTCCACAGCTGTTTGACTGAAAGGCTGCAGGAACTGGGTTGAAGGCTCCATAAAGTTTCAGTAGGCTAATGGTACCGCTAGCATATCATCAGTACTGACAGCTATCGACACGCTAACCACAAAATGGAAATAATAATGTTTAAATATCATATAGAATATAGTGTTCTGTAATTACACATTCATATTTTCTTATTACATGGTGACATTAGGTTGATTAGATGGATGTTAGCGCTATTTATGATTGATGCTAGTCTGCTAAGCTAAGTTTAATATGTTAGCTAATGCATTTCAATGACATAATTATTACTTACTATGAAATATGGACCAGGATCCTCTTTATGTTTTTGATCCATTCACGCTGCCTTATCTTTGGGGAAACGATGGAAGGTCTGTTCACTGTACGATTTTTTACCTCTTTGAGGCTGGACCAGCAGTGACACGCCATTGCGGTCTGGAAAGTGTTGTGTGTATCAACAAGTGTAGTGTAGCCCTCAGCGTCTTTCGAACGTTAGTGTTGTTAATGTCATCAGGTCCCCACGAGGGTTAATTATGTATAAAGGTCCCCACTAGTAAAATAGAAATGATGTGGGCCAATAAATACATGAGTTTTTTTTTCCAGAAGTCCCCATAAAGCGTAAGGAAAATGGGTGGAAAATGAAACATGTATTTTTCAAAGATTTGAACATGTGCTTAAATAAAAAAGGAACTATTTTTATGTATTTTTTTAAATATATATATTTAATTTTCCCTTTTTTTAATTATTTTTTTAATTATTATTTTTTATTTATTCATTCATTTTTATTTCTTTTTACATTTAATTTTAAAATTTGTATTGTTTTTTTAATTTAACTTCATTTAAATTTATTAAAAACACTCACTGTCCAATCGCTAATTGATTACGAACTTGGTCCTCATGAGACCCGTAAACTTGTGTGTGTGTGTGTGTGTAAAATTAATAGTAAAGTTCTGACATAATAAAGAAATAATAAAGTTCTTCCATTTTGGACGTTTATTAAAAACTGTGTCTCCGCAGTGGTGTCCTGTTTCTTAACTGCGTCACATTTTCTTCTTCTTCAGTTTCTGAAGCGGCAGGACCTGCTCAACGTGTTGGCGAGGATGATGAGACCGGCCTGTGATCAAGTGGTACGAACTGTCATCAGACTTTTTACAGTCAGACGTAAAAGCGTCACATGTTCCAGTTGAAGCAGCAGCGTGTGTTTGTGTTTGCAGCAAATTAAAGTGACTCTGAACGATGAGGACATGGACACGTTTGTGTTCGCGGTGGGAACCAAGAAAGCCATGGCCCGACTCCAGAAGGAGATGCAGGACTTGGTAAATAACCTGGACTCACAAAAGATGGTTGTTCTAGTCACGTTACATGGACCCTCAGCCAGGACCAGTCAGAGGTTCTTATCTTAACCCATGTTCCTCTGTGTTTGTAAGACGTCTGAGGAAGAAGCCCGAAATAGTCGATTGCCGAGTGCAGAGTTAGAACGCTCTAGACCTGCATGCATTCTTTTTTAAAAAAAACATAGTCCAGTATTTCATTAATCTCGTCCAACATTGGTTGCGAGAGATCAGGGCTCTACACTAACTTTTTTTTCCAGGAGCACACGTGCCCCTAAGTTAAAAAATTTAGGAGCACACAAAAAAAAAATAGGGGCACAAGTCTGTTTTAGTTTTAAATGTTTATTTATTTACAGTGCAGTACTTACGCACAGATACCAACATTGTTGAATGACTGCTGTCATTTGTGTTAATTTAGAGCAGACCATAACATAACTTTGTATTATGGGATGTTTTGTCCTTTGATACATTTTAGAACGTTGTATTGGCTGCCTTGTTATTAGATCCATTTTAGAATGATTAACCCTTTAACTCCTGAGACTGAGACACAGTAAAAAATAAAATAAGATAAAATAAGCAACACAATGAACA
Organism: Siphamia tubifer; assembly: GCA_020466265.1. Taxonomy (NCBI): domain Eukaryota; kingdom Metazoa; phylum Chordata; class Actinopteri; order Kurtiformes; family Apogonidae; genus Siphamia; species Siphamia tubifer. Next base: position 38,902,606 of record CM035790.1, read on the forward strand.
AAAAACAGTCAAAGTGATCAGTAAAATGAACAAAAATGAATAATAAACCAACAAAATAATATGTAACATGAACAAAGTAAGACACTAACAGAACACAATTAAAGAAAAATAATAAAATAAAAAAACAGAAAAATAAACAAAATAAGCAACATCAACAGAAACTAATATATATTCACAAAATAAGAAATAATGTGGAAAAAAAGGCAAAAAACAAAAACCCACAAAACCCAAAATGAAGTAAAAAAAAAAAAAAAAAGGAATAAATAACTAGTGTTGTAATTTGGTTCCAGTAGTTTTAGTTTGGGCTTTTTCTTTTTCTTAATCACTTGCTTTTCGACACCTGTACATCAGTTCCATGAACAAAATTCTCAGTAAAATAACAGTTAAAAAAACACTTGAATTTGTCTGAATTTTTAAACTAAACCATCCACTCAGAACGTGTCAGCGCTGACGCATCAGGAGTTAAAGGGTTAATCCTTTCAATATGTGCCGTGTTCGTCTCTATGTGGAGCTGTTCACACACTTTTAATTCATTTCTAGTAGGTTTTCATTAACTCCTCAGGTCTGTGTGTCTTATTGTTGCTGCAACAAACACTCGCACATGTGTGACTGTTTTGTTTTCCTCGTTCGCACGCTGAAATATTTGCTCGCAAATGCGAGTGAAATGGGCGCACTGTAGAACCCTGCGAGAGATTATTGTAATCTGTGTGTGTGTCCCCACAGAGACATATGCTATAACGCAATGGATACTTGAGATATCACCATGAAATGACATGGGCATATACATACAGCTGATGCGCATCAGATGCAATGATCCATTTGAGTAAAGGTCAAAGGTCAATGTCAAAGGTCAATCACATTGTTGGCTCTAATTCAAGGAAGGGTTGTCATAGAAATTTGAGATTTGGCACAAAATAAGGGTGAGATTAGACATTCTGTGAATACTAGTTATGAATGTAAATGAAGCTGTATGCAACAGCAAAGCTTAGTCTACGAACAGGTTGTTGTTTTCAAAAAAGAATGCAACGAAGTAGTGAATTTTCAGAGCGTCTTAACTCTTCACTCTGCAATCGACTATTTTGGGGCTTCCTCCTAAACACGTCTTATGAATCCAGACGTAAATGTGTGTAGATCAGTAACTGTGGACACACTATCTGAGGACATGAAGACCTCAGAACACTTGGGTTTGTCTTTAGGGACCCTCTACTTACTACCACTGAAGTGTGATGTTGTTTAGAACTTTAGAAGAGTTAGTCTGAAAATAGTGGCGGAAAAAACCTGCCCTAATCACTTCCATGTTAACACAGTTTGGCTCAAAGTGTTCATCTAAATGGTGTCAGAGTCCTGCACGGTTCTGATTTGGACATACCGCAACCGCCCGTACCCGTCATGTTCAAACCCGTATCCAACCCGTTTTCCGACGAAAAAAAAAAAACGCACCCGAACCGACCCGCTATATATGAACCAGATATCCAACCCGAACCCAGAAGAAAATGTCAGATTCCTTAAATATGAACATTTATTGCCATGAATATACTGAACAGTGACATAGCCAAGGCAGAGCCAAATAAAAATGTTGTTTAACAGTAGCAGACAAATAATAAACTAAAAAAATAGTTTTATCCGTGAGCTCAAACACACACACACACACACACACACACACAAAAAACGCCAACAGGAGGCAGCTATACAAGTCCAAACTAAAGAACAGTTTTTAGCCTATGACCCGCAAATTAGACCCGCGATCACCCACGTCCGACCCGAACCGAACCCGTATCCGACACAGCACAACATTTTTCACCCATTTCGTGAAAATCTGCGGTTCACCCACAGGTCACCCGCGGGTACCCAAACCCGTGCAGGACTCTGAATGGTGTGATTTTAATGTCAAATACATGTCTGTACTCCCAATCATTGAAAAAATTAGCTGAAGTTATTTTTACTCCAGATGATCCCTTTAATGACAGCTGTTAGCGTCACTATTACCTAGAAACTACAAACTGCAAATGCATGATTATTACCATGAAATAACATCAAAATTACCATAGAAATGTTCATCTTATTAGTGATTTTTCTTTTTTTACCAATAAACACAAAAATATACTTTGCATTTGTTTGATGCAACTACATGTTTTCGAAATACAAAGATGATTTTTTTTTTCCACAAACATTTCATGCTAATATTTCAGTTTGTATCAAAGTTTAAAGGTGTCTGATCACTTTTCCACCCCTGTATATCTAACTCACCAACTTTTTTTTTTGTTCCTTTCTCTTCCGTCACAGAGTGAGTTCTGCGGCGACAAGCCAAAGTCTGGAGCCAAATATGGACTCCCAGACTCCTTGGCGATTCTGAGTGAGATGGGCGAGGTCACAGACGGGGTGATGGACAATAAGGTGACGCTCCACTCATCACACAATGGCAACGTTTACATGATGTTTTACATTCCAAATTATTTATTCAGATTTAAACTATTTCTTTTGTGTTTATATGGACATGTTAATTCCAAATAAAGGTTTCAGGATGAAATGTCTGTTCTTGGTGTCAGATTTCATCAAATACATTTCCCACAAAAAATGCGACTTATACTCCGTACAGACTTATAGTCCTTAAAAATATTGTATTTTGACCAAAGCATGGAACACACGAGTCACTGAGACGCCAGGGAACTGTGTTCACTGGTGGAAAAAGTACATGATTTGAGGGGGAAAAAATCAGTATCAGCTTAAAAATAAATGTTTTCAATGTTTATAAAAATCTAAATTCTTCCAATAAATAGACAATTTCAAAAAGAAAAAAAGAAATGGGCTGATATAAAAATAAATAAATAAATTGGTATTGGTCCCAAAAAATCTATATTGGTCAATAACTAAAGTACCATATTTTCTGGACTATAAGGCGCACTTAAGACTTTAAATTTTCACTTTTTATCTCATTAATGTGGCTTTTTATCTCAGAATTTTGACTTTGCTTAATGCATCCAGTCCAGTGTGTGCCCTATATATGAAAAACACTCAGACATAAACCATTCATTGACAGTGGTCCTTATAGTCCAGTGGTCTTCATAGTCCAGTGGTCCTTATAGTCCAGTGGTCCTTATAGTCCAGTGGTCCTGATAGTCCAGTGGTCCTCGTAGTCCAGTGGTCCCCGTAGTGCAGTGGTCCCCATGGTGCAGTGGTCCTCATGGTGCAGTGGTCCTCATAGTGCAGTGGTCCTCATAGTCCAGTGGTCCTCATGGTGCAGTGGTCCTCATAGTCCAGTAGTCCTCATGGTGCAGTGGTCTTCATGGTGCAGTGGTCCTCATAGTCCAGGGGTCCTCATGGTGCAGTGGTCCTCATGGTGCAGTGGTCCTCATGGTGCAGTGGTCCTCATGGTCCAGTAGTCCTCGTGGTGCAGTGGTCCTCATAGTCCAGTGGTCCTCATAGTGCAGTAGTCCTCATGGTGCAGTGGTCCTCACGGTGCAGTGGCCCTCACAGTGCAGTGGTCCTCACGGTGCAGTGGTCCTCACAGTGCAGTGGTCCTCATAGTGCAGTGGTCCTCATAGTCCAGTGGTCCTCATGATGCAGTAGTCCTCATAGTGCAGTGGTCCTCATAGTCCAGTGGTCCTCATGGTGCAGTGGTCCTCATAGTCCAGTAGTCCTCATGGTGCAGTGGTCTTCATGGTGCAGTGGTCCTCATAGTCCAGTGGTCCTCATGGTGCAGTGGTCCTCATAGTCCAGTAGTCCTCATGGTGCAGTGGTCTTCATGGTGCAGTGGTCCTAATAGTCCAGTGGTCCTCATAGTGCAGTGGTCCTCATAGTGCAGTGGTCCTCATAGTGCAGTGGTCCTCATAGTACAGTGGTCCTCATAGTGCAGTGGTCCTCATAGTGCAGTGGTCCTCATAGTGCAGTGGTCCTCATGGTGCAGTGGTCCTCATGGTGCAGTGGTCCTCATGGTGCAGTAGTCCTCATGGTGCAGTGGTCCTCATGGTGCAGTATTCCTCATGGTGCAGTGGTTCTCATAGTGCAGTGGTCCTCATAGTGCAGTAGTCCTCGTGGTGCAGTGGTCCTCGTGGTGCAGTGGTCCTCATAGTGCAGTGGTCCTCATAGTGCAGTGGTCCTCATAGTCCAGTAGTCCTCATAGTCCAGTGGTCCTCATAGTCCAGTGGTCCTCATAGTCCAGTGGTCCTCATAGTACAGTGGTCCTCATAGTGCAGTGGTCCTCATAGTGCAATATTCCTCATGGTGCAGTGGTTCTCATAGTACAGTGGTCCTCATAGTGCAGTGGTCCTCATAGTGCAGTGGTCCTCATAGTGCAGTGGTTCTCATAGTGCAGTGGTTCTCATAGTGCAGTGGTCCTCATGGTGCAGTGGTCCTCATGGTGCAGTAGTCCTCATGGTGCAGTAGTCCTCATGGTGCAGTGGTCCTCATAGTACAGTGGTCCTCATAGTGCAGTGGTCCTCATAGTGCAGTGGTCCTCATAGTTCAGTGGTCCTCATAGTGCAGTGGTCCTCATAGTCCAGTAGTCCTCATGGTGCAGTAGTCCTCATGGTGCAGTGGTTCTCATAGTGCAGTGGTTCTCATAGTGCAGTGGTCCTCATAGTCCAGTGGACCTCATAGTCCAGTGGTCCTCATAGTGCAGTGGTCCTCATAGTGCAGTGGTCCTCATGGTGCAGTGGTCCTCATGGTGCAGTGGTCCTCATGGTGCAGTGGTCCTCATGGTGCAGTGGTCCTCATAGTGCAGTGGTTCTCATAGTGCAGTATTCCTCATGGTGCAGTGGTTCTCATAGTGCAGTGGTTCTCATAGTGCAGTGGTCCTCATAGTGCAGTAGTCCTCATGGTGCAGTGGTCCTCATAGTGCAGTGGTTTTCATAGTGCATAAATTGCAGCTTCCTCATGTATCTGTCTTTTCTTTTTTTCCTCTTATTTTCAGATGGTACATTATATCACCAACCACGCCGACAAGATCGAGTCCATCCATTTCTCGGACCAATTTTCTGGTCCAAAAATTATGCAAGAGTGAGTGTTTTTATTTTAACTTCTAAAACATATGTTTTTGTGTGTTTTCTACATTGTCCCTTTTTTGCTGTTTTTCAGGGAAGGTCAGCTGTTAAAGCTGCCTGAGACCAAGAAGACGCTGCTGTTTACATTTAATGGTAAATATTTTATTATTTTTTTAAATGTTCTTTTTTTGTACAAAGGAGAAAAAAATGACACTTCAACAAGGAACATATTCTCCGACATAAAAACATGATTAGAATCAGAGAAATTCAATCTTTTAATACAAGTGTCACTTTTGTGTTTTATCTTCAGGTTGTGTTTTCGATGCTATTTATTCTATTTATTCTTTTATCAGTTTCAGTTCATCTTATTTAAAACAAATATGAGCGAAATATCGATTTGATCAATTGATTTCAAGTTTTTTATTGCGGACGATTTAAAAAAAATAAAAATAAAAATAAAAAACTTGATTAAATGCTTCAATATAAATACAGTGGTACTTCTACTTATGAAATTAATTTGTTCCGGAAGTGTTTTCGTACCGTGAATTTTTCGTAAATAGTCACATTTTACATATAAAAGGCCCGATTTGTTCCAAGGCCCCAAATATGACCCCTCAAATCCTTTAAAAATTACAAAAATTTACCAATTTTGTTTGAAACGTGTTAAAAGAAAATGCAGATTCAGATTTTAGATGTAATGTATTGGTGTCAGTGGGTAAATGTGTCTTCACTGACTGAACATTAAACATTGAACCATTCAAATGAACCAGACATGTGGGTCATTTTCATACCATTGGATTTGTTTTGTCACTTTCACCTTCAGTGGAGTTTGTTGACAGATGTTTGGTGGGTGTAGATCCAGGGACGATTGCCTTTGATGACTTTTCGTGATCTTTTTGGGGTGCGTGGGGCATGTGCGTTGTCGGGGCGATGGCACGGCTCCTGGACATTTTTTCGGGGTGGGTTTTTTTCAGCGGATTCGTGGGGTTTCGCCGGCATGTCTTGTCTTGTCTTGATGGCTTTCTTGTCGTTTACTGTTTCACTTCTGTTGGTGGAGGGGAGTCGTTTTCTTGGGGCTAGTGGTGGGTGCGTACTGTGGTGGGGTTTCGGTGGACTCGCTCGGGGCAACGGTGGCTCTGTCCTTTACACATGTTAGAATGAAAAGCATCATGGGTAGCTCCCTCATTGTCAATGGGATGATACTTATGTGACATATTTACGTACATTACATAGTTACGTACAGTACATACAGTGATGTACATAGTATTTATGTCTTGGGGGTTTCACTTCATAAATTGAATTTTCTTTCTTATTCAGAGACAAAAAATTGAGGTAAAGGTTTTTCGTGACTTGGATTATTCGTTCGCTGGGTCTTTCGTAAGTAGAGGTACCACTGTGTATAGAAAACTTATTGCTAAATGAAGTGCAGATGATTAGTTTGACTATAGCACAAAGAACAGATAGACATTTTGGTATGTTGCAGATTTTGTGACAGTTGATGTTTAGGCACAGGTATCAAACGTAAGGCCCAGCGCCAAATCCGGCCCGCCAAAAAAGTCCATTCTGTCCCGAACGATGAAAAACAATGAAGATATTAACAGTGTAAAAAAAATTATTTGAATGAATCTTCTACGTACAGAATAATTAGATCTACATTGGGTCAGAGCAGTAAAATAAAAATGTAAAAAATATACATTTCGAAGGCTACGGTTCAACCATGAGCGCAATTGATCACATCCTTCTTTTATCGTAGATTGCTAAAGTTGTCAACTTTGTCAGGAAAAAAATTGGAATGGTGTTGAACCATTTTTGTCTTTGTGTGTTTAGTGCCTGGAATGGGCAACACCTCTCCCAAAGATATGGACACTCTGCTTCCTCTGATGAACATGGTCATCTACAGCATCGATAAAGTCAAGAAGCTCCGCCTCAACAGGGAGGTGAGCACGACGCCCCATTGACCATGAGTTTTAGCTTCTGCTTGGGTTTTACATTCCACAAATCTTTTTCTTTGTCTTGGGTGAATTTTAAATGAAGTTACTTCCTCAACATATTTACAATTGAAATAAATGTTAATAATTAAATAAATACAGTGTAGAACTAGTTTCAGAGAAGAACCACCTGTATTTGTATTTTAATTAGTTTTGGTGTATGTTGTATTTTCGTACATTGTTTAGTTCTTTGTGCTACTTTGAATGTGCTTTCTATAAAAGTGTGACCTTTGACCTGAGTGCGTTGGTTGCCGTGCGTCCATCCAGGGTAAGCAGAAGGCAGATAGAAACCGGGCTCGTGTGGAGGAGAACTTCCTGAAACAGACTCACGCTCAGCGTCAGGAGGCGGCGCAGACCCGGAGAGAAGAGAAGAAGAGAGCGGAGAAGGAGAGGATCATGAACGAGGAGGATCCAGAGAGACAGCGACGCCTGGAGGTGTGTGTGTGTGTGTGAGAGACAGTGTGAGACAGAGCGGGGAGCTTTAAACCTTTTGTGAACCTTCCGACACTCTCACTACGTCATCCTAAAGATTACACTGATTGGTTGTTGTACGGTCCAATTGCAAACACACACCTTTTTAGCCCCGCCTCCTCTGACTATGAAGCACCAATAGGCCCATACATGGAATGAATATGGGTAGCGCTGCTAGGCTAACACAGATATCCACTAAGAGCTAAACTGTGAGCGAGGGGGCGGGGTTTGTTTTTCCCGTATGTCCAGGTGAAACGTGCCTGTCGTGTTTTGCAGGAAGCCGCTCAGCGTCGCGAGCAGAAGAAGATCGAGAAGAAGCAGATGAAGATGAAGCAGATCAAAGTCAAAGCCATGTAGACGCACGCCTGGGGGCGGAGCTTCAAGCACAGCAACGAACAGATGCTTCTTCCTTCCACAGCTTCAAACGGACCACCTGCTCCTCTGGATGCGTCGGTCGAGCTTTCACCATCAGTGTCTCCACCTGCTCCGTTGGCCGCCTTCGCCACCGGCGGCCGACGGGTCACGTCCCCAGAACACCTGCGGGCTTTTTCTTCTTCTTCTTCACGCCAAGATTTTCTGTCACTTTGTTGGAAAAACCAGTGAGCTTTTTAAACTGTCGACACACTAAGAGGTGATTTCAGCCCCGTTTTAAAGAGAAACGAAACAATCGGCATCGATGTCATCAAACATACGAGCATTAACATCATCTGAACTAATGCATTTTTTTTTTATTTATATCTGCTACGAAGTTTAACGCAGGCTGTTTCTATTGATCTGAACGAATATAATAAATGCACTGGAGTCTGTTCAAATACCTGATGCACTGTCATTTTTATTTTTTATTTTTTTTAAATCTGATACATCACAGCACTAATTTGGGTTAATTTTGATTAATTATGGTTAAATATAAATTTTTAATCTATATTACTTGAATTTAATTTTACTGAACATGGTTGTCCAAACTGGACGACACATTATCCTCATGCTAGCATTAGCCTAGTACGAGCGTTATCCTTGTGCTAGCATTAGCCTATTACTGGCATTATTCTCGTGCTGGCATTATCTTTGTGACAGCATTAGCCCAGTGCTGGCATTATCCACATACTAGCACCAGCATAGTGCTAGCATTAGCCTAGTATGAGCATTATCCTTGTGCTAGCATTAGCCTATTACTGGCATTTTTCTCGTGCTGGCATTATCTTTGTGACAGCATTAGCCCAGTGCTGGCATTATCCACATACTAGCACCAGCATAGTGCTAGCATTAGCCTAGTATGAGCATTATCCTTGTGCTAGCATTAGCCTATTACTGGCATTATTCTCGTGCTGGCATTATCTTTGTGACAGCATTAGCCCAGTGCTGGCATTATCCACATACTAGCACCAGCATAGTGCTAGCATTAGCCTAGTATGAGCATTATCCTTGTGCTAGCATTAGCCTATTACTGGCATTTTTCTCGTGCTGGCATTATCTTTGTGACAGCATTAGCCCAGTGCTGGCATTATCCACATACTAGCACCAGCATAGTGCTAGCATTAGCCTAGTATGAGCATTATCCTTGTGCTAGCATTAGCCTATTACTGGCATTTTTCTCGTGCTGGCATTATCTTTGTGACAGCATTAGCCCAGTGCTGGCATTATCCACATACTAGCACCAGCATAGTGCTAGCATTAGCCTAGTATGAGCATTATCCTTGTGCTAGCATTAGCCTATTACTGGCATTATTCTCGTGCTGGCATTATCTTTGTGACAGCATTAGCCCAGTGCTGGCATTATCCACATACTAGCACCAGCATAGTGCTAGCATTAGCCTAGTATGAGCATTATCCTCGTGGTAGCATTTGCCTGGTGCTACCAGAATGTGGTATTTTCAGATGGAAGAACACACGTTCATTGCAGATAAATTCACTTTATTGACTCTGTTCATTCATGAAAAATGACACAACTAATATAGATAAAATATGAATATTTAATGATAATCCAAAACAACCTTGAGATTAATCTGATTAAAACTGTTATTCATTTAAAAGCATTAAGAAAAAGAGAACTAAAGAGTGTGAAAGTTGAAGGCATTGGTCCAGGTCCACATTTGCAGACGTGAACTGGATGACAGGAACCAGAGTGGGCGGAGCTTGTGCTAAATTTAACTTCCTGGTTTGTGTCAGCACTCTTTGGACTAGATTGGGTTTCATCAGTGCAGTCGTCTGTCAGGAGCAAAAATAGACACACTGGCCAAAAAGTTTTTCATAACAGCAGATATCACCATGACCTTTGACCTCCTGCGTTTTACAGAAGTGTGTGAAAATAGAATATATGCTTTAAAGGAACACAAAAGCACTAATAATGTTTTAGAAATGACCAGATTTTGACAAAAGTTTAATGCAAGCAGAGGAGGTCAAATACTCACATTCTGTACTGAAGTAGAAGTACAGCTACTGGTGTGAAAAAATAAAAGTACTGATTCAACTCCTTTACTCAAGTAAAAGTAAAAAAATAAATGCAACTTCTCAATTGTATGAAAGTAAAAAGTAAAACTTGCCTTGTTTATTTGTTTGGTTTTGCTATAGATGAAATAATACTTATTTAAACAGGAAAAAACACATGTAAGACATTTAAGAAAGATTCAAAAGTCATAAGTAGTGGAGTAAAATATATGACATTTAAAAAAATATATGACATAAAATGTCTGAATTATGGGATTACAAAATTAAAATTATGAGAAAAAAATAATGACAAAAAAGTTAAAATTATAAGATTCAAAAATATAAATTATAAGAAAATAATCCTAATAATTCTGAGTTAACAAATGGATAATTATGAGATTAAAATGATATAGTCAGTCACAATTTCTGATTCACTGATTTATTTTTCATACTGTCACATTTGTTTAGTTTTAAATATTAATGAGTCTATTCTGAAAATGTAGAGTATAAAGTACATATATTTATATAAATGTAAAGAGTATAAAGTACATATATTTATATAAATGTAAAGAGTATAAAGTACATATATTTATATAAATGTAAAGAGTATAAAGTACATATATTTATATAAATGTAAAGAGTATAAAGTACATATATTTATATAAATGTAAAGAGTATAAAGTACATATATTTATATAAATGTAAAGAGTATAAAGTACATGTATTTATATAAATGTAAAGAGTATAAAGTACATATATTTATATAAATGCAAAGAGTATAAAGTACATATATTTATATAAATGTAAAGAGTATAAAGTACATATATTTATATAAAAATGTAGGGAGTAAAAGTAAGTTGCCAGAAAAATAAATACTCAAGTAAAGTACAGATACCTAAACAAATCGACTTATGTACAGCAAAGGAACTACTTTTACTTTACTTTCATCTCTAAATGCAACAGTAATAATGATTTGGATGATTTTACAGATATCAAATGGAAATCGAAATGAACACCATGTGGAATGAATCTGGAAACTATGGAAGACATTTAAGACCAATGGGAACAAAAAAGGTCATATATATATATATATATATATAATTAATTTAATTTATTTTATTTTGTTTTTTTCGTTCCCAGAGGGGAAAATACATCTGAGGAAAAAATAAGAATTGTGAGGGAAAAAAATGAATTCAAAGGAAAAAAATAATAAGTGAGAAAAATAATTTTAATTCTAAGAAAAATGTAACAATTCTTAGATTAAAGGGGCAGTTCAGTATTTTTCACATGAATGTGTATGTCTATTGCATTTAATAAATGGAGTAATGTAATGTAATGGAGTACACAACACATGTCCTGTTCTTGTTTTTAGGCCATATTGACGTTACATGTTGAAACAGCGAGTTTTAAAAACAATGCTGATCAATTGACTTTTGTTAAAACTGATTTTTTTAAATGTGTATTTCAGTTCCCACAAAAGTCTATCTTAGAAGGACATACTCTTTTTTTACAGCCATTGACATGTTTTAGTGTCAATTCTACACTTTATTTTGACGGGTCCCATACTTATGTAGTCTTACAGTCTTTTATTATAGTATAATATTATATAATATTATACTATAATACAAGGCAGTCAGAAACAGCAGACCTGTGCCAAGGCTTGATACGGCATCGTATGACATCAAAATGTGACGTGATGGAGCCATAGGTGTTGAGCCATCTGATGTCTGAAGGTCAGACCATGTGAATGAAAAAAAACATGAGATTCTATCTTGTCTGAATCCTGAGATATTACCATTGATGTGTTTTAGCTGTTGACCTTTAGTGTGACGTTGACCTTTGACCTTCATTGCTCAAAATCTAATGGGTTCTTCCTTGACCCATTATCTATGATTCCTGAAAGTTTAATCAAAATCTGTTCATAACTTTTTGCATAATCCTGCTGACAGACAGACAGACAGACAGATAAACAGATCAATACCTGCTTGGTGGAGGTAATTATACTATAATATACTAATTATGTACTAATATACTATGTAGTATAATATTATATAATATTGACTATATGACTATATTCTGAGTCAATATTCTCTTCTCATTCATCTGGCAGTGAATGAGTTAGAATTCTAATTCACCCATATTCATTTGAAGACAATGATTAATTAATGCCTTTGTAATTCACACATATAATAGACTATTTGTAAAGGAGTTTAAGGACTGTACAGCTGGCCAAAGTGCTGTACATGAATCATAAATCAACAGAATAAATAAGTCAAAACAGTGATAACATAAGGTGCAAAGTGGGTTAAGAACAACAAAATACAACAATCATAAACACAAAGACAAATTAAAATCAACATAGGAAATCTAAAGATGAATACATAAACAACAAACAGTCTGTCATTGATTAAAAATTATGCAGAAAAGTGTGTTTTTAGATGTGATTTAAAAATAATATCTAAGAAAATTGTAATTCCTTTGGCTATTTTGTGGTTTGGGACATTTAAATGTGCTCCTTTGAATGCAGTAACTTCAACAATAATTATCCATTTTCTTTCTATAATTAGTTTAGACTATCTCTATTTTATGGGGTCGAATAAAGTTAATTCTGCTGCACATTACAATAATGCAACTGCAACATTTGGTGATAAAACATTATATCTATCATTGGTTTGTAGCAGGTGGATTATCACAAACAGGTCTTTAGGGGGCGCTCTGATCCTTATTTGCCTCTTCTGGGCTTGTATTTAGAGAAGCGGATTCGAGCTATGTTTTATTTGTCAAATAAAACAAATAAACCATATATAAAATATTTTTTAGTTTTTAAAATATTTTTGAAATATTTTGGCTTAATATTTATACTTGAATAGGTGTCCGTATATTTTTTCCTGGTACCTAGTTTCAACGAAAGTGCCAATAAGGAATCACAGGCGGCATTTACATACACTGATGGAGAACAGGCGAGGCTTTCAGGTTGGTTACGCGATGGCCGCTCTCTCAACAATATAGGGATTTTTCAGCAAAAGCATAGAGTTCATCCCTCGGACAGGCATGTTTTTGCCTTCATTACCTACCGGAATGACAGCCGTATCATTTTAACTCTTCGGTTTTGTTTTCGCGCCGGGTCGGACATGCCCATTTTGTGTTAAGGACTCAGTGTTTTTCTTGTTCGTCTCCCGGGCCTGGCTCGAGCTGCCTACTATGTAGCGGCGGGTTGCTACTTTCGGATGAGCGGGCAGTAGGTCTCGACAAGGTGGGGGCTGAATTTAGACAAACTAGAGGCGAAACAAGTCGGTAGAGAATCGGAAAGGGGTGTATAACATGAACACAACTGATTAAATGGTTCCAGATACGGATTGAGGGTCAATGAGAGCAGAGTTTTACTCATTACTGTGGTCTTGCTAGTTAGCATTAGCCAACGGTAACTTGTCCTAGCAAAGGCGTGAAAGCATGAGTAATTTAACAGGAGCTGACGTTATCTATCCACCGATTGTGTTTTTATGGAGAATCGGAGATAAGTGTATGTTCCACCTTAATGTTATAATGGCCAGTTTCTCTGTATTTTGTTGGTGCATGTTAGCTTATGCTAACAGCAGGTGCTAGCCGAACTAACAGCTCAGTGACGTAACTGTGGTCATTGTTTTGACAGCACGCAGCATCTGAGCCGGGACAGATAACCTCCTCATGTCAACTTTTACCTCAATTAATTATGTCGTTATACAATTCTGTTTACAAATACTGCTGAAAGAATCTGTATTTAACGGTAGGATGTGACGCAGCTTATCATTGCTATACATTATCATACATCTGAGCTACTATTAGCTAAACGTGTTAGTAGCTGCAGGATTTCTGATGTCTATTTCACGTAGTTTATGTCTATGCAGTCAGACAAGACCGGTGAAATTGTTATCTCTTCTTCATAGGAAGAGATAACCAGCCAATACATGCACGTGTCATACATTACAAGCTACAAAGAATTTATTCTAAACATGTGCAGAAGCTATCACTTTTGTAGTTTAATGAAGTCTTAGGTCTCCAAAGGGAATGTGTAAGATATGTTTGAAGGGTTTCCCCCAGGTATGTGCAGGGCTCAGGTGCTGTAACGGCTTGTGTTGCTGTTACTCCACTAAACACAATGCATTTTTCTGTTGAACAATAGACCAGTTATATCAGTCGACTGGGTTCAGTTTCCTCGAAGGTAGAAAATCTCACATGCCATCATATCATAGCTTTGCTCAAGTAACTCATGTAAAGCTTTAAAGGGGTCAAATTAATAGTCCAGCAGTTAAATGATACATTTTTTACATAGTCAAGTGAAGTCTTATGATAATGGCATAAACCCAGTGTAATATCTCATATCCTTTCTTGCCAAAATTTGTGTCTACATGAAGAATATTTAAGGTTAAAAAAGGAAAAATTGGTGCCACACAGACTTCAAATGATGCTTATTTATTTATGGTGCATAGACTAAACTAAGACTGTTTTGACAAGTGTCTTCATCACAGTCCAAGACACTTGACAAAACTTTAGTCTTAATTTAATCTATGCACCATAAATAAATAAGCATCACTTGACATCTGTATGGCACCAATTTTTCCTTTTTTATTCATGTTGTGTCTTGCACTGGTTGCACCAGATTGTCGCTTCAGAAGTGTGGAGTATGCGTTACCCTTTGTTCAATATCTAAGGATTAGTTTGGGTGAAAAGAGAATGACAATCGTAAACAAAACTCTTGACAGGTGTTATCATGGATACAAGGGATTTGTAGTTTACTCTGTCACTTTGTCTTTTCTGGATTTAATAAGACATTTGGTTGATAAAGCTGCAATAGAAGCTAACCAAATTTACAGTTTTAATTGTAGATTTTTATTGTAATCAATTTTTTTTTTTTTTTTTACAAATTCGAAAACATTCCCTGTTAAATGTCTTTGCTTAATTATAAGGATAGTACCACTTCTGCCTCATTTTAAATCAGGGAAAGCAGAAGTTGAGGAGTTACTGTATTGTGTAAATGAAAAACAATGTGACATAGTTTGGAAATCTCTGCAGCCAAGCGTTATAAATGAATAACATGACATGGTTATGTCACTTCCTTCACTGTCCTTCACTGTAAGGAAATCCATTCAACATAAAAGTTGTGAAAAATACCTCAAAAAAATGCCTTATCTAACTGATGTAAAAGTTCTATATTAAACGCAGGAAGAAACGGTCCATTAAGATGAGTAAAGAGTCTGTGTGGGTTCATATCACTGAATTGTGACACCAGTAAATATTTAAACCTCTATCCAGGATTAACAGAATTTAGCTGTACCTCTGTGTGTAATGTGTCCTGAAATGATGTTTCCTTTGACCCTCAGTTGTAGGATGGATCCAGACGGTGGGGCAGAAACACAAAAAGCTGTCAGTTTGCAGTGGAAGAGCTACAAACTCGTCCAGGACCCAGCGATCAGGCGGGTCACACAGAAAATCTACAGATATGATGGAGTGCATTTCAGTGTGCCAGTGAGTTCATTTTCACTTTCACCAAAGTTTATGGCTGCAACTAACAACTATTTTAATAGTCGACGAGTCACCAACAATTGGAACGATTTGTCGACTAATTTTTTTCCTAAATTTTTTCAAATTTAACATGAAGTTTATTCGATTATGTGGTAAATGTTAAACACAAGAAAGATGGATACAATGAAAAATATATGTTTCTTTGAACATATTGCAGATTTGTACAAAAATGAAATAAAACTTTCCTCTTTCTAAAAGCAGTTGATCACAGTGCTGGGTGTGCACATCTGCACACAAGGCTCCATGGTGCCGCTCTTCTTCTACTGTATATATTTAACTTCAAATACGTTTGTCAGACACAGTCTGGCATAATGCTCAAGCTGTTTTGTAGAATGAAAATACGCTTATAAAATGAACAATACGGGTAAGGTAACTTTATTTGGGTTGATATATAAACGACCCGCAACCGACGTTTTTTTTTAACTAACCCGCAAGAAATATATTTGAAAAGGACAGACTCGATCTGCATTTTGAAAAAGTATTCGATGAACTTTATGAACATCACTTGACCTTACTCACATACCTGCATTTATTTCTGTTAAAATTTCATGTCATTACTTGTAAGTTAATATGTTGATGAAATATTTTTGAATATTTTTTTCAAAAGTTATCAACGCTAACGCAGCATCTATACCAGGGGTCCACAACCTGTGACACCTCAAGAGACATTTGAACCTGGTTTCCACGGAAACGAAAACACTGGGAGCCACTCATCATGTTTAAAAATCTCAGCCAATGTGTCCCAAACCTTAGTGTTTTGTTTTCCGGAGCTTCCACTCTAACAACTTTATTTTCTCTCTTGCTTCCTCCACACTGTCGGATACTTACCATGTTCTACGACACCTTCACAGAAAGTCAGTTAATAAAGCGTATGTATTAATAATAGAAAATTGTACCTGATATTAAAATTATAATGATTTACCAGGTTATTTTAATGTTTATCTCAAACGACCCAACCGACCGCAACCCCAATATCATTAAAAATATTTTTCAGTGACCTGCAATTGCACGTGACTTTGGGCACCCGCTCACTTCGTGTCAGCCCGTGCATCACTGACCTGAAGGTAAATTTAGTTGCAGGTAAAAGATATGCATAGTGTTTTTAATGATGTGCTATGGAGAGATCACAAAGTTTCCCCTTTATAGTCGACACTACAATGCAAAAGAGTTTGTGCAGTGGAATGACTGATGCAGGTGGTTTTTAAAAAAAAATAAAATAAAAAAATTTAACCGACGTTGTTGCGGTCGTCAAACGGTCATTGGTTAACATCCCCAGTCTTGTCAGTGGAGATTGTTTCGTTGCAGTGAACTTTAATACCAGTTGCTCATTGCTAGACAGACGTGTGTCCGTGTTGTTTCTCTGTTGACAATGTGATGACATCATCACGACCCGTCGACTCGACTATGACTTTATTGACAGATAAGTCGACTTGAAAAAACCTGAAGTTGTTAATGCACTAGTGTCGCCCACTATCTGTTTGACTGTTTGCGTCAGCAGCACACAGCTGTTATTTAGTCCTAAGGATTTTTTATGTAGCAATGTATCGCAGGATTACAAAAAATCGCAATGTCAGTTTTTTTCTAATATCACGCAGCCCTAGCCTTGTGCAGGAAATATGGTCTAAAAAAGTTGAATGTGGATTTTCCGTATCTAACTGAAAGATCTGTGCAGGATTCTGGGTTTCCTCCCGTGGGTGAACTGCGGGACCCGAGACCTCGAAGACTATGGTCAAGGTACACGGAAATGTCTCTGCCAGTGCCAAAGTTCAAGGTGAGAATGACCGTACGGAGCACATGTGTCACCGACCGTTACTCGTTTTGCAATAAACGCCGTCTTTTCCTCACAGCTGGATGAGTTCTACGTGGGCCCCATACCCCTTAAGGAGGTGACGTTTGCTCGACTCAATGACAACATCAAGGAGCCCTTCTTGGCAGAAATGTGCGCCAAGTTTGGGGAGGTGGAGGAGATGGAAATCCTGTTCCACCCCAAGACCAGGAAGCACTTGGGCCTGGCCCGGGTGTTGTTCACCAGCACCAGAGGAGCCAAGGACACTGTCAAGCATCTGCACAACACGTCCGTCATGGGGAACATCATCCATGCTCAGCTCGATATTAAAGGTACAACTCGCATGTCATCTGCTCTTTGTTACGATATTGATACCGACACAGTGTTCCTTCGTTTATCACCAGCAGTTGCGTTCTAAAAATGACCAGTGATAGGCAAAATCTACCAAGTAGTCAGCTTTTTTTTTTTTTTTTTTTTTTTTTTAACAATGATCTGTTTTAAGTCTGGAAAACTCTCACCACACTTTATACACTTTTCTCAGATAGGCATCAACATTTTCACTCATTTCTCTGTTTTATTTTGGTCATAAAAGAACAGAGAAAGAGTGTAATTTGGAGATTTTAGTAAACAAAAACTTGCCAATTTTGTATTTAATTGAAAATAAAAATGATGATCAAGAGATGGAAGTGCAAACGAAGTTTAGAAAATATGAAATGAATTTCCAAGGAACTCCAAACGGAAAAGGAATGTACCGACTCAGGGGTTGAACTGGAAATGATAACGGGGGCTTGTTGTTGATGTCGTTCATGGTCATAGTTCATGGTGACCCCAAATGTACAGCAGTCAAGTGGTGTTTTGCCTGTTAGGTGGTGAACGCATGAGCCGATTAATGGGGTCTTGTGTTTTGTGTGGACGGTCCTTGGAGTTTTTAAAAGGCTCAGACCAGACGGAAGGAGCAGCCGCCAACAACATTTTCAGTTCAAACCTGGAGTCGGTACATTCATTTTCTGGTTGGAGTTACTTGTAAATTTGTTTTGACTTGTAATTGTGTGATGGTAATGTTATTTCTTTTGACGATAAATAAAAATGTTTTCTCCAATGTAATATTGCCTCAAGCTTTGTAAAAGTGTTTCACATTCAGTAAAATGGGTTTTCACCTCCTGGCCACCAAACATAACCCTTGGATTTCAGAAAAGAAAGTCACCTGGTTTTAACCGTAGCTTCCTGCATTTACGAAAGAATTGAAAATCATTTGAAACATATGATGAGTGTGTTTTTTTTTTTTGTTTTTGTTTTTTTATCCTTCATTTATTTGTGTGTGTTCTTTGTCATTTCGACAGGCCAGCAGAGGCAGAAGTATTACGACCTAATAGTTAATGGGTCCTACACTCCTCAGACGGTGCCTCTGGGTGGTAAAGCTTTGACAGACAGACTCCAGCCCCAGGCCCCCACGCAGCCTGACACGGTACAACCTTTACTGCTCTGTTCTTTCACTTTAATTCAAATGTGTCACAGAGAAAAGAAGAAAAAAGAACAGAGAAAATAAATAAATAACTGAATGACACAGCAGTCAGATTTGTCATAGAGTTCTATAACACTTTTTCGAAAGGGAATGGGAGGAAGTGAAATGTATGAAGTCCCGCCCCCTTCTTCATCAATGAATTCATTGAATGTAAATGAAACTGTGTGTTGCTGCAGTTCTCCCTTGAAAAAGAGATTATTGATCTCAATGAGACAAACCTGGTCAAAGGTTAAATTTAATAAAATAAGAAAAGAAAAACATAATGCTTTGAAACAACAGTGGGAACATTTCAATTTATGTCCAAATTGATGTTTTTTGTGTATTTGCAAAACATCTTACTCTTCTACATCTTTTTAAATGTGATTATATCTTCACCTTGTTTTAAATCTTTATCTAATTCATTCCAAAATACTACTTACAAACAAGAAAACTACAATAAATACTTCTTATGAACTCAAAATATAATAAATACTACTTACGAACTTGAAAAGTGCGTTAAATACCACTTATGAATCCTAAAATTGTAGTATATATCGATATAGATAAGTAGATAGATAGATAGCGTTCTTGTCTGTTTCAGGTAAAAACAAAAATTCCTCTTTTATCTTTCTCTGTCATAAAAACTTAAAAAAAAACACTCAGAATGTTTAAAAACACAAGAGAATGAATGACAACAAATCAAACGCATAAAACACTAAAACCCACAGTTCAGTCTATTTCAGTGTTTTTAGTCATTTTTATTTAGTTTTTCAGATGTTCATAAAACCTATGTATAAAGTATGTGATGAATGTGAAGCTTGTGGTCTTGTTTGTGCCCCCCCCCCCCAGTCCTCAGAGATCCGGCGGAGGCTTTCCAGTGAGCTGGCAGTTTTGGCTGCGGGAGTCCAGGCCCTGACCTCCGGTAACGTTACCCCGGTGGACGCTGGCTTCAGCGACCAGCGTCTGGACACCACCCCGTCCTCACTGGGGGGACCCTACACCCCAGGCTCCACTGGCTCATCTCAAGGGGGTGGGGGGACACCATACAGCTCCAGGTCGGGGACTCCTTTCTCCCAGGACTCGGGCTACAGCAGCAGGTTGGTCAACACCGTTACACTCCCCAGGTTTTAAAGTGGACCCAGTCAGTATGTTTACACACACTTAAGAGAAATTAAAATTATTACCTTAGTCCAATTAAAATTGAAGTGTTCAAAGCCATGTTTATACCTTAGTCAGAGTATAATCGAATCAAACTGGAGTTTTAGAAGTGGAACTAACCAAGTCAGATAATACGATTGGACCGAATTTCTCCACGTATGTAAACGCCACCCAACCTTAGCTCGATTAAGACTGGCTTGGACACGCCCCCTCCAGGAAATGACCAAAGTCACCATGACAACGTGTCCGTTACTGTAATAAATCAGAGTTTGAATCGTTTGTACCAAATATACTAAGCTGCTGAATGGTTGTGGGATAATTAAACAAGAAATTAAAATAAGTGAAACGGTGGCATTTAAAAATGGCATCCAAATGAGTTGAGCATAAATATGAAAAAAATACAAACTATTACTTGGAGAAAAATATATTAGCGTAATTGTGCAACATCTGAGTAACTGTGCAAACTGTCAAGACCTAAATGATATGTAACGTGTGCAAAGCTGATATTCTGAGATAACATGTAGTTAATCAGATAACATTTACACAGAGATTAAAGGGACAGTTCAGTATTTTTCACATGAATGTGTTTGTCATCAGCGTCTTTACTCTGGTGCACCCGCAGTGACTTACCCGGACAGTGTCCTGTGGGTCAAGTTCTGGTCCAGTTTTGGTCAACGCAAACCCGACAGGTTTCCTGGCATCAACAAAGTAAAATCTCTTTCTTCTCAAAATAATGTGTTCGAATGAGTGACATTTTTTTTTTTTTTGCAAAACAAAACCCATCACAGAACAAAAACTCACACCTTGTATTTGTAATAGTGATCAATGCACATTGTCACTACTAACAGCCATGCACCTGCACGTAGCATTTGCAAACACTGCAGAACAACTGATGGAAGTAGTTTGCTAAGGTGCACAGTTGTTAACAGTGACAACGTGCTTTGATCGCTATTGAGAGAAAGCAAAGACGAGGTGTGAATTTTTGTTCCGTGGTGTTTTTTTAATGTAAATAAATCACTCATTCCAACACATACTGTTTTGAGAAGAAACATGTTTTACTTTATAGACCCCAGGAAACCGGACCACTTACGCTTTGACCAAAATCAGACCAGAACTGGGCTCACAGGACACTGTGGGGGGTAAATCACTGTGGGTGCTCCAGAGTAAAGACACTGATGACAAACACATTCATTTGAAAAATACTGAACTATCCCTTTAAAATAACAAATGGTCTTTTTTTACAAAACTGATCCTGACTCCTTTTCCTCCTCTGCATCCCACAGGCATACTGGCTACAACACTGGTACTATGGGTAGTGGGTATCCCCCCCAGGACATGCTCCCCTCCTCCTCCTCCTCCTCTGCGGTCTCATCTACTGTCGGGGGGTACAAAGTGTCTCGCTACTCTGAGGACGCCCAGGAACCGTCGGTGTACCATCGAGGGCGCCCCATGTACCCCCCCAACACATACCGTCCCAATGAGCCGCCGTGCTACCCTCCATACCCCAATGCGGGGGGGCCGGGGCCACACATGGCGCACCACTCCTCCATGCCTCCCCCTCCCGTCGCCTCCCAATACGACCAGCCCCTGATGTCTGACAGGGACCGGGAGAGCAGAGACTCGGGGGGTCGTTACGGACCGGGAGGGGCGGGCTCTAGGAGGTCATCATATCATCACCAGCAGGACACAAACTCCTCCTCTTCTTCCTCCTCCAAGTACCATTCCCATCACTCCCACCACCACTCAGAACGCAGGGACGACCGGGGCTACCGGCGAGACAGCTTGGGGTCGCGCTCTAGCGATCACAGCCATCAGAGACACCGCAACCACCACCACTCACACAACCACCACGGCAGCGGGGGCAGTAGCCGGCGACGGAGCAGCCATGACCGAGACCGCGAGAGGGAACGGGACGGCGGCGGCGACTACTCCAATAGCTCCGACCCCAGATACAACGCCAACTCTTACCGCTCCTCCTCCAACAGCATGTCCCCGCCCCCGTCGTCTTACTCCGCCTACTCCTCCTCCTCCAAAGAGCCCACACCAACTCCCGCGCCGCCCCAAGGAGTGGACGCGTCCAGTCGTTTAGCGAGCACTAGCACCACAGAAAGGGCCCCCACCCCCCTTGTCGGCTCTGAAAAAGACTTCCACCCGGTCCCGCACAATACCCTTACCCTGCCTCCGCCCCCTCCGCCGCCACCGCCTCTGCCACCCGCCTCTGTTATCGCGGCGGCTGTAGCGGAGACTCTTGGAACACACGACTTTAGCCATGACAGTCCGACCCACGAGGACCAATGGACAAAACCCAAACGCCGTCCCAGCACCCCGCCCGCCCCACCAAAGACACCCCCGCCTTCTTCCCCACCCCAACCTTCCATCACATCTTCCTCAGCGTCTCCTACCTCCACCTCCCTCCCTCACCTCCTCCCTTCCTCCTCCAGTTCTCCGCCACCACCCCCTCAGCGTGACTCCTCCTCCCCGGAGCCAGATTCGACCAATGAGAGCTTGCCATTCGTCTACCACAGCAGCAGTTTGGACTCTCGAATCGAGATGCTCCTGAAGGAACAGAAGGCCAAGTTTTCCTTCCTCGCCTCCGACGAGGACGATGAGGAAGACAGGAAGGAGGAGAGGCAAAGGGGGGCGCGTGGGGATGGAGCGGAGCGAAGAGGCGGGGCAGGTGACCCAACGGGGGAGCATGGGGCAGCGGCGAATCAGGCGGGAGAGGCCGGGGACAAGGACCAGAGGAGGAAAGGGGAAAGGGACAGAGGAAGGAAACGAGGGAAGGGAGGGGAAGGCAGAAAGAGCCCCAGTGCACTTACGGTTCCCATGCCAACCTCTTCCTCCTCCTCTTCCACCACGTACTCTGAACACCTCCCACCGCCAGAGGAGCCCCAGGGGCCGGTGGTCCTGATGGCGACCACAGCTTTGCAGGAGGAGACGCCACAGGTTGGATTAGCAGATTCACAGAGCAGGACGGGAGCGCACACGCCACCATACAACGGTCAGACGCAGGTGAGAGGTTAAAGGTTCAGTCTGGGGGAATTTTATGGGCGTTGCATTCCAAAACAAAGCAACTGCCAATAATGTTAGAATTTGGGCCCATTTGAAATGTAATAACTAGTGATGCACCGATCAGCAGTTTTTTGGCCCAATCACAGATACCTATCACCAAAAAACTTTATCTGCCGATCACGGAAGGAATTTTGTCTGTCTGTCAGCAGGATTACGCAAAAGGTTCTGAACAGATTTTGATGAAACTTTCAGGAATGATAGATAATGGGTCAAGGAAGAACCCATTTGATTTTGAGCAATAAAGGTAAAGGTCACACTAAAGGTCAACAGCTAAAACACATAAGTGCTAATATTCAGACAAGATAGAATCTCACAGTTTTTTTCATTCGCATCATCTCACCTTCAGACATCAGATGGGTCAGTACCTGTGGCTCCATCATGTCACATTTTGACGTCATATAACACCATCTCAAGCCTTGGTGGAGGTCTGCTGTCTCGGACTGCCTAGTTACTTTTACATTAGCTTTAGCTGATGACTGGTACAGTCGATAGGGATTTTTTTTCCCATTATTATTATTATTTTTTAATTCACCTGACTGTAGTTGTGAAAAAAGTTCTTTCCATTGCAATTTTGTGTGATGAACCAATTCCACTACAACTGAAAAACCGCCTCTTTCCAGTGCCAAAATCTTTAATTGAAAAATGAGGTTTTGGCGAAAATGTTTTTTTCCATTCGGTAAATTTGAATGTGCAAATTAGATTTGGGATATTGTGCTGGTGTTTTAACAGTCTGGTCAGAACTAGAGAGCAACCAAAATGGATTTTGGGGACGATACTAATACAGATTTTTTTAGGGGTCGACCTTATGATTTTGTTAGTTTATTATTGATTTTTATTGATCACTTTGTCTGCTTTTGTTCATTTTGCTTTTGTTTTACCTCGAGTTTGTTTACTTGTCGGCAAAATAGTTCTGGACAGATTTTGATGAAATTTTCAGAGATGATAAATAATGTGTCAAGGAAGAAACTATTCAATGTTGAGCTATAAAGGTCAAAGGTCAAGGTCACAGTGAAGGTCAACAGTTCAAACACATCAGTGGTGATATCTCAGAATCCAGACCAGATAGTATCAGGTGTTTATCAGTATCAGGTATCAGGAAGTTTCATTCACTTCTTCTGACCTTCTGACCTCAGATGAGATAACACCCATAGGCTCCATGACGTCATGTAAAGACGTCGTATGACGTCGCACCAATGGTATATTTGGTAAATGTATGACCTTTACCTTAAAGCAGGTTATTGACATATTTAGTTAAATCAGACAATATCTTGTGCTTCATATTTAACATTAGATCTAACATGTGACATTTGGTCGTTGTGCGACGTCACATAACGTCAGAGTGACGTCATACGTGGTCGAATATTGAAATGGACATATGTGAAAAACAGGAGCCAGGATTTATTTGAATGTTTTTAAACCCTCTAAGGGATTGTTAATGAGCCATAAAATAAATGGTTAGTTAACACAGAACACTAGTTTATAAATAAGTTAGAACATTCAGATCTAAATCTTGGCAGATTTAATGCGTTAGCGTTAGCGTTAGCATTAGCGTTAGCACAGACTGGTGCTGCTTCACTGAGGTCTGAGCTCTCGGAGTCAACGATTTATTATTTAGTTTGTTTTATTATTGATTTTTATTGATCACTTTGGCTGCTTTTGTTTATTTTGTTGCTTATTTTGTTATTTTCCTTCAATTTTAGGACATTGATGTCTTAATTTGTTCCTGTTACTATTTTATTAGTTTATTAAATTGATCACTGTGGCTATTTTTGTTAATTTTGTTTCTTATTTTATTCATTCTTCTACATTTAATTTTTAATTTTAGAATTTTTTTTCTTGAATTTTGTTCTATTTGTGTGTTACTTTAGTTATGTTTTGATTTTGTTGGTTTATTTAAATATTATTATTTTATATAAAAAATGATGCATTTACACTCACGACCCAATGATTATTTGATTGCAAACGTGGTCCTCATGAGACATGAGTGTGTGTGCGTGCGTGCGCTTGTATTCCTCCCTTTATGGGGACATTCATGTATTTACACAGTCACACCATGGGGACCTCTGATACTATCGGACCAAAATTCAGGTCCCCACCAGGGTTAAATATAAATATATGTCCCCACTAGTAAAATAGAAATGATGTAAATACATTAATTAGTTTTTTCCTTAAGTTCCCATAAAACATGAGGGAAGCAGATGTAAAGTTATACTTGTATTTTTCAAAGGTTTGAAGATGTTTAGTTTAATAAAAACAATTTAAAAATATATATTTTTTAAATTTATTCTTTTATTCATTTTTTAAGTATTATTGTATTTCTTTCTCTTTTTTTAAATAATTTTTCATTCATATTTTTTAAATGAATTTACTTTTTAAATAAAAATATCATGTGTGCACTCACTAACCAATGGCTACTTGATTACAAACTTGGTCCTCACAAGACATGAAACTGTGTGGTGTGTGTGTGTGTGTGTGTGTGTGTGTGTGTGTGTGTGTGTGTGTGTGTGTGTGTGTGTGTGTGTGTGTGTGTGTGTGTGTGTGTGTGTGTGAGAATGTGAGGCGAATGTAAAGCTCATTGGATAAAAGCGCTACATAAGTTCACTCCATTTGCCATTTTGTTTTTTTTTTGTTTGTTTTATTAATTTCCTTTAATTTTGTTCAGTTTGTGTCTTACTTTGTTCCTGCTCCTTATTATTATTTTATCAGTTTATTAATTTTGATTCAGTCGATACTGACAGAAGAAAAAGTGAAAATATCCTCATATATTGTTCTGTCATTCGTCAGAAGTTTCCCTCCTAAACCTGAATGTGTGTTTTTCCTTCCAGTCCTCCCCCCACTCCTCAGGGGAAGACATGGAGATCTCCGATGAAGAGGAGGAGGAGACGCCTATCACCACGGTGACCAGCCACCAGCCCTCCGTGACCTCCGGCTCCTCGCCCTCATCATCACAGACGGCTTTGCCTTCGCAGTCGGCCGACCCCTCGTCATCGCCCCCACCCATCTCCGACTCCACACAGCACTTTGGCACCTCCATGCACCCTCCCATCCCCTCCTACCCTCCTCACCTGCCTCCTCCCCCTCCGCCCGGTTACTCCCTCCAGCCCCCGCCTCCCCCCGGCATCCCTCCTCTCCCCCACATGGAGCTGCACCCTGAGTACCCCCCTCCCATGCCGCACCACATGTACGACTACGCTACCTCCATGGAGCTGATGAACCAGTACAGCGGCGGCGCTCCCATGTCCTTCCAAATGCAAACGCACATGCTCAGTCGCCTCCACCAGCTGCGCATGGCGTCCTCTGGTGGGACCCCTGGCCCGGGAGAGGCCGCCACTGCCGATTACAACTCGTATCACCTGCACTCTCTGCCGCCGCCCCACACGCACCATCCCTATATGGACCAAGAAGGCAGCGGGGCGGGCACCCATTACGACCAGGACCACCGCTACATGCCCCCCCACATGCCCTACCCATACCCCGACCCTCACAGCACTCAGATCCCGCCCCCTCCGCACCACAGCATCCCACCGCCCCACTCGGCGTGGCCGCCGCACGTGGTGCCCCCGCATTACCCCTCCTACATGCCCCCGCCGGGCTACAGCACCATCCTGCCAGGGGAGGGGGAAGAGTACAGGGCTCCAGGGGAAGACATGCCCATTCTGGCAGAAAACCCGCACGAGGCGACGGTGCAAATGGTTCTGGCAACGCTGATCCAGGAAATGAAGAACATCATGCAGCGGGATCTGAACCGCAAGATGGTGGAGAACGTGGCGTTTGCCACCTTCGACGAGTGGTGGGACCGGAAAGAGACCAAGGCCAAGGTCAGGATGACTTTTCCACTTTATTTAGTTATTTTGTTTTTTAACAACGTACTGTGTTTTCTGGACTATAAGGCGCACTTATAAAGACTTTAATTTCCTTCAAAATCCACAGTGCTCCTTATATATGGATCAATTCTGTTAGCGCTTAGTGACTGGGAAGTTTGACTTTATCTCATAAATTTTGACTTTCTAATAATTTTCACCTTTTATCTCATGAGTTTGACTTCACTGAATGTGCCTGATAGTCCAGTGCACCTTATAGTGCGGAAAATACAGTAAGTATGGAGGATTAAAAGTGCCAAAATTAAATAATGACTTAAATATGACCTTTAAATAATTCAAATTGGAATGAAACAGATAAATGTGTTATTAATTCATTAAAATACCAATTTATTTGAGGTAAAAAAAAATAAAACACACACACACACACACACACACACACACATATAAATATGTCCTTGTGTTTCAGTGGATCATGAATTTTTTTATCTGTCAAACTCATCTATCAAAGTTAGAGGGCGGAGCTAATGTGAATATAGTCAAATCCAGTCCATTGGGAGTGTTGGAGCAAGAGTATAGATTTTTCACAGTTGTTGATAAAGTTTAGTTTCCTAAAGTATCCAAACAAGCATAGAGGTTAAAGGTCATCCAGTGTATGGGAATGTGTTCACAAGCTCTGCATCAATCCTTTATCTGGATGTGCAGGGGAACCAATCAGCTGTTAAGACCCAAAGATAACAACAGGAATCTTAAACTACCATTACTTTCCCTCCACAGCCTTTCCAGACTATGGTTCGGGGAGTATCGGCTTTACGGGAGGATGAGAAAAAAGAGGAAAAGGTCAACCGTCCTCGAGAACCTCTCATGTCTCTGGTGGATTGGGCAAAGAGTGGTGGGATGGAGGGGTTTTCCCTCCGTGGAGCGCTGCGACTGCCTTCCTTCAAGGTAAAAGCACACACACACACACACACACACACAAATAAATTTAGTTTTGGGGACGTAAAAATCTAACCATATATCAGGAAGGTGGTTCTCAGCTGGAAAAGGATAGAGTGTCCTCTCCAGGTCGGAGGGAAGGTCCTGCCTCAGGTGGAGGAGTTTAAGTACCTCAGTATTTTATTCACGAGTGACAGAAGGATAGAGCGGGAGGTCGACAGGTGGATTGGGGCGGCACCCGCAGTAATGCGGGTGTTAAACTGATCCACTGTGGTGAAGAAGGAGCTAAAGGCAGGAGGAGAAGCTCTGGATTTACTGGTTGATCTACGTTCAGACCCTCACCTACGGTCATGAGCTTTGGGTCGTGACCCAAAGAATGAGGTCACAGGTACAAGAGGCTGAAATGAATTTCCTTCGAGATAGGGTGAAAAGCTTGGAGTAGACTCGCTGCTCCTCCATGTACAGAGGAGCCAGCTGAGGTGGGTGGGGCACCTCGTGAGGATGCCTCCTTGGGGAGGTGTTCTGAGCATGTCCATCTGGGAGGAGACATTGGGTCGACCCAGGACACGCTAGAGGGATTATATCTCTCGGCTGGCCTGGGAATGCCTCGGGATTCCCCTGGAGGAGGTAGCTCGTGTGAGGGAAGTCTGGGGTACTTTGCTGGGACTGCTGCCCCCGCGACATGGATGGCAATGACTATGTGTATGTGTATATATGACTACATATACATATATTATTTATTTATTTTTTTTACATTAGCGCTTGCAGTAAATGAGTATTTTACTTTTCAAGTGTTCTAGCAATTTTTTTTTCGAGTAGTCAGAAAAAACATGTAAATGTATTAGTGTAAATCATAATGGGTTCATGTTTGTCCATATTATGTTCATTATTGAATTACCTATATTACCCTGTGTGTACGTGTGTGTGGTATTCTCTGCTCTCAATGTGGAACACATGAAAAACAATAGCAGTGTTACAGCAGTCTTAAAACGAAATAATTTTAATTCACCTTGGGGGTCGTGGAAACGCGTTCTATTTTCGAATAATATTTGAATAGTTTGTAACGAATTTCGAATAGAGTTTTGGACCAAAAGTCACAGCCCAATTGCACACACATACAATATGAAGAACTATTAACTATACAGAACTATTATTGTTAAAGTGCCGTCCGTTCTATCTACCACGGGAATTCTCCTGTGTCTATATATGCGCTGTTTATGTTCCACCCGATGCTAATGCTAAGCTAGCACTAGCACAAGTGAGCAGCTGCATCAACAACAGCCTGGTAGCACATCCGGACAGTGTTTTTATTGCAGCTGGGGACTTTAATCACGCGGACCTAAAATCTGTGCTTCACAATTTCCATCGCAATGTGAAGTGTGCTACCAGAGGAGATAGAACTTTGGACCAGGTGTATACTAATGTAGCGGAGGCATACAAAGCCCAGACCTATCCCCACCTGGGTCTGTCAGACCATCTCTCCCTCCTGCTACACCCAAGGTATACACCTAAGATCAAGAGCGCTGGTTTTACAGAGAAAACAGTGAGAACATGGCCAGAGGATGCTGTTCCCATGCTCCAGGACTGTTTCCATCACACAGACTGGGATGTATTCAAAGAACAGGACACTGACAATCGGGTCACATTGGACTACTTCACCTCCGTTGTTTTGGATTACATCAGCTTCTGTGTGGACAATGTTACATGCCGGAGACAGTACCGTGTGTTCCCCAACACACCACCGTGGATGACACACAATGTGAAAAATCTCATCCGAGCAAGGGACAATGCCTTCAACTCTGGGGATCGGGAGGCTTACAGTGCTGCTCGGGCTAACCTCAGGAGGGGCATCAACACTGCTAAACACCAATATCGGAGGCGTATTGAGGCCAGGTTTGGAAACACCACGAACCCGAGACAGATCTGGGAGGGCATCAGGGCCATTACGGGCTATGGGAGGAAATCACCACCACCCTCGGCTGATAGTCCCACTCTGGCTGAGGATTTAAACCTCTTCTACGCCCGCTTTGACAGGGAGAACACCGACCCTGCCCTGCCTCCTCTTCCCTCGACCGACCCCGCTCCAATCCTCAGCGTGCATGAGGTGAGATGTGCCTTCCGCCTCATCAACACCAGGAAGGCGGCCGGTCCAGATGGAGTGCTGGGCCGGGTGCTGAGAGACTGTGCAGCGGAGCTAGCGGACGTCTTCACATCCATCTATAACATCTCACTGTCCTGCTCCATGGTCCCTGCCTGCTTTAAAGCAGCCACAATCGTCCCTCTTCCAAAACAGCCCAACGTCACATGTCTGAATGACTACAGACCTGTGGCTCTCACCTCCATTCCTGCCAAATGCCTGGAAAGACTGGTCATCAAACGCATCAAATCCGCCTTACCGCCATCACTGGACCCACACCAATATGCATACAGGGAGAACCGTTCAACTGAGGATGCCATTGCCATGGTGCTGCACACACTTCTGGAGCACCTGGAGCATAAAAACACCTATGCCCGGCTCCTTTTTGTGGACTACAGCTCGGCCTTTAACACCATCCGGCCGTACAAGCTCCGGGCCAAACTCCACCAACTAGGACTCGATGCCACCCTGTGCAATTGGATTGTGGACTTTCTGACAAACAGATCACAGAGTGTCAGAGTGGGCAGGAACACCTCCTCCACCCTTGTCATTAACACGGGGGCCCCTCAAGGGTGTGTTCTAAGCCCTCTGCTCTACACCCTGTACGCACACGACTGCTCTGCCTCTTCCGTCTCCAACCTCATCGTCAAGTTTGCCGACGACACCACAGTGCTCGGTCTCATCACCAACGACGACGAGGCAGACTACAGGAGAGAGGTGAAACATCTTGAGTCATGGTATCAGAGCAATAACCTTGCTCTGAACACCAAAAAGACCAAGGAGCTGGCCGTGGACTTCCGCAGGAGAGGAAACACCACCCATCTACCTCTCTCCATAGGCAACGAGGTGGTGGAGAGGGTGAATAGTTTTAAATTCTTGGGGGTGACAGTGACTAAGGACCTGTCCTGGGAAGACCACATCGCCTCAGCGGTGGGCAAGGCACAACAACGCCTCTATTTCCTGAGGAAGCTGAGGAGCACTTACATCTCCAGACACCTGATGGTAAACTTTTACAACTGTGCCATCAGCAGTGTTCTGACGTATGGTCTCCTAGTGTGGTTCTCCAGCTGCACTAAGTCGGACCAGCAGGCTCTTCAGCGCGTGGTGAAAGCTGCAGGGAGAATCATTGGCACGACTCTCCCGGAGATTAGCACCATCTTCTCCACTCGCTGCCTGGGAAGGGTGCGCAACATTCTGGGGGACCAGTACCACCCCGCACACCAGCTTTTCCACCTGCTGCCCTCAGGGAGAAGGTACCGGTCCATACGGGCCAGAACATCAAGACTGGCTAACAGTCTGTATCCACAGGCTGTGAGGTTACTGAACTCTGCCCCTCCCCTCTCTCTGCCGCCCCCCTCTTAAAGTCACTAACCCATATCCACAATAATAAGCTAAGTTTTTGAATCTGGCTGCATTGTTGCAGAATGTCATCACCTACCCGCCCCTCTTACGGACAATATTGACATCCATATCCATCAAGTAATATCTCTGTACCGGCGTGCATTGTTGCAGTATGTCACTATCCACTATTCTCCTGTTCCCCTCCTGTCCCCCCCCAACAGTATCTGAATGTCCCGCTCTGCACTTTACTTCACTTTTGATTATTGACAGAACCTTATGCTGCTGTAGTTGTTGTGTTGCACTATGTTTCTACTGGGTCAATGTTTACACTGGGCTATTTGAGTGTATTTATTATTTATTATAGTGGGTGTTTACAGGGATGCTCCAAACATAATTTCGTTGTACCTGTGACAATGACAAATAA
Organism: Siphamia tubifer; assembly: GCA_020466265.1. Classification (NCBI taxonomy): domain Eukaryota; kingdom Metazoa; phylum Chordata; class Actinopteri; order Kurtiformes; family Apogonidae; genus Siphamia; species Siphamia tubifer. Next base: position 38,934,200 of record CM035790.1, read on the forward strand.
ATAATCTGTATCTGTATGATGTCGATGCTCAAACAATATATGGCGCAGCTCTAATTATTACAATGTGCTTTACAGTTAAGAATACACAAAGCATTTAGTCACAGGCAAAATATTGTCTAAAATTATACTTCTCTTAAGACATTTCAGCTCTTATTTGTTCAGGTTATTCACATTTTTTGCAAATAGATAGTTGATTAATATAAAGATTTTGATATAATTTTTTAGTTTGATTTTGTCTGTTTTCTAAAACAAAGACAAAATCTGCAATGTTTTTGTCATATAGGTTATTATGATCATATTCTACAGTTGAATCCATCTGAAATCTCATTGTTCTGTATGAGGAACCTGAATTAAAATGATTTTTACTGTAAAAATTGTAAGCAAATCTAAGATGTTCGAGCAGGAATGTTTTTCTAAACATTAATTGAATTGAATTGAAATGAGCCATGTGATTGAGTGAGAGGGCCGTGAGCGCGGACCCCTCAGGGTTAGGATCACAGGGTTCCCGCAGGGTCTAAAAAGCTCTTAAAAAGTCTAAAATTCCGAAACTTAAATTTTAGGCCTTGAAACGTCTTAAAAACACTCATATTTTCATCTCAGATCTAAAACTTTTTTTTTTACGTCTGCTCCGTCCATTCTGAGAGAACTGTCTGTAAAAGAAAAAAGTGGCTGTTTCTGTTTCTACGGTCAGCTGCTGAAATCTAATTTGTATTTTCTGCACTATAAGGCGCATTAAGAAAAGTCAATATCATGAGATAAAAAGTTACAATCATGAAATAATCAGAATTAATCCATATCTAAGACGCACTGTGGTTTTTGGAGAAAATGTAAGTTTTTTTAAGTATGCCTTACAGTCCGGAAATTATGGTATTTGGCAGCTCACTGTCCACTCCCGCGTTCTGTACCTTTCATGTTTTCGTATAAATTCCATAAATATAACAAACTCGCACTTTTTCATTTTCAATCCAAAGTGACATGGAGTTGAGAATCAAATGTGATCGTCTTTTTATTTGAGGGGGTCTCGATATTTGTCTAAAGTTTTTCTCATAATGGTCTAAAAAAGATCTAAAATTTAACTTGGTGATTCTTGTAAGAGCCCTGTGATCAGTTTAGTAACTGTGGGTCCAAATGTGCAGGTGAAACGGAAAGATCCCCTGGAGCTGGACGAAGAGGACATGAAGAGGCCTCGACCGTCAACTCCACCGGACGAGGACGATGAAGGTCAGTGGAATGTCCGTCAGAAGGGAAGCTGCTCAATCAAGCGCCCGCCGTTGTTTTAACGTACAAACTGTTGTGTGGTTTCCAGTGGCGGACGGTAGAAGAGCAGAAGCAGACCGACACGGAGCTGAAAGGGACAACAAGAGGAGGAAAAAGAAGCCACGCAACCGCAAACCCTGGGAGCTGGACAGCGAGGGGGAGGAAACATCTGACGGCTCCTCATCTGACAAGGTGGGATTTAGTTGAGTTAAATCTGCGTATCATTAAAATCAAACCAAAAAGGCAACAAAAGAACAAGTAATTTCTTCATTGTTTCCAAAACCAAAATGTAAAAATGTAGCCTAGCAGTGCTATCCCTATTCATTCCATGTATGGGTCTAGTGGTGCTTCATAGTCAGAGGAGGCGGGGCTAAAAGGTTGTCTTTCAAATCCTCTGTATGCAATAGGACGGCACTACAACCAATGAGTGTAATCTTTAGGATGACGTAGTTAGAGCATCTGAAAGTTGACGGAGGAGTCTGGAGAAAGTTAGGAATGACTAAACAAAATGGTGGATTATGGAGCTGAACGACTGTTGTCGCTTCTGTAAAAATAATTTAAAGATCGTTGACGTTTTCTCACATTCTTCACTCATCTGTGATAAAAGTAAATCTACACCTGTTGTTGTTCTTCTTCTATGGTTGTTTCTGGTTGTTTCTCTTTGAATCATCGCAGTGTCACTTTGTTAGTCCCGCCCTCTGACTATATTTCACTGTGATTGGTCGACCAATTTCAGGGAAATCTAGACAAATGTTACATTGAACGAAACTAGACTACTACGATAGAACATTATATTTACTGATGCTAGGAGGAGCTAGCGTGGCTAGGCTACTACGATAGAACATTAGATTTACTGATGCTAGGAGGAGCTAGCGTGGCTAGGCTACTACGATAGAACATTAGATTTACTGATGCTAGGAGGAGCTAGCGTGGCTAGGCTACTACGATAGAACATTAGATTTACTGATGCTAGGAGGAGCTAGCGTGGCTAGGCTACTACGATAGAACATTAGATTTACTGATGCTAGGAGGAGCTAGTGTGGCTAGGCTACTACGATAGAACATTAGATTTACTGATGCTAGGAGGAGCTAGCGTGGCTAGGCTACTACGATAGAACATTAGATTTACTGATGCTAGGAGGAGCTAGCGTGGCTAGGCTACTACGATAGAACATTAGATTTACTGATGCTAGGAGGAGCTAGCGTGGCTAGGCTACTACGATAGAACATTAGATTTACTGATGCTAGGAGGAGCTAGCGTGGCTAGGCTACTACGATAGAACATTAGATTTGCTGCCGCCAGGAGGGGCTAGCACGGCTACGCTAGAAAAAACAGATAACAATGCTGTGTTTCTGTTTTCCTTTTTGTATTTAAATGAATGATGGAAAAAAAAAACCCGATAACGACAGTTTTCTCCAATTTTGACCTGAAACAAGATGAGTAAACCGGAAATGACCTTTGACCCGCAGTGACAAAGATGTAAACCTGCGTCCTATTTGGGGAAAGTAAGAGGGTCACCCTAAGACCTGAAGATATGACCACAGAGAAAATTGGTGTTAAATCACACCATAATGATCTTCAGTCCAGTGGACATGTTTCTTTCCGTTGTTAAGATTCATTTCCAGTTTAATCAATTTGCTTCAGGTCAAAGTTGGATAAAATGGGGAACGGCTGTTATCCATATTTTTCTATTATTCATTTAAACACAAAAAGGAAAACTGAAAACACACATCACTATCTTTTTTCATGGTTTTGGAAACAATGAAAAACAAGTAGATTTTTCATTGTCTTATCTTTGGTTTTATTTTGAATGACGAATGATACACGAATTTAGTTAGTTTACTCTTAATCTGAGTGAACACATTAATATAAAAATATGTTGTGCTCAGGGATATTTGGTCTGTTTTTGTTCCATTTACATTCAGATTCACTTTTATTGTCATGGCAACCACTTTACTAAAACCCCTGTGACCCTAGTGAGGATAATGCAGGTTCAAACGATGAGACGAGACAAGACTAAAGCCTGCTTAAAAAAAACAATATATACATATAAAAATATATAAAAATGATTATAAAAGTATATATAAATAGAGGAGGTTTATTTCAGGGTGGATATGACAGCAGGTGCATCAGTATTTTGCACATGTTCCCAGACAGTGTAATTAAGAATTGAAGTGGAGTGACTGTGTTCACTAGGTGGCAGCGTTTCACTGTCATCTGTTCTGGATCCTTCTGTTTTCCTGCTTTTACTCACATTCTCCTGTGTATTGATTGTTTTTCTGTGTTCAGGACGATGAAGAAGAGAGTGAAAAGGAATCTGACGGTAAATCACAAACATCACTTCATTACCGTGTGTGTATGTGCTTGTATTCCTATCTTTATGGGGACATTGATATATTTACACAGTCACACTACTGGGACTTGTGACACTATGGGGACCAAAATTCAGGTCCCCATGAGGGTTAAATATAAATGTAGGTTAATATAAATGGCATGGTCCTATAAATACTTTAATTTGTATTTTCAGGAAGTCCCCATAAAGCATGAGGAAAACGGGTGCAAAGCAGAACATGTATTTTTCAAAGATTTGAAATAGTTGCCTTTTTAATTTTTTTACATTTATTTTCATGTATTCCTTTTCATCATTATTTATTCATTTTAAAATATTTATTTATTTATTATTATTATTTATAATTATTCTTTTTTATAATGTATTTATCCAATTTAGTTTTCAATTTATTATTATTATTTGTAATTTTTTTATCGCATTTTATTTTTTTAAAAAAAGGTTACACTCACTACCCAATGGCTACTTGATTACAAACTTGGTCCTCGTGATACTTGGAAATGAGTGTGTGTGTTTATGCATGTGTCTATACGATATATATATATATATATATATATATATATATATATATATATATATATATATATATATATATACGTGTGTGTGTGTGTGTGTGTGTGGGGGGGGGGGGGTGTATGATGTATGTATATGATTGAAAATGGCAGCCATTTTAAAACTGTTCACCATATTTCTCCTACATATAATCGACAGTGGCTCCACATCTATAAATGTTCAGAATATCTTAATCTTTACATGTGCAATATTTGGTGATTTGATACAGAACAATTGTTTTGCTACACCACTGGACTGTTTGAAAAACCAGTCTGTCCAGGCGTTGTGTTTCTCTCTGCACCTCGACTGTTTTTTTGTTTTGTTATGACTTTGATCATTGGTGTTCTTTCTGTAAAAATGTCAAAAAATCTAATCAACGAAATTATTTAATTAAATTTTTTCTTTACAGATGACGCCATCAGCGCCGACAGCGATGATGAGAGCCTCTCGTCATCTTCTGAGGGCTCTTCTTCTTCAGGTTCCTCCTCTTCATCGTCCTCTGAGGATGAGGATGAAGAGGAAGGAGAGCGGGCAGAGAGCGAGGGTCTGGACACGATGGACGAGTCGACCGTCGACAGCACCACCGATAAAGATGGCGGCAGGTGGGAAGTTTGGCTTCGAACACTAGAACATCTTCAGGAGAACGTCGGTCGGTGCCATTGCTTACATTTTCTGTTTCTCTGTTTTAGGGACGGCGTCACTTCAAAGGCAGAGGTTCAAACAGGTGAGTCTGTTTTCAATTCACCTCCGTTTATATTGTTTGTACTTTTTACATTGCGGTAAATGGAGAATACATTTCAAAGTGATCCAGGATCTCTTCCGGATCACCACCAAAATGAAGGTTTCTACAATTGTCATAATTGGTGTTATCACCTACGACCAATAGTTTTTCAGATCTCTGGAGGTCAAAGGTGACATGTGGTCAAATTAACTTGTGTAACACTGTGTGTGTCAAACATAAACATATCACGCTATAACTTAATCAATACTGGATATATTATCAAAGTATTACACACACTGACACATATATACATATAACCAAATTATCAATATTGAAAAAGGTCAAGGTCGCATTTAGCAGAAAGGTCAAAATCACATTATTGGTTCTAATTCAAGAACGGGTTGTCATAGAAACTTTAGATTGGGGCGAGATTAGGTATTCTCTTAATACGTGTTAAGTTAGAGCATGATTTGTCTCTGTGGACACACACACATATACACACAGACAGACACACACACCGATACACACAGACAGACACACACACATATACACACACATATACACACAGACACACACACACACACACACACAGTGATTACCGTGTTGGGTGAGATTAATAAAAAGAAGTAATACCTGTTGAGTGTTTGGTTAAAGCTTTTGTTCTTCTCTCAGGTGAAGCTAAGGACAGTAAGAGTGAAACGACGCCGGTACCTGTCAAACGTCCTCCGTCTCCGCCCTACCCACGGCCATCATCGCCCGTCGTCCTGGTGCCACCCCTGAAGAAACGCAGGAAGACGGTGTCGTTCTCCACTGACGAGGCCGAGGCTAAAACCCAGCCCAACGCTCCGTCGTCTCCATCGGCCTCGCACGACTCCCTCCTCCTGTCCCCCGCCAGACCCCCAGAGTCTCCCACGGCCACCGCCGTTGCCCCCACTTCCACCCGTCCCACCCAGGCCATCCAGCTTCTTCCCTTCGCCTCTAAACCGGGTGAGGGCAACGCTCTCATCGTCCCGCCCCCTGGAGGTCACACGCCGGACGCGGATGAGTCCAAAAGGGGCGTCCTCCCCCCAGCGTCCCCACAGACCACGCCCACCAAACCGTCCGGCGGCAAACGAGGTTCGGGTAAAGACTCCAAACCCGCCGCACCTCCCGTTATGGTGTACCGCACTGTGCAGAACCTGCCGCTGGACCACGCCTCCATGTGCAGAATGGCCTTCGAGGAGGCGCCGGCGCCGCTTCCGGGCAACAAACGCTCCAGGGGACGACCTCGCACCGCCAGCCTGTCAGCATCCTCCATCCACTCACTCAGAGAGGAGGACGAGGATGAGGAGGAGAACGAGCATCGGCTGAGGCTCCGCGAGCAGCTGGGGGCGTCCAGCCTCCTGCAGCTTGCCTCAGCGCAGTCCACGGACCTGTCTGTACTCGCAGACATTGCTCTGAAAATGGACCCCGACGCCGCAGACTCGGAAGAGACGGAGACGTCGGACGAGGCGGAGGAGCAGAAGATGGAGGAGGACATGTTCTCGCCGGAGTCTCTGGCTTTGGTGATGACCCCGGAGGCCGTTACGGTCTTCATGGAGCACAACTACTGCAAACCGCCACTGGCGCCGGTGGGCCACAGGAGAGCATCCTCCAAACACGACTCCTCCTCCGTGCTGCTGCCAGCTGACCTCAATGCCATTTCGGGGGTTTTGGAAGCACCGGAGGAGGTTATCGGGGAGGCGTTGCCGTGCAGAGGAGATACGGGGGCATATGGGATGGGAGTGCAGTCCGAGTTTGCAGACGTAGGCCAGGCCGCCGTTTTACCGCCGTCCTCCAAGAAGAAAAATGCGGTCAGCAAGAGTTTGGAAGTGGAGAAGGACAAGAGCAAAAAGAGGAGGAAAGACAAAGAGAATGTGGAGGTTCAGCACACGAAGAAACACAAGGAGCCGCCGGGAAAGAAACAGAGGAAACGAAAACTGGAGGTACGTGTTTGATTTAATTTATGAACCCTTGAACTCCTGAGACTTTAGCAGTTCCACAGTCAAAAAATGAACAAAATAAGTAACAAAACGGCTAAAGCGATCAATTGAAATCAACAAAAATAAATAATAAACCAACGAAATAATAAGTAAGACACAAACAACCTGATATTTCAGGGGTTTTTTCTGTATCAGTATTGAAAAGGTGAGAAAAACAAAGGAAAGAGGGGAAGTAACAAAAAAGGGAAAGCAAAAACAAACAAAAAAAGATAAAATGCTTAAAAATGTTACCAATAAAACATTAAAATCATCTAGTTAAAAGCTAAAACGTTCAAAATTTCACCAATAAAATAAAAAAAATCAACTAGTTAAAAGCTAAAATGTTTAAAATTTTACAAATAAAATAAAACAAATCGTTGAAAGCTAAAATGCTTCAAATATTACTAATGAAAGATGAGAACATTTACTGTTATTTTCCACCATCACAAAGTATTTTGTTCCTGTAAATATCTCAGACGTGTGTTGTATGTAACGTTCTGACACAACCGGTCTGTCACCACCGCTGTGACGTACCGTCTGTCTTTGCAACAATTGCAACAATTTCCATGACAGTGATGCATTTTTCCTGCAGGAAATCGTACGCCACACTTAAAAACAATTGAATGTTTCAATTGTTGGAATGTCGTTAACTACCTTGTAGTCTGTTTGCATGCAACAGAGTGCATTCTGGGATGAGCAAAGCTGTGTCACAGGAACTCTCCTGTCAGATTGGACAATGACAGAACATTTTTATCTCATAATTGTGACTTTTAATCTCGTAATTTTCACTTTTTTTCTCATCATTTTGACTTTAGTCCATATATATATATATATATATATATATATATATAACTTAAAAAGTAAACTATTCTGTGACAGTGTGCCTTATAGTGCGGAAAATACGCAAATTAATTAATTATTTCCTGGTCCTTGTGTTTCAGTGGATAATAAATTTAGTTTATCTGTCAACATCTTCCATCAAAGTCGGAGGGCGGGGCTAATGCAAATCTAGTCAAATCCAGTCCATTGGGTGTGTTGGAGCCAGAGTCTACATTTTTCACATCTGCCAATAAAGTTTATTTTCCTAAAGTATCCAAACAAACGTAGAGCTTAAATGTCACCCAGTGTGTGGGAATGTGTTCCCAAACTCTGCATCAACTGACTTTGATGGACGAGGTTGACAGATAAAATAAATTCATGATCCAGTGCAACACAAGGACCATGAATGAAGTCATTCATGAAATATGTTTTTTACCTAAAATAATTGCTATTTTAATGAATTAATAACATATTGAATAACCCCTTTCTCTTTTTAATTCCAATTTTAATGAATTAATTACACATTTAATTAATTGTTTGTGATCTTCCAGTACAAAACCAGTCACATTGTTCAAATTTCACAAATGAAGGTTTTATATTTATCTTAAAGTTTATTAAAATGCTTGTGTTACGCTAATTCAACCAATCAGAGACCATTTTTCAACATCGCCATAGCAACAACGGATTTAGTTTAGTGTAGAAGGCTTTGTTCTGAGGCCTCCCATTGGTTCAAATTTATAATTCTGTAGATTTCTATTTAAGGGTTGTCTAGAGGGAATCCCCATCTTTCCAACGGTACCAAACATGACGGGGAAATACCTAACGCCAGCACCAAGGAAAGTCGTGTTTGGAGTCGATTTTTCTTAGTTTTAGACTTAATTACTGTCAGAGTCAGTTGTTGTTCTTCCTAAAAGACATGATTTGAAGAAGTTACTCTAGGAATTTAACAAAAACTCATAGTTAGAAGTGTTCAAGAGACATTTTACTGGGATTTTATCAATAAACTTCAAATTCAATAATTTTGACCCATATAACGTATTTGAGGCTAAAGTTAGAAAAACTGCTGTGACTGAACCACTGGGTTAATGATGGACAGACACATTTATTGATGTATTTATTTAATTTTTGGCACTTTTAGACATCCATACTGTAGAATATATTAATAGTAGAAATAGGAAAGGCAGCAGCAGTGGATATCATTTATATCACATATCAACATGGTTATAGTTTCTGTAACTTTCTTGTCCATGGTTGTGACGTTGGTCTTCCGTGTCCAGGATTCCGATCTGGAGGAAGACGTAGACGTGGAGGAGCTGGAGTCCGGGGAGCTGAGCAGTTCAGACACCGAAGACGAGGTGGTTGAGGAGGTCCGCAAGAGCGAGCGCCTGTTCCTCCAGGAGGCGGGGGTCATGTCCCACCGCTGGCCCAAGCCCGTGCCGGCGCCCGAGCCGCTGGCCATCAAGTTCGAGAACCGCAGCGAGTTTGAGCAGATGACCATCCTCTACGACATCTGGAACTCTGGCCTGGATGGAGAAGACCTGATGCTGCTGAAGAAGACGTACGAGAAGCTGCTGCAGGACGACCACAGCTCTGACTGGCTCAACGACACCCACTGGGTCAACCACACCAATATCCTTATATCAGCTGCTTTTACACCTGAGTAGTGTCGGAGTTTTGTTTTTCACATGTATTTGTGTTGAGTATCATTCAAACTAGGGATGACCGTTTGACCAAGGGGTTGACCGCATCAATGTTGTCCAGTCATAATTCTCTGCTGTTGGTTAAAAAACAAACAAACAAAAAACAGCCTGAATCAGTCATGAAGAGGCTAAGCCACGCCCTTCTACTTCCCATCCATAATTGCTTAGCTCTCAAAAAACTTGAATGAGAGTGAATGGAGCGAGTCAACAGGCGGATCCTGAAAAAGTCTTATTCACGATATGTGGTTTATAAGGTCTTAAAAAGCATTATATTTCACTTCTTTTTTTAAGTATGGCATTAAATTTTACAGCAGAGGTATTAAATGTCATCTGCGTAGCCTACAGTTAATGAAAAACATATGTCTGGATTTTTTTCCACGCTAGTTATTTACTTAGCTAGCATCGTCTGTTATCAAGATGTTGAAAAAGTAGATGTTTGCTCTATCATAGAGCCGTTGTGTATCTAGTAGAACAGGAATCACACTGCAGGGGGCAGTGTGTCCTTTTATTCAGCATTTACATCATTGAGTAGAACCGACGAAGAAGTGTTTGGAACAGACATACGTGAACATGAACATGAACCCGGACGGGGAAGTGACAGTTCACTGATAAGTGTGTTTGAGGAGAACAAATACAACCGTTATTTATCAGAAACAAGGTGTGAATATGAAGAGATATGGAAAGGATGTGGTAAAGACATGACGTTAGCAACAATGACGCTCACATGAAAGGGTTAAAGCAGACACACTATGCTGCTCATCAGACCACAACGGTTCCCATGGCAATAGTAACTACAACGCTCACAAATAACGACAGCTTTGAATATAGTGTATGTGGGTCCAGAAATACTGTGGGTTCAACCACTATGCTAATGGTAGAAATACTGTGGGTTCAACCACTATGCTAATGGTAGAAATACTGTGGGTTCAACCACTATGCTAATGGTAGAAATACTGTGGGTTCAACCGCTATGCTAATGGTAGAAATACTGTGGGTTCAACCGCTATGCTAATGGTAGAAATACTGTGGGTTCAACCGCTATGCTAATGGTAGAAATACTGTGGGTTCAACCGCTATGCTAATGGTAGAAATACTGTGGGTTCAACCGCTATGCTAATGGTAGAAATACTGTTGGTTCAACCGCTATGCTAATGGTAGAAATACTGTGGGTTCAACCGCTATGCTAATGGTAGAAATACTCTGGGTTCAACCGCTATGCTAATGGTAGAAATACTGTGGGTTCAACCGCTATGCTAATGGTAGAAATACTGTGGGTTCAACCGCTATGCTAATGGTAGAAATACTGTGGGTTCAACTGCTATGCTAATGGTAGAAATAGTGTGGGTTCAACCGCTATGCTAATGGTAGAAATACTGTGGGTTCAACCGCTATGCTAATGGTAGAAATACTGCGGGTTCAACCGCTATGCTAATGGTAGAAATACTGCGGGTTCAACCACTATGCTAATACGTTCATTAGGACCAGTTCGGGTTTAGTTTAATTATAATTCCTTTGTGTTAAGTTGTGTGGTTTATATATATATATATATATATATATATATATATATATATATATATATATATATATATATATATATATATATATATATATATACACGTATATGTTATGACCCTTGACCTTTTCGCTCCACTCACCAACTTACCGAACCCTCGTCGTAAAAAGAAGAGCGTGGACGGGCAGCTCCGTGAACACGTAACTGGTTGTGCCAGAAGCGAGGGTTATTACGCAATCAGCCGCAAGGAGAAGGACGTGTACCTGGACCTGGACCTGCCGGAGCAGGTCATAAGGGAGGTGGAGAACGTGGACAGTATGGTGGGTGTACCCTCTGACCTTCCTGCATGTGTGGAAACTCTAATGTTGGGTTGTTTTCAGCTTCCAGAGGAAAATGTAATTGTTCAGCCAGACTTGTGTGGTTTTCCAGCCATGCTTCCAGTTCTGAGGAAAACCCTTTGGAAAGTATTTTTGTCTTCAGAGAAACCAGTCATTTCATTTGCTTTTGTACGTTTAACCCATAAAAGACCTTGTAGTGTGAGTGTAAAGGCCTCTGGTGAATGAATTCTTCCCCTTGGTGGATTGTCTGTGTACAGTGGAACCTCAATTTATGAAATGAATTCGTTCCAGAAGTGGTTTCGGTAACATGATTTTTTTCATAAGTAGAGTCGCATTTTACATGTAAAAAGCCTGATTCATTCCAAGGCCCCCAATACTACCCCTAAACCAGTGGTTCCCAACCCTGGTCCTCTAGTACCACTATCCTGCATGTTATAGATGTATCCCTCTACCAACACACCTGATTCAAATGATCCGCCTGTCATCAAGCAGGAGTTTGTTAATGACCGTCAGGTGTGTTGGAAAAACATGAAGGATAGTGGTACTAGAGGACCAGGGTTGGGAACCACTGCCCTAAACCCTTTAAATATTATTAAACTATACACATTTTGTATGAAATATGTGTTCAAAGTAAAAATTATTTATTCAACCCTTAAAATCAAAAAGACATGTAAATAATTTATAAACCATTGTGGTTGTTTTAATTGTGGTCACTTTTTTTTGTCCGTTTGGGTCCAATTTCACCTTCTGCAGTGTTTGTTAATGGACCAGGAATCACTTTCTTTGGGCCCATGATGAATAACAAATAATAAAGTTGTAATGAACACACTGGAAAAACTCACCAAACATCAGTAAAGGTTCTTCCTCACTGACCGTGATAACAAGTCTGTGATGAATGAGGGTCGAAGACACACAAAAAGCATCATGGGTGGCTCCCTCCTAGCCAATGGGAGGTCAGTGGGGTGTTGGGAGATAGCCAATGGGAGAGCAGCTCCATCAAAATTAGCAAATAGGATGGTCCGTACAAGTGTATGTATGTATTTACATACAGTACTTTATTTACGTTTCGGAGTTTTGTAACTTGAATTTTTTTCGAATTCAGAGACGAAGATTTTACTTGAAGGCATTTCGTATCTTGGATTATTCGTTAGTTGGGTCTTTCATGAAGCGAACTGTCACTCTATTGTTTGTATCTAATTGTAGATATCAGGTTTTTCAAGAAAAAAATATCACACTTGTCATGTAGACGGCTTGAAAAGTCATGTGTTATATATGATATGTTTGGTGTTATAGGGTTAAATAGACAGAATAATTCAATAGTGAACTGTCACAAAAGTAGCACTGGGTGTTTATGGGTTAAATTCGTTCTGCAGACTCAGCTCACTTTTATTAAAACTGTCATAAAAGTTAAAGAAAATGGCTGTTTTGTCAAAGTGAGGCATTTCTGATAGCAGCAAGAGTTATTTTTGGCTCATAAATATAGTATAGTTTGTAATAGAACAAATGAGCATTAAATGAGTCTCATTAAGTGTCCACTTTGACTCTTCGAAGCTGTTCCGTTGTGTTCTTTCTGTTGTGAACGATGGAAAATGTGGTCAAACCCAGACAAATAAGGATTGTTTTCCTGAATTGTTACTCAGAGCTCAGCTTTGCTAAGCAACCTGTTTTCCATTTTCACTTTGTTCTATTTCTGTCACCATGGAGGAAACTTCTTTTTGTATTTAATATTTAGTTGGCATTCTTCTCAGTTTGTTGTTGCATCAATATTTTCAAAGTTGTCACTGATTCAGCAGAAAGTGAGACGTTCCTGGACAGAGTCCCGCTTCCTCAGCGTGTTCGGTGTGTTCAAAGGCAGCTCAGCAGCTTTCAGTTGTGGTCGCTGTGTCTTTATTAGTTGCAGGTTGATACAGCTGCTGGTCTGTGTGTGTTTGGCATCAAACACTGGAGGTGTTTTCAAAGGCCAGACTGTGAGAAAACGTCAACAATCTTGAAATAGTTTTAACAGAAGCGACAACAGTCGTTAAGCTGTCGTTACGCTGATTGGTTGTAGTACCGTCCTATTGCAGAGGGATTTGAAAGACAACCTTTTAGCCCCACCTCCCCTGACTATGAAGCACCACTAGACCCATACATGGGATGATTGGAGCTTGCGTGGCTAAGCTAAATAGATATCAGAAAAGTTGTCAGTTGTTGTAAGATAAATATTTATACAAATGTTAATCCACATGCCTATAATGACCTAATATAGGATCATTATATCCTGTGTAGATAAATGTTTGATGTCAGATATCGGCTTTTTTTACCCTCCAATATCGGCATCGGCCTCAAAAATCCAATATCGGTCAGGTTCTACTTTAACCAAATATCTTCACAGTGGACTTAACGCTGTGACTTAACAGTTGAACCTCCCTTTCGTTCCGATTGCATCGTAACCACTCAGACCTTCCTCTTGCACTTCCTTGCCATTTTATCTTCCTTCTCACCCAGTTTCAGATGAACTTAAGTCACCCGAACATTCCAGACTGAGGACAGACTTCGACCTCAGTTCACTCCACTGTGGCTCAAGGCCATGTGATAACACAGATACAGATTATTTTTAACAGAAGTAGGTAAAAGAAAAGACTGTTTACACAGGACACGCAGGTTTAGCTAATGAAATAAGTCAACAAAAGCAAGTTTGTCTAAAAGTATTCATAGTCAGGGCAACTCTGATCATATTTTACTGGTCTGACCCAATTGAGTTCTAATTATTCTATATGTAGAACCTGAATTAAACATTTTTTTTACACCGTTAATATCTTCATTGTTGTTCATTATGGGCCAGATTGGACATTTTGGCGGGCCGGATATGGCACCTGCGCATTGCATGATCAAAAACATATTAATTTAAGACAAAATAAATCTGTTTTGAAAAATAACAATAAATGTTTACCAAAAAATAACAAATTCAATATATAACAAGTGTTGCCCGCCACAACAAACCCCCCCACCCCCCCCCACACACACACACACACACATTTGCTACATCTCTTTTCATTCGGAAAACACATTTTTTGTGACTGTGACCTTTGACTTACATCCACCAAAATGTAATGGTATCTATTCTGGACCACCTCACACTTTTTAGTGAAAATATGGAAATTGGTCCAGCAGTTTATTCGTAAACTTGCTTACAAACAAACAAACCGCCTCAAATACATTAATTATGTCATTGTGGATGTTTAACAGGACTTTATAATTATTAATAATAATAATAATAATGGATTAGACTTGTATAGCACTTTTCAAGGCACCCAAAGTGCTTTACATTACTGAGGCATTATTCATTCACTCTCACGTGTTCACTCTGGTGGCGGTAAACTACATATGTGGTCACAGTTGCCCTGTGGCAGCCATTTTGTGCCTCAGTCCCTCTGACCACGACTAAACATTCATACACCAGTGTGGGTGACACTGGAGGCAGGGGGGTGAAGGGTCTTCGCCCAAGGACACAATGGACTGACTAGGACAGAGCGGGACTCAAACTGCCAACCCTTGGGTTCATGGATGACTCGCTCTACCAACTGAGCCATGGCCACCCTATCCAAGAATCTTATATCCAAAAAGCTGAGCTGATGTTGTCCAGCTGCTCTGGTCCATCATCTTCTGTCTGCATGTTCTTTCCAGGGAACCAACCGAGTGCTGTCGGAGCGGCGTTCAGAGCAGCGGCGCCTCCTCACTGTCATCGGCACGCCGGCTGTTATGGACTCTGACCTGCTCAAACTCAACCAGTTGAAGGTACGTCCACCCACAGTGTCTCCTGCACCACTCTAATCACCTGTGAATGTCTAATCTCGCCCCTAATTTGTGCCAATCTCCAGTGTCTATGACAACCATTTTCTTGAATTAGAGCCAATAATGTGATTTTGAGCTTTCTGCTAAATGTGACCTTGACCTTTGACCTTTTTTTAATGTTGATAATGTTTGTTCTATGTATATATGCATCAGTGTGTCTAATATTATGATAATATATCCAGTATTGATTAAGTTATAGTGTGATATGTCTATATTTGACACACACACAGTATTACACAAGTGAATTTGGACACGTCACCTTTGACCTCCAGAGATCTCAAAAACTATTGGTCGTAGGTGATAACACCAGGTCTGATAATTATACAAATCTTCATTCCGCATCGTTTGGTACCAATCTGAAAGTTCTGTGACCCTCCATTCCTGAGTTTTAACTAATAATGTGATTTTGACCTTTTAGTCAATTGTGACCTTTGACCTTTACTCAAATGGATCATTGCATCTGATGCGCATTAGCTATATGTATATACCCATATAATGTTATGGTCATATCTCAAGTATTCATTGAGTTATAGCATGACATGTCTCTACAGACACACGCACTGATTACAATAATCTCTCCCAAACAATGTTGGGCGAGATTAAAAATTCATATAGGTTCCTCTTATGGACTTATGAAGTTTAAGACCCATGTCTCTAATAGTTTTGAAGTAAAGGCCTTCCAAAATTTTGGGTATTTAGGGAAGTTAGGGACACACACCCAGGTCTGACCCTTGACTTAAATCCACACATAGTCGGACACAGGTTTCCTCATGTGGACCCAGTTCTGCTCCAAAATGTTTTATCGAAGTCTCAGGTCTTTGATCAAATGCTGGCGAGACACAAAATCCTGGATTCGCTTCATGAAAAACCTGTCATGACCACCGGTAAGCACTGGTCAAAGCCTCACCTCATTAACATATGATGAAAACAGATCACCACCTGGCAGGTTTTTGACTCCAAAATAAGGGTCAAAATGATGCCAAACCACTGGAGGCGTTTGGGGAGAGTTTGCTGTTCCATCACAATCATCTGTGTTACATGTGGTTTTCATTCTTGACTCACTGTGGTTGACTCATATCTCCTTCCTCATTACGAAAACTTCTACACTCATATTCTTTTATTTAAGGGAAGTGTTGACTGTGTCACTGATGGGCTGTTTAGGAAATAAGAGCTGATGCTGTTGATGAAATACGATATTATCATCATCATTAGGCCTTCAACGCGGACCACATCTGATGCAAGGCCTCTTAAGTCCGCTGTGATCGTAAGGGGAGTCTACCCTTTGAGCTCAAATTTGATAGCCTGAACATGCACAAAAACGCATCAAATTTTACGCAAACTTCTGAAGTGTGAAAAACGTACTCTAATATAGGATAGCATGGCTAGCACAGGTAGTTACAGGAAATGCAGACAGGAAGTGACAAAATAAAAGCAGATTCATGGATGAAACTGTGGATCCGTGGTTGATCAACAGCCAATTTGTTTTATTTTGAAGGAGCTTTATCTGGCCACAAATGTCACTGACCAGCATTGACGGTGTGTGTTTTAGCCAAAAATAAAGCGCTCAAATGTTCCTGGGTTGATAAAGTGTTACGGGTTTAATGTACGCGGGTACAGGTTTGTAAAGTCAAGCGTGCAGGATTTCATTTGTAATGAAATACTGGACTATGTTTTTAAATAAGAATGAAACAAAATTGTGAATTTACAGAACGTGTCGGCAATCGACTATTTCGAGCTTCCTCCGAAGAATACAGAGAGGTACATGGCTTGAGATCAGTAACTCTGGATAAACTATCCAACTACACGAAGACCTCAGGACACTTGGGTTTGTCTTTAGGGACCCTCTACTTACTACCACTTAAGTGTGATGTTGTTTAAACTTTAGAAGAGTTTGAAAAAAAGACACGTCCTAATCACTTCCATGTTAACACAGTTTGGCTCAAAACGGCAAAATCTAAATTTGTCATTGTTCATCCAAACGTTGTGATGTTTATGTCAACTGTATGTATGTACTGACAATCATCTAAACTTATTTTTATTCTGGATAATCTCTTTAATGAATCTGAACAGCTGTTAGTTTGTATATTTCTGTTTTAAAGTCACCCTGTGTGTTTCCTGTGAAGACACAGTAGATAAGTGATGAACACAAACTGATCTAGTTCTTCTGCAGAAAAGTTTCTGTGGCCGTTTTACTCTGGAAATCTGATAAATGACTTTACAGTATGTGTTCAGTCTGAGGCGGCGGTTTATGTGGAAGTTTGTATCACTGAAAGCCACATAAACGCCCAGTTGTTTTAACACACCAACACTTGTTTATTCGTCCCAGTTCAGACTCACACTGTTGTTTGGTCAAAGCTTTATGATTGCTGTTTTTTATCTCTGGTCATCGTACTTTGTTGTTGAATCCCAGTCCTTTTTGTTTTTTCTAGATAATTGTTAGATTTTGTCTGTTTACGTGAATTTAAAAGTCCACTAACTGGGAGTGAGTGGATAGTTGTAATTAACGGTAGATATATAGATTTTTTTCCCCCATCTGCCTTTAAAAGTAATTAAATGCTAATATTTAATCAGTTGTAAAATGTTCTATAACATATTTGATCAGGCACCAGTGTGGAAGTAAAATTAATATTAAGAGTATTAACCTTTACTTAACCAGGTATAGTCTACCACAGAGTGTTAGGTCCACACCGGAAGAAATAAATACTCCTGATATGATGAAATTAATGTAGAAATGTCCAGAATAAAGTTGAAATAAAATGTCAACTTTCGACATTAAAGGGATAATTAAGTATTTTTCAAATGAATTTGTAAAACATCAATGTCTTCGCTCTGGTGCACCCACAGTGACTTACCCCGACAGTGTCCTGTGAGTCGAGTTGTGGTCCGGTTTTGGTAATCCAAATAATTTCTCCCAACGTGTGTGTGTGTGTGTCCGTCCGTCCCCACAGACACATATCATGCTATAACCCAATGAATACTTGAGACATCACCATGAAATGACATGGACATAAACATATAGATAATGCACATCAGATACAAAGGTCAAGGTTGTATTGAACAGAAAGATCAAAATCACATTATTGGCTCAAAATCAAGAATGGGTTGTCATAGAAACTTGAGATTGGCACAAAATAGGGACGAGATTGGGCATTGTCTAAATAGTTGTTTAGTTTTGTGACCAGATTAGTTGTGAATGTGAACAGTTTTGGTGAAACTTTGCTTTCCTCCTGCAGTTCCGTAAAAAGAAGCTTCGTTTCGGACGCAGCAGGATCCACGAATGGGGTCTGTTCGCCATGGAGCCCATCGCCGCTGACGAGATGGTCATCGAGTACGTGGGACAAAACATCCGCCAGGTACGGCACGGGTCGCTATGGAAACACTGGGTTCAAAACCAAAGCGTACATGCAACATCCCATAAATTTTAGTTCATGTAGGAAATGATTTATTGTTTTTCTTTGTGTGTTTTGTTTTGTTCTTTAATTTTTAATATCAACATTTGAAACAAAAACATGGATTCTGTTTACGATCTTTCGCTACGCTGCCTTTGAAGTTGTGGGATTGTGTTTTGAGCACATTTTCTTGCGTAATATTTCCATATTTATGTGAGAAAACTTCTTTATTGGGACAGTTGTTGCTGTGAAAGTAAATTTTGACAGATACCACCATGTGCTTTTTGTTTTTATGGACCGGGTGCCGGTCTAGGTTCATTTATGTCTGCTCACCTCAGCTGTCCTTTCCTGTTTATTGACCCGTTCCCGTCTCTTCCAATCGCAGCGTTACAATTATCATGTCTTGGGTGTTTCTGTGATGTCGTATATGGTGGATAGTGACCGAAATCACCAGCATTTGGAGCATGTGCGTGACGCTCATTGGGCCGGACACTCTGCAGATTTATTGAAGGCTTTTGTGTGTGTGCATCGTGCCGGGCTAATATTATAAAAAATAAAAAAACGCTGCTCGGTGCATCACTGATCCTATACAGTATGTTATACAATACATATGTTGTTTCCAGATGGTGGCTGACAATCGGGAAAAGCGTTACGCACAGCAGGGCATCGGCAGCAGCTACTTGTTCAGAGTTGACCACGACACAATTATCGACGCCACCAAGTGTGGAAACCTGGCACGATTTATCAACCACTGCTGCACTGTGAGTCTCACACACACACACACACACACACACACACACACACACACACACACACACACACCAGCCTGTATCAGTCATCAAATAATGCTGAATCCCATTTCACCCCTTCCCCTCTGTTTGGGGGGGTAGGGGGAAGGGGAGGGGCTTTATACCCCTTCAAAAGGAGATTTTCCAGAGGCAGACTCCAAATGGATTCATAGGGGTTTGCTTTTCAAGCCCTACCCCTTATAGGTCTGTTTGAAGGGGTAAGGGGTAGGGATAAGGGGCGAAATGGCATTCAGCCTAAAGCTAGTTTAAATAAAACCAAAAAAATCAGTTTATATTGGTGTTTTTAGCTCCTCCCCTCTCCAGCTCTTGTTGCTAACGCTAGTGCCAGACAGTATTTTAGGGGCGGAGCTTAGTCTCAACACCGTTTCATTGGTGTGTCTCTGCTTTTCCTTCCTTTTTTTATTTTTTTAGCCAAACTGCTACGCTAAAGTCATCACCATCGAGTCGCAGAAAAAGATCGTCATCTACTCGAAGCAGGCGATCGCCGTTAACGAAGAAATCACCTACGACTACAAGTTTCCCCTGGAGGACAACAAGATCCCCTGCCTGTGCGGGACTGAGAACTGCCGCGGGACGCTCAACTAGCCTGGGCCATCCCGTGCTGTCCCTTGCCAGACCACGCCCACCGCCTAACTGGCCCCTCCCCCTTCACCCGGATGCCCCACCCCACCCGCTGTCCATACAAAAACCCAGGAAACAGAGACGCACACACTTGCACTTTTCGCTCACACTTTTAATTCACTTCACATTTTCACGCGCCGGTTCCCGGAAAAAAAACAAAACAAAAAAAACTTGGCGCATGAATATTTTTACAAGGGCAGGGTCCGTGCGTGGCATGAGCCCCACCCAACCACCCGTGGCAGTATTTAAACGTTCCGACCGAGCCGTTCCACGCAGCCGGGCTCTGAAGGCCGACGTCCGCTCGAAGGAAAACAACGACCGAAGGAGGGAAGATCGACGTCAGGAACTCGGAGGTTTCGGAAACGTCGTCGCACTCCCACCAATCCGCACTCAGACGCACAGGAATTTCCGACAAATTCAGGGTTTTTAAAAAAGCGCCTGTAAACGGGTGCACTTTTAAAATGACAAATTTCAATAAATTTGGTCTTCAGTTATGCAACATTTGAAGTGTGAAGGTAGTTTTGGAGCTTTTTTATTATTATTTTCATTTCATAGTGTTATATAATAATAATAATATTAATATTGCTGTTATGAATAGTGTTTTGTTTTTGTTTTTTTCGTTTTATTTTTCGGATTCACTATCGTACAGTGAAATGATCTTCAGTGTTTCCACCCGCTGTCCTGACCTTCTGTTCCTCTCATTTAAAGTAGTTTTTAAAACTGTTTTGCAACATATAAACACGCCCAAGTTATGATAACGGCAGCCATTGATTCGATAGCACCACTTCAGAACTTTAAGATACGGAGATGTGCCAACTCCGAACTCCCATGATGCTAACAAAAGCAGATAACATGCAAAAAAATCACAATGCAGTGGAAATATTCACGTCATAACCAAAATATTCACATCGCGAACAGATTTCAAAGTAAAGGTCAAAATTTTTTTTTGTTAATTTAATTTTGTGATTTTACCGTAATTGTTTAGGACGGTCACATGACCAAGAAATACAACATGAAATGTACATAAACAAATTTTTACATTAATCGTGGAATTGTTTTTGTCTTTCCTTCAACGCAAAGGAAAAAAAAAAAAAAACTCTGCTTTTCGTGCTTTTTTTTTCTCAGTCCAAAACAAAAACAAAAAAAAGTTGTCCATTTGTCTTTGTTTTTTCTTTCCATAATTAAATTAAATCCTGTCCGACAACGATTTCCACTTTCAATCCCATTGTCTGCTTTTGTTCGCGATGTACAAGTTCGGTGTCGACGTGTCGCCGCATCTTTATTTTTCCGAACAGCTGCTGCTGAACTCTATCGTGACTTTTGGAAATGTCGCGTCCCATGCCGCTGTATGTACGTACCAGACCGTACTGCGTTTATTAAATGTGGTATTTTAGTTTTTGGTTTTTGTTTTTGTTTTTGTTTTTTCCATCTGTTTTCGCAGATTTCCCGTTAAGTCATTGTTCCGTTTGGCGGCAGAATTTTCTCCTGAAGGTTCCGGAAAAACAAGGTGTTGAAACATCCAGACCATGGGATGAATTTAGAAAGTGCAGAAATTCCACAGTGGAGGCTGAAGAATAAATTTTTGAGTTGAGTTTTAATTTCACATCCAGACCATAATATGATCTACAGGAGAATAAGAACCGAAGAAACTGGAGAAAAGAACCACTTGATGTGAAAAAATAATGATATTCTGCCCCTTAAATAATGACAACTTTAGATTTTTTCCTTGTTTTAGTGCAAAAAAGAATATGAAATCATGAAAATATTTAAATTTACAAACGGTCATCGGCTGAATAAGTAAATAAAATCAAATAAAATCAGAATCCACCTCAAAAATATCCATTGGCTTATTTAATTTTCATGTAATTTTTCTTTTGTTACACTGAAAGAGCAAGATGTGCAAAAAATAACATTGAATTATGAAAATGTTGAAATTACAAATGGTCATCAGCGAAATAAATAAACTAAAATCAGAACCCACTCCAAAAAAAATCCATAGGCTCATTTAAATTTCATGTAATTTTCCTTTTTTTTTAACACAAAGAGTGAAATGTACAAAAAATAACATAAAAATACTTACTTTTACAAACTTTCCTTTAACAATAAAATGTGAATAATTGGAACAAATATGAAAAAGCTGAAATAACTAAAGAAAATTAAACAGAACTGTCAGTCATCACTTAAAGCAGATGTGAATAAAATAAAATCTGTATGGGCCCCAAAAAAATCCATATCTTTTAAAAACATTATTACACTTAAATGTAGTAATGACACGTTTAGTGGATCGATAAATAAATACAAAAAGTATTTAATAACAGACATACTATTGTTAAAATTGCACTAATTTTTCTGAAACAGTTAAATGTTGTTCGCATTTGTTCAGGTTTTTCACATCTTTGTACATTTCATTTATATATATATATATATATATATATATATATATATATATATATATATATATATATATATATATATATATATATATATATATATTGTTACTCACTATTGACCCCAAAATAACAATATTACACTTAAACGTATTATTGACACGTTCAGTGAATCTACTAATATACAAAACATTGAATAACAAACATTAAATTGTTAAAATTATACTTATTTTACTTAAGAAATATAATTTTGGTGGAACATATTCACATTTTCTATACTTTATTGGCCAAGGATGATGTAAAAAAAAAATATATATATATATATATATATATATATATATATAGATCCCAAGAATGATATTACACCTCAGTTTATTCTTGACACATTGAGTGAATCTACATAAAGATAGAATATTGTTAAAATTGCACTTATTTTTTTTTTAACAAAATGTATGTTTTTTGGGGATCTTCCTTTTTTTCTACAATTTCAAAGGTTTTGTTTTTGCACTAAAACAAACACAGACATGTAGTTGTTATAATTTGGAGGTAATTCTTCTTTTATTTGAGTGGTCCGGCCCTGTGCCCCCCCCCCCAAATGCATTTAAAAGCCATGTTTCTTTGCTTAGTTCAGGTGTTTCTCCAGGATTTGGTTAATTTTGGTGTCAAAATTAAATAAAGAAATACATCATTAAATAATTAAACATGTCATTAATTAATTACAATTGGAATTAAATAGATAAATGTGTTATTCATTCATTAAAATGTAAATTAATTTCAGATAAAAACTAAAACATTAATATTTTGACTAATTATTTCCTGGTCCTTGTGTTGCAACGTCGTCCATCAAAGTCAGTGGGCGGGTCTTAAGAGCTGATTGGTTCCCATGTACATCCAGTCCAGTCAAACAGATTCCAGATAAAGGATTGAACACATTCCCATACACTGGGTGACCTTTAACCTCTACATTTGTTTGGATACTTTAGCAAACTACATTTTTATCGACAACTGATGAAAATCTAGACTCTGGTTCCGACTCTCCCAATGGACTGGATTGGACTAGAATCACATTAGACCCGCCCACTGACTTTGATGGACGAGTTTGACCGATAAAATAAATTTGTGATCCACTGAAACACAAGGACCAGGAAATAAATAGTCAAATAATGTTTTGTTTTTTACCTGAAATGAATTTGTATATTCATGAATTAATGACACATTTATGTATTTAATTCCAAATTTAATGAATTCATGACATATTAAATTGTTGAGTGAATGCATTTTATTTAATGTTGGCACTTTTAGTCTTTCATATTTCTCATGTCTTGCTCTGACTTTTTACCAGCTTAGATTTTAACGTGCGTCTGCGGTGGTGGAAGGTGAAGCTGCGTTGGTTTGTCTCTGTTTTCATCTGTTTCCACTGGGTCTGGGCGATGACAACATTTTATCCACTAATTCCAGCTTTTGTTGCAGCTGATTTCTAAAGCAAAATAAAACTATATTAATAATAATAATAATGAATAAAAAAAATAAAAACCTAGTGTTTGGTTTTTCCCTCTTCCTGCTGCACTGGGGAACGTCTGGAGCTGCTCCTCTCACTTCCAAAATACCGACACGCTAGCGTTTGTTCCTGACGATTCCCACGCGCTTTACTACGACGTTTCGAGCTCTGGTCCGGTTCAAGCACAGGATCCAACACTGACCCGGTCATACCCCAGCTCCAGTAGTACCCCAGCTCCAGTAGTACCCCAGCTCCAGTAGTACCCCAGCACCAGTAGTACCCCAGCTCCAGTAGTACCCCAGTACCAGTAGTACCCCAGCACCAGTAGTACCCCAGGTCCAGTAGTACCCCAGCACCAGTAGTACCCCAGCACCAGTAGTACCCCAGGTCCAGTAGTACCCCAGCACCAGTAGTACCCCAGTACCAGTAGTACCCCAGGTCCAGTCCACATAGTTCACACCTATCACACTAATGTTACATTTCCTTGTATTTTATTTTAGTGACTAAACCATTTTCCAGTGAACTTTACATGCTAATATAACTAGCCTAGCTTTAGCCTCATTTCCTGTACAAGAGAAAAAAAGTCGGAAAAAATTGTAAAACACATTTTTTTTGTGAAAAAAAAATCAGAGATTTTATTTTTAAGCCACGTCGCCCAGGCCTAGTGTGTGCGTGTTTTCTGGCTCTGGCCGTCCAAAGTTGACTTTTACTTTACTTCTTTTAACTAGAATCCTTGTTTTATTCCCTTTCAAACAGGAAAAGCTGTGTAAGATATTTCTTCAATCGAAGCCTTTCAGGACAAAAACCAACTACAGGATGAAAACATGAAAGGAAAAATTTTTTTTGAAGAAGTACATGTAAATATTGTGGAGGTGTTTGTTTCTCGTAGAAACACACTGAGCTGTAAATATGTCGTTCCTTTTCCTCTCTCCATGATGAGGAATCCTGTACATACCTTCCATTCACTTATTTTTTATTGTTTCTCCTTTTAATTTGATGATTATTTTAATATTATTTGCAATATTTCTCTTGTATTAATGCGTTGGACCCTTTATTAATGGTGCATTAAAATATTTTTTAAATAAATGAAAACTGGGCTGTTTTTTTTTTTTTTTTTAACCCTTCAAAGGGTTCAGAATTTTTCAGATGAATGTGTTTGTCATCAGTGTCTTTACTCTGGTGCACCCACACTGACTCCGCCCATCTCTTCTGACTCCGCCCCTTTACTTTGGTGCACCCACACTGACTTACCCTCGTCAGTGTCCTGTGAGCCCAGTTCTGGTCCGGTTTTGGTCAAAGCAAAGTAGTCCCGGCAGGTTTCCTGGGGTCAACAAAGTAAAACGTCTTCCTTCTCAAAACAGTATGTGTTAGAATGAGTGATTTATTTACATAAAACCATCACAGAAGAAAAACTCACACCTCATAATTACTTGGGAGTTACTTTCTCTCAACAGCGATCAATGGTCGTCGTCACTGCTAACAGCTGTGCACCTGCACGTAGCAGCCGCTAACACTGACCAACAACTGAGAAAAGTAATTTGCTAAGGCGCACAGCTGTTAGCAGTTACAGCGCGTATTGATCGCTATGCACGACTCATGGATTCATCAGTTGTTTGTGGGTGTTTGCAGCTGCTCCGTGCAGGCCAGTGAAAAATGAATGAACAAATGATACATGGATTCAAGCAATTATGAGGTATGAATTTTTGTTCCGTGATGGTTTTGTTTTACTTTGTTGACCCCAGGAAACCTGCTGGCACTGCTTTCGCTTTGACCAAAACTGGACCAGAACTGGGCTCACAGGACACTGTGGGGGGGTAAGTCAGTGTGGGTGACCCTGATGACAAACACATTCATCTGAAAAATACTGAACTGTCCCTTTAACACTCAGATAGTATTTCTGCTGTTGTTAATTATTGCCTGTTTCAGGTTCTCAGGTTCTTTTTTTTTTATTATAAATCAATCCAGATGCTTTTTGGCGCCTGGTTCAGCTCCAGAACACATTTATGTCGTATTTACAGAAATGTTAATTTATGTGAAACTGTCCCTGATGAATAAATAAAGATTAAAGAGCAGCTGCATGGTCAAAAAAAAGAAAAACAAGTGTTTCCAGGCACAACAAACCCCGCCCCCTCAAATATTGTACCTCTTGATTCACATCTGTATGTCAGAATGTGAGACTCTGAGTTTGACCTTTCAAGGTCAAAGGTCACAATGCCATTTTGGAGCCTCCATATAGTTTCCCATCTGTCCACGACAGTACCTGAACACTTACCACGACTTCAGCTGCATTTCCATTACCCTTGGAAATTCGCAAAATGTAAATAGCGCTTTAAAGAACTGTTAATGAAAACACCTGAATTTAAAAAAAAAAAACATACCGAAAAACATATCGATAAAAAGTTTTTATGCTTTCATGAGGTGGTTTTTCAAACGTTTCCATATTCTAATATATCACAAAATACAATGGAAACAGTTTTTTTGCAATTATACATCACAGGACGTGACGTACATGGTCACATGGTCACTTCTCTGGGAGTGAAAATAGTGCGACACGCATGGACAGAGGAGACATCATTATCGTAATCGTAACAATAACTAGACGCAACCAGGTTTGGGCGTCCATCTTCCAGCAGTGAAATCTTGTGGGATGATATTTCACGAGTTACAAGGCTCATAAAGTAGAATTATTGAGATGACAGGGAAGACCACAGGTGTCAAACATGTGGCCCAGGGGCCAAATCTGGCCCACCCAAGGGTCCAGTCTGGCCCTGGTGCAGGAATTTGTCAAATGCAAAAATAGTTATTACCAGCATTTTGGTGTCGATTAAAAGTTTTTCAGATGAAATGTTCAAAAGTAACATTAAAAATGCAATTTTGACCTTGACCTTTGACCTAGATGTCAATGCACATCAACAGTGAGAGCAGAAAGAAGCTAGATGCTAAACTGAGTATACGGGAATGAAAAGGATCTGCCTGACCTTATGGTGACTTTGACCTTTGACCTACATTCTGCTAAATTTGGTTTTAATTCAAGACCACCTCACAGCTTTACTGAAAATGTAATGGAAAGTGGTTCAGTAGTTTTTGCCTAAAGGGTTAAATTATTGTCATGAAACTGAATCACAACAGCTTTAGTTTAAAAATCTCAAACACGTTTTAGAGGAAGTTGTTTTGGAAACTAGAGTGAAGCGACGGTGGAAACAGACACGAGCGTGTGCACCTGCAACTGTGGCATTTACTGACAGGAAGTACTGAACACACACACACACACACACACACACACACATATATACACAGACACACACATACATATACACACACACACACACACACACACACACACACACACACACACATATATACACAGACATGTATGTGATGACAAAAAAGGAAATGTGGAGATGATGAAGGGGGCAGAGTCTGTGGAATATACTGGAACTGTCAACCATTTCCCACAATGCAACTGGAATCTAGGTGGTGTTTAGTGTTTGTGCAGTAATTGAAGGTTTTGCTTTGAAGTGAAGCTAAAGGTTTCAGATCCAACACTAACCACATGGTTCCTCTGGTTCTGACAGAACATCACATGGTTCTGATCCAGGTTTAAAACCTGGTTCTGCTTTTTATTAAACTACGGAATGTATTTTTTATATTAAATGTATTATTAATAATTAATGTAATTAATTTAGAATATTAATATGAATTAATATTACATTAATTTAATTAATTATATATATTAGGGCTATCATGATTCATCGAGTTAATCACGATTAACTATTTTTAAATTATTTTTAATCATCATTAGGGTTCCCAAGCATTTTGTCATTTTATAAATCCATATTTTTACACCACAGTGTCGCTTTATGTTAAAGAAGGCAAAAAACATATTTAGTTTCAGCCTATTTTCAGGGGCTGCTTTTGAACTTTAATTATTATGATTATTTTATGTTTTCACCCTCTTTGTCAGATCTGATTATGAGTGTTTGGAACATTACTCCTTTGTTCTTAATAAAAAAAGACAAACATTTGTACAAACGAAGCCTCTTAGTTTTTCTGCATTGATAAGAGTATTACTATGAATTTCAATGACACAAAAATATCTGAATAAATTATGATTACTAATGATTAAATATTTCAATTGATTTACAGCACTAATATATACATAAAGATATATATATATATATATATATATATATATATATATATATATATATATATATAAAACTTTTGAACTCTTCATTTTATCAACTCCCAATCAGCACCAAAATACTGGTCTTCTAATTCGACATCTTGTGTGAATCGTTTTTGTCGTGTTGTTGACCCCCGAGGTCAGAGGTCAGTGGGTCAATACCTAAAAAAAGGTTCAGGTCATAGCCACCAAAAATGTGAGTTGACAATAATCAGAAATAGAGTTTAAATCAGTTTAATTGTTTGTGTGAATGTAAAGTGTTGAGTGGAAACACTTGTTTGATTCTGTCTTTACTCATCTAACGTCATGTGACAGAAATGAGAAGTGTTTTTTTAAATATAGATTCACCAAAATAACTGGTTGTGTTTTTGTGCCTGTCCCTCCCAGCTGTTGGTTTATATACACACATTTTTATATATATATATATATATATATATATATATATATATATATATATATATATATATGAAGTCATACTATGATCTGTGTCATTTAACAGCAGCTCACATTCTCATTACCTCATACTTTTATTTAGATCATGAAGCAGAAAATGATCTTGTATCAGACATGACAGGGAAATGTTTATTTTATTTGGTCCATATATATATATATATATATATATATATATATATATATATATATATATATATATATAAGATATGTATGTGTGTGTGTATATGTACATGTGTGTCCTCCAGTCAAACACACAGACACAGACATACAGAGAATGGATTTGGACATTTTTATGCCTGATTGATTGATTGTTTTGTGAGAAAATATAAATACAAATATTGTTCTTGATTTTTTCAGCTGTTCAGTTCCAAAAACATATGGAAAGTTAAAAAAAAATTTTAAAAACCATCAGTTTTCACTTTTAACTTCATATATATCATATCATATGTTTAGTGTGACTTCGTTCTTAGAGTTCTGCGCATGTGCAGATAGGAACCGAACCGGGTGGTTGGACTCGTTACCATGGTAACAAAAAACCAGAAAGAAAATAAATGTAAAGCTGTGGAAGTTGTGACCAATCAGAACCTCCGTCTGTTCATTAGACCACGCCCTCTCACTCGGTCCCCGCCTTTCTCTTCTTCTCTTGTTGAGTTATCTGTAGACCTGCAGAGTCTACTAAGAACCGAACCAGACCAGACCCCTGTAAATCTGCAGAGTCTACTAAGAACCGGACCGGACCAGACCCCCGTAGACCTGCAGAGTATATTATAAACCGGACCAGACCAGACCCCCGTGAAGCTGTAGAGTCCTCTTAGAACCAGACCCTCTTAGACTTGCAGAGTGCTCTTAGAACCGAACCAGATCGCGGAGCCGGTCTCGCGTCGGAACTGCTCCAGACTCAGGCGGATCATGCCGGACCAGCAGCGGGACCTGGTCTACCTGGTCACCGGGGGCTGTGGGTTCCTGGGCAGACACCTCCTGCGGGTTCTGCTGGAGAAGGAGGACCGGCTCAAGGAGGTCCGGGTTTTCGACAAACACACAGACCCAAGCCTGGAGGGATGGGGGACAGGTAAGACCTGCATATGGTCTGCGCCTGCGCAGAACAATTCCATCTGAAACTAAAGGAGTTTGAAGTCTGTTTGTAGATTATAGAATAGAATAGAATATATTTGGTGGTTGAAAGTAACTAAGTAAAAGTACTCTCTTACTGTACTGAAGTAGATTCTTATTTCATTTTTTTTCTACCTGTACTTTACTGGATTTTTTCTGGAAGCTTTGGACTTTTCCTCCTTACATTTATATCAATATATGTACTTTATAGTAAAAATATGAAGTCATTTTTTGATTTAATGTAAAAAAATTTTTTTTTACTATAATTTGACTGAATATCATATTGGTTTCTAAGTAAAGTTTATTAGTATAGTACAATTTATACACAGGATTAATCACAGTGCTTCACAAAAACTAAAACACAGTATTACAGTTAAAACACAATCAATAAAACATAAATATGAATCCAGTAAATGAAGGTCAGATAGAAGCCTTTCTTTTTCAGTTTTGATTTAAACAGTGTCAGAGTAAAGGTCTGTACGTAGAACCTGAAATAAAAAGAGTTTGTTGGCTTTCGCACTTCATCCCAGGGCCGGATTGGAGCCTTTGGGGGCCCACATTTGGCCCCTGGGCCCCCTGGCCTCTTGTTTAACACCCCTGGGTTAAAGTATGAAATAGCAGAAACGCATGAAAAAGTTCTGTATTTATTTAACTTTAAATTAAATTTGGTGACAAAGCTGTGAATTAACCATCAATAATTATCAAGATAAAAGTCAAATAGTTATTTATTTGCAGTTTAACAGCTGATTACTTTTGTCCTGAGTAAAAGTTAAAACAAGATGTAAATAAATAAATAAATAAATAAAACAGAAAATGAGCTGAAAGAGGAAACAGTGGAAACAGTGGAAGGAAAGAAAATGACAAAAGAAGTTGTTGAAAGATAATGAAACTACACACACACACACACACACACACACACACACACACAGGGAGGGTTCAGTTGGTAGAGCAGGTCGTCCAATCACTGAAGTCGGCGTTTCATGTCTTGGCTCTGTCTGTCTACATGTCCAAGTGTCCTTGGACAAAGACACTGAACCCTTAGTCTCCCAGTAGGACTGACCTTTGACCTTATAAACCTACTGATGTATGAGTGTGTGTGAATGGGTGAATGTGAGGCTAATGTAAAGAGCTTTGAACCACGAAGGTGGAAAAGAACTATAGAAGAACATTTAACATTCACCACGTACTGGTCTGTACTGGTCTGTACTGGTCTGTACTGGTCTGCACTGGTCTGCACTGGTCTGTACTGGTCTGTACTGGTCTGTACTGGTCTGTACTTGTCTGTACTGGTCTGTATGTGTCTGTACTGGTCTGTACTGGTCTGTACTTGTCTGTACTGGTCTATACTGGTCTGTACTGGTTTGGTCTGTGGGTCAGCGTGCAGATGTGGAACCTTTGTTCTGGTTCCTGTTTTCGTCATCATGATGACACCTGTGGGTGAAATGGAAACAGCTACAGATGTTTCCATGGTTACCAGCACTTCCAGGGTTTGACCTCATAACCATCACTTTTTAAGTCAGGGGTTTGTTAAAGTGGCTCCGCCCACCAAGCACCAGAAGTTCATGAAGATCGGTGTAAATGTTTTTAACAAAATACACACTGACCAAATATGAAGCAGCTGAAATATCTGAAGAGAAGTGTGTGTCATTTTACAAATATTCTGCCTGTTACTACATGTTTAGTGTATTTATAATAGAAATGTCAGTTGTTCTGCACATGTGCAAATAACAAACTGACAAACTGAGGCAGAAAATGGTTCAAATGTCACTTGTTTTTCTTCACACGTGTCCAGTTGCTGATGTTCTTCACATTTTGAGGGAAACATTATAGATGTAAACATGAACATAATGTAATATGACGCTTTTCATGATTATTATTTTACTTGGTCTGGTCCTTTTCAGATCATATTAGACTGAATGTGGAACTGAACTAACAGCCCTGCACTAAACTATGCAAAAATCCTCCAATAATACACTGATATACACAAAACTACACAAAAAATACACTAAAATGCACTAAAAGTGTATTAAAAACCAACATATATACTCGTAAAAATGCAGAACCTTTGTGTGTCAGTCCTTGTTTAGTTGAGTTTGTTGTTTGTTTTTTCACTTTTCTTATTTTACTGGACTGGAACTTCTCAGATCATATTGGACTGAATGTGGAACTGAACCAACATGAATTTAATTCCCTGATGTAAATGAACTGACACAAAAACATCCGACCACAAGTGACGTTTGAATTCCACAGCGGAAAAAGCTTTGTTCATCTTTCATTATTTAGGACCAAGTCTGAAAACACTCTGGTTCCTGAGGAGGGGGTGGGGGGGCGGGGTGGTGGAGTTGACTGGAAAACCCACACCCACTGAGGGACCCACACCCTCACCCACAAACACCTCCCAGACTGTCTCACTTCTGTTATTTAGGTTTCCACTAATTAAACTCAGTAGTTTGTCTGTTTGTCATCAGCACTGGGGAGGGGGGCAGGGGGGGTTGTCAGATATTGTAATTAAGGCTTAAAAACATTAAAATACTGTTTGAAGTAAAACAAAAAAAAAGTCTTCCCAACTGTCCCACTTTTTTTTAAACAAAGATAAAAAAAAATTAATTTAATAGGACTGGGAGTCAATGTGAGAATGAATGTTAATAAATACACATGTGTTTGGGAATTATATTATTGGATGGATGGAGTGATGAGTTCAAAGACTGTAGATCTATGTTCAGTTAAAAAAAAAAAAACATTAAAAGGCAAGTTAATTAAGGAGTCCAATGAAAAATTATTAATATTAGGCACGACCTTGAATAATGAATAATTTCAGAGTAAAATGTTGTTTTCTGTTTGTTTTTTTTCTTTTCTCTCTTCTTGTAAAGTGAAATCAAAATCATTAGATAAAAAGGCAAAAGTCACTAAACACAACCAGAATAAATCCATTTGTAAAGTGCACTGGATTATAAGGTTCACTGGATTATAAGGTTCACTGGATTATAAGGTTCACTGTGGTTTTTGGAGAAAATTAAAGCCTTTTAATTGCACCTTATAATCCGGAAAATACGGTGTGTGTGTATATATATATATATATATATATATATATATATATATATATATATATATGTATATGTTTTTTTGTTTCTTGGTTTTTGTAAGAACGTATAATATATATATATTTAACTGAACACTAATGTTGCTATAATTTCGTAACTGAAAACTGAAGTAACTGACATGCGACTGTTTACTCAGATATAGTAAAGTCCAGCGTTAGCGTCAGGACTCTGTTCTTATCTGTTCTATCAACAGTTTTCAGTTTCAAGGACGTGTCACTTGATCCAAAGGTGAATGTGAAGCAACAATAAGAAGGAGAGTTTATATTGTAAAGGAAACAGAATGAACACTTTATTTACTTAGATAATGTTTACAAATAAAAACACAGTATGTGACCGTTGACTTTATTTTTACTTTCTTAAATCATTTATAATAATAATAATAATAATAATAATAATAATAATAATAATAATAATAATAATAATAATGTCTGTATTTTTTGGCTGTTCAGTGAAAATCATTTCTTTTCCTGAAAATCCAAAACTTTTTTTCTTTTCCTGGTGTTTTGGATGTTTTTCCTCCACTGTTAGCGGTGTGTTAGCATTAATTAGCCTAGCTTATAGGATGTTTAAACCAGGGGTTCTCAAACTTTTTTGGCCCAGGTCCCCCTTGGAGGGGTGACATTTTTCCATGTCCCCCCTCATCCTCGCGATACTGAAAATGATAAAAAACCACTTCAACAATGATTATTATGAAACAATGATAACCTTTTTTAATAGTGCTTTTGTACAAACCAGCCACATTTTCAGGTATTATAATATAAATGAACACTTCAGAAACATCAATTTTAAATAATTTTAAAATAATAAACGGAACAAAACACACACAAAACCGTGTGTGTGTGTGTGACAGACAGACAGACAGACAGACAGACAGACAGAGACTTAATGAGAGGGATGATCTTGTCAAACTCAATATAACTATCAATGTACTTTCTCTTTTTAGGGTTAGGGCGTTTGTTTTTGTCATTGTCATTTTCATTGTCATTTCTTTTACCACTTCTTGAGGAACTTGGCGGACACAAAAATCGATCCATGTTCGCTGCAGGGTGGCTAAAAATAGCCTGTGACTCGCTCCGTCTCAATTTAGTCAAGCTGGCGTCAAACAGCGCTGTTACTTCTGCCCGCTCGCTACAAAATAAAACTTCCGCATTACAAAATAAAACAGCAAAAAAAAAAAAAAAACGTGAATAATTTCGCGTACCCCCTGGACATGCGCCACGTCCCCCTAGGGTCCCGCGGACCCCAGTTTGAGAACCGTGGGTTTAAACAACCAGATGCTAGTTTAAACTTGTTTTCATCACTCTGTAAACGTCACATTGTTCTTTGCTCTGATTGGTCGTAGCGCTGGCCTATTACGTGCAGAGCAGTTTGGAAGACAGACGTTGATCCGCCCTGTTCGCTAAAGCTCAGATCGTCTCCAGACGATAAATTCATATCATAGTTGGGTTTGACAAGCTCGGACAAAAATATTATATAAATATATTAACTTACAAACAATGACATGGAATTTGAACACAGAAATAAATGCAGGTATGTGAGTAAGGTCAAAGGTCATGTGATGTTCATTGACTACTGTTTAAAAATGTGGGTTGAGAAGCGGGTCGGGTCTTTCTCGTTAAAAACGGTCGGTAGAGGATCGTTTCTATATCGACCTGCACATCTCTGGTGTGAACGTCTGTAAAAACACTTCCATGTTTTCATGTCATCTTCCTGTTTTTGTCAGAGCGAACCAAGGTGGTGGTCGTCAAAGGGGACATCTCCGACTACAGCAGCGTCCTGGAGGTGTCCCGTGGTGTGGACGTGGTGGTCCACAGCGCCAGCCTGGTGGACGTCTGGCACCGAGTCCCCGAATCTGTCATGTACTCTGTCAACGTGTCAGGTGAAGTGTCCATATATGAGCACTGCTGGGGAGGAAGTGGGCGGGGCTAGTGGTGGTGGGGGAGGAAGTGTGTGTGTGTGTGTGTGTTCCCTTCCGTTATTATTCATGGCTTTAGCCTAAATTTTTATCCTTTAAATGTTAAAAAAAAATTTAATTTTATTTGACCCCTGGCGAAAAATGTCAGAATGTGAAGTCACCAAAAAAAAAAATCTTGTATAATCCCTCGGCCACGCCCTCTCCAAATTCAACATACATGATGTGGATGGGTTATGTCCTCAAGTTTGTATTGTTGTACAAACATAGCCCATGTTAGGACGAGTCAAAAATTACATTATGGCCCCGCCCTAAACCCAACAGGAAGTCGGCCATATTGGATGGAATTGTGGATCTGGAAAGTCCCATACATTGACTCTCTCCTTTAGTTTACATCCAGTTTACACCAAACTGGGGGAAAACCACCTACACATGTGTGTGATCAAAAGTTATCAGGACAGGTTCTATTATTACGTCATAAAATCGCTCTCTGACGCCTCCTATAGTTCATGAAAGGGAGTGAAACTTTTTTTTTTTTCGCCATCGTCAAACCAAATTTTGCACACACATCCCCCATCCCAAACTGAACCAGAAAGCCAATGAGGACACACCCCTATGCTCAATCATGTTGCCATAACTGTCCTGTCCAGTCTTTGTTTCCTCCGCACATCACTGAGGTGCAGCACTGCCCTCACTGGCTTGTAAGGGAGAGTTCTAATGAGGGATGTCTGCTCAGCTTTTGGGGAGGACCGATGATGGTCACACACATGCACTAAATAGTCTAGTATATGTCTGCAAGACTGGAATATGTACTGATCTGAAACACTGTTGACTCTCCCTCTGTGGAGTTAAAAGATATAAAAAATAAATAAATAAATACATGAATAAAATAAGTGAATGAATAGAAAAATAAGAGCAAAATGCAGACAACTTAGAAAAAGGAAAGAAAAAAAAGGGAAGAAGAAAAAAGGGAAAAGAAGAAGAAAGAAGGGAGGAAAAAAGAAAACAATAAACAACAAAAAAACTATTTACCTACTTTCCTATCTGCTCATTTGTTTTTAGTTGTTTTTTTTTGTTTTGTTTTTTGTATATATGTCTATGTTTAGTACTTCAGTTATTGATTATTGTTATTGTTATTATTTTATTTATCATCATTTTTGTACTATGCACTATATTACTATAAGATGAATTTAGGTTATTGTGGAAGTGAAGAAGGGGTAGAATTAAATAAGCTTATGCTTCATCCTACTCCTTTTCGGACATGTCATTGTTATTATTATTATTGTTGTATTGATTATTGTTGCACTTTGCACATGTTCGAAATAAATCATTCAAATCAAATCAAATCAACACAACTGTGCCATAGACATGAATCTCATCATCTTCTCCTGGAGTTTAGCTCCAGTTTACACCAAACTGGGTGAAGGTCACCCCCACACATGTGGGATCACAAGTTACCAGTTACATTTTTGATCAAATATTGGGCGCGGCTGTGACAGGTCCAGTGGGTCCAGTGGGGGAGGAAGTGTGTGTGGTAGTGAGTGAATGTTTGAAATGTTGAGTCCAGAGCAGAGGAAACCCAGCCCTACGTCCCTCATGTGCGTCACAGTCAAGGTCAGAATGCAATAAAAGTCTGTAGTTTGTCTGTAGGTTCACACACGTCATCTGGATGCCAGCGCCTTAATCTACTTTAGAAGGAACGTGTGCTCGGTTTATTTGTCACATGAGGGTAAACACTTAAAAAAATGTTTTTTTTATCGTCCAGAGGAAGAAGCTCCAAGAGAAACATGAGTTTAAAATATAAATGAAGAGGTTTACACTGGAAAAAAATCTACAACTGACCAAGTGTATTAGTGTCATTTCTACATGTATATATTTATTTTATATGTATAATTTTTTTTTTGCTAAACTTAAGACATTTTCTTTGCTTGATTAAAAAAAATGTGCTTAATTTTTGTTTTTTGTTTTTTGCTCTAATGCAGAAAAATTAATTCAGCAAAAAAGAATTATGCAAAAATGAAGAAACATCTTGAAAAAAGAAAAAATAATAAAAGAATTAATCACTTAATTAAAAATAAAATGTCAAATGTAAAAATAAACACAAATGAATGAACAAATAAATAATTTGACAGAACTGATGTTGCTTTTCTTTCTGGCAGTCAGCCTTGGTTTTAGGTGATTTTCTCCTGTTGGTTTTTAGGTGATTTTCTCCTGTTGGTTTTTAGGTGATTTTCTCCTGTTGGTTTTTAGGTGATTTTCTCCTGTTGGTTTTTAGGTGATTTTCTCCTGTTGGTTTTTAGGTGATTTTCTCCTGTTGGTTTTTAGCTGATTTTCTCCTGTTGGTTATTAGGTGATTTTCTCCTGTTGGTTTTTAGGTGATTTTCTCCTGTTGGTTTTTAGCTGATTTTCTCCTGTTGGTTTTAGGTGATTTTCTCCTGTTGGTTTTGGGTGATTTTCTCCTGTTGGTTTTGGGTGATTTTCTCCTGTTGGTTTTAGGTGATTTTCTCCTGTTGTTTTTGGGTGATTTTCTCCTGTTGGTTTTAGGTGATTTTCTCCTGTTGGTTTTGGGTGATTTTCTCCTGTTGGTTTTAGGTGATTTTCTCCTGTTGGTTTTGGGTGATTTTCTCCTGTTGGTTTTTAGGTGATTTTCTCCTGTGGGTTTTAGGTGATTTTCTCCTGTTGGTTTTGGGTGATTTTCTCCTGTTGGTTTTTAGGTGATTTTCTCCTGTTGGTTTTTAGGTGATTTTCTCCTGTTGGTTTTGGGTGATTTTCTCCTGTTGGTTTTAGGTGATTTTCTCCTGTTGGTTTTTAGGTGATTTTCTCCTGTTGGTTTTTAGGTGATTTTCTCCTGTTGGTTTTGGGTGATTTTCTCCTGTTGGTTTTAGGTGATTTTCTCCTGTTGGTTTTAGGTGA
>CM035790.1:38976660-38994160 GCA_020466265.1 Siphamia tubifer
AAATCAATCAGATTCGTTCCAGATCTATAGGTTAGGGTCAGGATTTAAACTCTAGATCTGGTTTATATTTTAACAGTAAATGGACAGAGTTTAAACTTTGTATTTTGTCTTTTTTTCTGCTCAGGAACAGAACATGTGATCAGAGCGTGTGTGGAGAACGGTGTTCAGAACCTGGTCTACACCAGCAGCATGGAAGTGATCGGACCCAACGCCAACGGAGACCCTTTTATACGGTAACTCTTTACACTTCCTGCTCTTTACTCTGTTTCCATCACAGAAACTTCACCCACTTTTACTGAAGATGGAAAAACACAACAATTATTTGCTTAATTCAATATTTATTTTTATTTACTTAATTCAGGATTTCCACCCGAATTTGATATATTTTTGAAAAATTGAATATTTTTGAATTTAAATTTGAGTTCTTTTGCCTTAAAGAATTGTTTTTGTATTTATGTAGATATTTTTTACAGTGTTTTTATGTAGCTGTATATTTTTTACAGTGTATTTATGTAGCTGTATATTTTTTACAGTGTATTTCTGTAGCTGTATATTTTTTACAGTGTATTTCTGTAGCTGTATATTTTTTACAGTGTACTTTTCACATAAACAGTGGCAGACGTGTCCACGCTCAGGTGATGTTTTCCCGTCTCTAAAACATCTGGAATGTGTGTGTTTATATTTTTGTTCCGTCTCCGTCAGTGACACGTTGACGACCATTTCCAACCACGTGTCTGTGTTTGTCACCACATGATTCATGTATAAAAATAGACTCATTCTTTCAGAGACAATCACAGGTGTTTGTGTAACTGAGGAAAAGTATTTTATGACTGGACTGAAGTACATGTTTTGGGTATTTGTACTTTACTGCAGTATGGGTTGTTCATTTGTTCATAAATATCTGTACTTTATACTCCTGACTTTTTATCTCATAATTATGACTTTTCATCTTGTAATTTCACTTTTTTTCTCAGAATTTTTACTCTACCTCATAATCATAACTATTTTTTTTACACTTATGGCTCTTTTTTTTTGTCCACTTTTCCTACATTTTCTGTCCACATCCATTAAACCCAGTAACTGTGACCTGATCAAACACATTATCGAAACACTAAGTGACTTTTAAAGCCTTTTTACAATTGACAAGTTGTACTTTTATATTATTTTTTACTTTTACTTCAGTAAAGAAGTTGAAGCTGAGTATTTTTTACACACTAGTAGCAGTACTTTTACTTCAGTACAGGATGTCAGTACTTTTTAATATCTGTGTTTTTCATCTGAGGCTCAGAGCAGAAGATAAATATTGACATTTTATCCGATTTTTTTACTTATCTTATAATTCTGACGTTTTTCTCTCAGAATTTTTACTTTTTATCGAATGATTTTGGACTTTTTGTCTCATAATGACTTTTTTTTTTTTGCACTTGTGAGTCTTTCTTTTCTAACTGACTTTTAAAGCCTTTTTACAATTGACAAGTTGTACTTTATTATTTTTTATGTACTTTTACTTCAGTAAAGAATTTGAATCAGTACTTTTACCACGTCTGTTTTTCATCTGAGGCTCAGAGCAGAACGATCCACTTCTGCAAATGATAAATATTCACGAAATTCTTGACAGATTCCACAAAACATCTGGAAATAAAATGGTTTCCAGAAAAGGTTTTGTGTCTGCGATAAAACCTTAAAGTTCTCGTCTGTTCCTGAAGAGAAAAGTGTCGGAGAACAGGTTTAAAATGTGCACAAACGTCATGTGTGAAGTGAAGCCAAACATCCTGCTGAGTTGTTCACACATGCTCTTATCTGTTAAATGTACAAAATAAACCTGTGAAGATCTGGAAGATTCCACACAAACACTGACCATATATGGACGTTTGACCTGAACCTGCGTCACTGGATGAAAACAGTGATTAAAAAAAACATTAGGCAGATAAAGGAGGAAAACTGTGAGACAGCGCAGACTCAGCCAAGGCAGCCACACACACACACACACACACACACACTGATCACCAACAACATTTAATCATTTGTTTTTTGTGTCAGTATCAACATTTAATGAGAATTTCAGCCAAATCTGTCCAGAAATGTTTGAGTTATCTGACTAATAGACAAACAGACAGACAGATAAACAGACAGACAGATAGACAGACAGATAAACAGACAGATAAAAAAAACCTAGACTTCAGTCAAAAAAATCTTGAATAAAGCAAAAAAAGAAATAAAATACAAGTGAAAATGATATTGGTAAGATTTATTGAATTAACCCCCCCCCCCCCCCCCCCCCATCTTAGACTTAGACTTTCTTTATTGTCATTGTTACAATAAACATGTTTACAGAACAACGAAATTGTATTTTCGGTCCTTCCTTAAGGTGCACTTCAAATTTAAATATTAGATAAGTAGACATTGTAAGAATAAATTAAATACTAGATAAAAAGTAAACATTGTAGAATACAAATGTACAGTATATAAACATTGAGGTAGACTTGTTCAGTGCGGTATACATAGTATACAAGTAGTCACATTTGTCGGGGTACAGGTGTGTTCAGGGCAGTTATTGCTCTGGGGTAAAAACTGTCTCTGAGTCTCTCTCCCCCCCTCCTCTCTCTCTTGCTCTCTCTCTCCTCTCTCTCTCTCTCTCTCTCTCTCTCTCTGTCTCTCCTCTCTCTCTCTCTCTCTTTCTCTCTCTCTCTCTCTCTCTCTCTCTCTCTCTCTCTCTCCTCTCTCTCTCTCTCTCTCTCTCCTCTCTCTCTCTCTCTCTCTCTCTCTCTCTCTCCTCTCTCTCTCCCTCTCTCTCTCTCTCTTTCTCCTCTCTCCTCTCTCTCTCACACACATTCCTTTCATACTAGTGCAGAACTGAAGGTCTTTGTGTTTTTGTTTTTCTTCAGGGGTGATGAAGACTCTCCCTACCCGGTCAAACACACCATGCCTTATGCCCGCAGTAAAGCCCAGGCCGAGCAGCTGATTCTGGAAGCCAATGGAACCAAGGTCAGAGATCAATATCAGAGGTCACACTCCTCTGACAAACCACTGCACTATTTACACACACACACAAAACTGTTTTTTTATTCTAAAAAATTGGTTGTTTACATTAAAAGCACTGCATTTAAAAAGTTAAAAATTATAATGATTGAATATTATATATTTTTACAATTTTAACAATTTTATTTTAACTTCTTTTCACGCACTTGCTGTTTAGTTGCTGCACTTTTTACTATTTATAAATAATATTTTTGGGGCGGCTGTGGTTCAGTTGGTTGAGCGGGTCGTCCAGTGACTGAAGGGTTGGTGGTTCACATCCCGGCTCTGGCCGTCCACATGTCAAAATGTCCTTGGGCAAAGATACTGACCCTAAGTTAGTGTCCCAGCAGGACTGACAGAACATGTAGTGTATGAACCACAGGGGGTCGTCAGTAGGAATGGGCGGTTAGGGTTAGATATCTGTTTGTCCACGGTCATCCTGTTCTACCATCACAACCATCTGTGAAGAACTGGCAACGCTAGAGGGTGAACAATAAATGGTCAAAGTTCTGTGAACTTTGACCTTGAAGGTCAAGTCTTTTTCAGTCAAATACTCAGTGTGATGAACCTTATATCAAATCTATATTTACCAAAGAAGTTTGAAATCAGTCACATTAAAACTGTTCAAGTACTGGACACTGACCAATGTATTATGTTTTTATTGACCTTTGACCTTTGACCTAGATCCACAAAAATAGATCCCATACCGCAGCTGACATGGATGAAACTTCTCATCAAATTACAGCCAGACGTGTGGACGGTCGATTGAAAACAAACAAACAAACAAACAAACAAACAAATGCTACTGATCAACATACTTGACCAACATAAGTAACAAACACGAGGTAAAACACAAGGTAACAAAGCAACCTGGGCATTTTTGAACACGACCAACGCACAGTGTATTCACTAACAACAGAGAACACAGTAATATTCATGAAATAACCATCGAATGACTCCTTTAACTGAACAACAAAACTCTTTTATATATACTGGACATCCTCATACGTATTAAAGTTGCACTTTTAAAAACTGTACTTTCACATTTTCTCGGGGGAGAAACCCCCAAACCCCCAGCTAACGTAACCCCCCCCCCCCCCCCAACTCGACCACTGGTTATAATTATTGAGTATTTGTTTTCCAAGGACAAACTGTGGAAGGTTTATTAAAAACACATTTGTGCTGTTGAGTCACGTTTATGATTCACTGAATACATGTAAAAAAAAAAAACTAAAAAAAAAAAACAGCCTGTTGATCTGAAAACATAATGACGCAGGAAATAAAACCTGTACATGTGGAATTCTGCAAAGGAAAAAAAACCAAAAACATATTCAGCGTCAGTCTGAAGCATCATGAAGCCTTAGAACACAGGTGTCAAACATGTGGCCCGCAGACCAAATGTGGCCCGTCAAAGGGTCCAGTTCAGCCCTTTGATGAATGAGTGAAATATAAAAGTGACACTAATACTGTATGTTTTCTCTTTGTAAATATAAATGTTTTAATTCAGTTTCACTAAAACAGAATTCTGAAGAAACGGAGAAAAATAATAAACAATCTGAATTTTTAATAATAATATTCCCCCTATTACTAAATGTTTTGTGGTTGTAAGCTATAATATACACATGTAAATGACAAACTAAAGCCTAATAATGTTCAAATGACAAATTTTCATCTTATTCACACAGTTTGAATGGATGGTTTGTTGATATAAACACATTCATGTAAATTAGCCTTTTTTTTTTTGCTCTGAAACATGGACAACAGTTTATACCTCTGCCAACGAGGTTATGTTGTCTGTCTGTCTGTCTGTTTCTGTCTGTCTGTCTGTCTGTCTGTCTGTCTGTCTGTTTCTGTCTGTCTGTCTGTTTCTGTCTGTCTGTCTGTCTGTTTCTGTCTGTCTGTCCGTCTGTTTCTGTCTGTCTGTCTGTCTGTCTGTTTCTATCTGTCTGTCTGTCTGTTTCTGTCTGTTTCTGTCTGTCTGTCTGTCTGTCTGTCTGTTTCTGTCTGTCTGTTTCTGTCTGTCTGTCTGTCTGTTTCTGTCTGTCTGTCTGTTTCTGTCTGTCTGTCTGTCTGTCTGTCTGTCTGTTTCTGTCTGTCTGTCTGTTTCTGTCTGTCTGTCTGTCTGTCTGTCTGTTTCTATCTGTCTGTCTGTCTGTTTCTGTCTGTCTGTCTGTCTGTCTGTTTCTGTCTGTCTGTCTGTTTCTGTCTGTCTGTCTGTTTCTGTCTGTCTGTCTGTTTCTGTCTGTCTGTCTGTTAGCAAGATAACTCAAGTAGTTATG
Source organism: Siphamia tubifer (assembly GCA_020466265.1). Classification (NCBI taxonomy): domain Eukaryota; kingdom Metazoa; phylum Chordata; class Actinopteri; order Kurtiformes; family Apogonidae; genus Siphamia; species Siphamia tubifer. The sequence goes on from CM035790.1 coordinate 38,981,958, forward strand.
GGCAGATGTTGATGACATTTTCCAGGGGGTGGTAATGGGTAGATCTGGAAGATCTCCTGGTTTGTGGTTTAAATTCATTCTATTCAAACAGAAGGAAAGATTCTTGTGAAACTTTTGTCATCATTCCACAACCCAGCGTTCCCTGGAGGTTCTTCCTGGAGGTTCTTCCTGGAGGTTCTTCCTGGAGGTTCTTCCTTTGGGGTGGGGGTCATACCTTCTGTGTCCAAACGCACTATAGTTTATGCTTTATTTATTTTTTTCCCTTTTTTTTTAATAATTAAAATGTTTCTTGTATTTTCATGATTACAACAAACAAACATCGGACAGAACAGAGAAAGAATATGAGAAGGGAAGATAAATAAATAAATAAATAAAATGAAAAGTCTATAAATAAATTAAAATAAAATAAGACAGGCAGTAAGTGAATAGATGAGGCAGATGAATTAACATATTTGTTTTTCTAAATCATCTCATTTTTCTTTTATCATATCATTTTTACTGTTTAATCTTCTTATATGTTTTATTTATTCTCTCTGTTGGGGGGTGTTTGGGGGGGGGGGTCCTCTGGGCTTCCTCAGTGGTTCCTAACCCTAACCCTCCTGGTTGTCCTCTCATGTCCAGGTCAAAGGGGGACAGTCTCTCCACACCTGCTCCCTCAGGCCCACAGGCATCTATGGTGAAGGACACCAGCTGATTCTGGACTTCTACAAACAGGCGGTGCAGAGGGGGGGGCTGATCGTCGGTGGGGTTCCTGACAACACCGAGCACGGACGAGTCTACGCAGGTAAAATTTCTACAGTGATCACATGACTCCAGCTTTTCATCACATTAATTAATTTCAGTTAATTATGATCAAAACACTGTTCTGTCTCAACATACAATAAGAAGCACAAAAAATATGGAGAAAAAAATGTAGAAAATATTTACAAAAAAAAAAAAAGTGATGAAAAATTCCAAAAATATAAATATTTATGCAATTAACATGTTTATTCAATACCTTCATAATTGAGTTTAAATATAATTGAGTTAAAATCTTTAATCAGATTAATCACGACAATGGATTAATCTGAGTTAATGCAGTCATTTTGTTCATATATATATATATATATATATATATATATATATATATATATATATATATATATATATATATATATATATATATTTGCACGTTTTAGATATTTTATTAAAAAAATATATCTTTTATATCTTTTAGGATTTTAGCAGGTTTGTAAAAATGTTTCCTCTTTTTTTTGTATTTTGTGTGGAGAAAAAGTATATGATAGTAGAAGAGTCCACAGTGAGTGCTCCTCCAGCCTCCTCGGGTTCTTCCTTTATTAATAGAAAATGTTCCAGGTTCTATTTCTGTCCAGCTCTGGTTAAAGCTGATAAAAAAAAAAAAAAAAACTGATCTGGATTGTGTTCACGTCACATCTGACAGTAGAACTGATGCAAACATGGCAGGAGTTGTTCTGCCAAACACCACTGCTTTATCCGTTTATTTTTCTAGTGGAACTAATCGTCTCCTGTAAGTTTTTCATTCCAGATTTGTTGTGGAACTGGTTGTGCCCACTCACGTTGCACCCATTTAAACGGTATAAATGATGGATGATTTTGTAACAGCAGTTAGTTTTGTGAAATGATTGGAATATAGCTAAAGGCTAATAATGACACTGTTGAGCCTGTAATTCAGGATCTATTATACCCAGTTACATAATGTTCTCAGTAACCTCAGTAAACAATTGCCAAACTCAACAAGCCCCACCCCTTCAGGCACAACAAGCCCCGCCCCTCACATGTATCGTAGCTGATTTTAGACTTCGATCCAGCTGATGTTAGCATATCAGTTACACACAAAAACTTTGTTGTTTATTTTAATGCCTGGTCCAACTAAAGCTCCATTTGTTTGGACAAATATAATGATACCAACAAAAGGGTTCATAGGAATTTAATGTCAGAGTTGATATCCATACATTTAACATGTTTTCTGGATAAAAAAAACAAATCACTTATACCATTATACTAAATGTACCAAAGGAATGTTAAAAATGCACTAAAAATACAGTAAAATGTATAAAACTACATTAAAATGCATTAGAAATACACAAAAACACACTCAAATTAAATTAATATGTCCTTCAAATATGTGCTACAACTACACTAAAATGCACAAAAACACACTAAAATGCACAAAAACACACAAAAACACACTAAAATGCACTAAAAGTATCGCAGAATGCATTAAAAATACACAAAAATGCACCAATACACACTAAAATGTCCCATAGATAAATGGATAAATAAATAAATACAGTAAAATGTAAATAAATAAATAAATACAGTAAAATGTAAATAAATAAATAAATACAGTGAAATGTAAATAAATAAATAAATAAATACAGTAAAATGTAAATAAATAAATAAATAAATAGAGTAAAATGTACTAAAATCCCCAGAAATTGTAAAATGCAGTAACAACCTCCTAAAATGTCTGTATTGTTATAGACTGGTTCTCATGCTGTTGCAGCTAAAACATGAACAGCTTCCAACCCCCCCCCCCACCCCCACCCCCACCAACACATTATTACAACAAATGAAATTTACCACATTATTTCCACAAGGTTTGTTCCAAGGTGAGTAAACTTAAAGTTAAACAAAGGCTGACACTGAAAGTAGCTTTGGGAAAATAAATTAAAAAATATGTGTTTGTATAAACTTAGTTTTATTTGTCTTTTTTTTCCTCCACTGTTCACTGTGTTTGTGCAAATGAAGTCAGTCTGACATTAGTGTTAAACTGCAGAAGGAAGTTTTCTAAACATTCAACTGTTCTCAGGTTAGTTATCACCACTTTTTTAACATTATCTTATTTTCTACATTTAATTAAAGTTTCTTTCTTTCTTTTTCTTTGACCCTATCTCTTTTCATTGTGAAAACACATTTTTGGTGACTATGACCTTTGACCTACATTCACCCAAATTTAAAAGGATCTATTCTGGACCACCTCACATCTTTACTGAAAATATCATGGAAATTAGTCCAATAGTTTTTGTGCAAAGCTGCTGACAAACAAACAAACAAACAAACACAATAGCCCTCTCCCCTTCAGCAGGCAGGATAATAAATAATGTCTGTCTGTCTGTTTATCTGTCTGTCTGTCTGTTTATCTGTCTGTCTGTCTGTTTATATGTCTGTCTGTCTGTTTATCTGTCTGTCTGTCTGTCTGTTTATCTGTCTGTCTGTCTGTTTATCTGTCTGTCTGTCTGTTTATCTGTCTGTCTGTCTGTCTGTCTGTTTATCTGTCTGTCTGTCTGTTTATCTGTCTGTCTGTCTGTCTGTCTGTTTATCTGTCTGTCTGTCTGTTTATATGTCTGTCTGTCTGTTTATCTGTCTGTCTGTCTGTCTGTCTGTCTGTTTATCTGTCTGTCTGTCTGTTTATCTGTCTGTCTGTTTATCTGTCTGTCTGTCTGTCTGTCTGTTTATCTGTCTGTCTGTTTATCTGTCTGTCTGTCTGTTTATCTGTCTGTCTGTCTGTTTATCTGTCTGTCTGTTTATCTGTCTGTCTGTCTGTTTATCTGTCTGTCTGTCTGTTTATCTGTCTGTCTGTCTGTCTGTTTATCTGTCTCTGTCTGTTTATCTGTCTGTCTGTCTGTCTGTTTATCTGTCTGTCTGTCTGTCTGTCTGTCTGTCTGTCTGTTAAGTTATGTTGCCTTAACAGTTTGTGCGTACACATTTCCTCTGTTCTCACTCTAGTGTCGTCAATTCTTGATGGATCATTCTGTAATTTGTCATGTACAAGGAAACAGATACAAGGATGAGACGGCCCGAATTTCAGCCAAATTGACCCCCTCCCCCTCGTCCCCCTCGTCCCCCTCGTCCCCCTCGTCCCCCTCGTCCCCCTCGTCCCCCTCTTCCTCCTCCTCCTCAGGGGGGTGTTCCAGTCTTCACTCTGAGTTTAACAGAAACAAAACTACACAAGAGTCAGAAAATGAACACACATACTTTGAATAAATAAAATAGCTTGAGCAGAAGAATGTGAGGAACGTCCTGGTGCAGAGTTTTACTGAGGTCATGTAGAGCTCTACTGTTCTACTGTTCTAGGTCCAGAACCACACCCTAAGCATATACATATATATATATATATATATATATATATATATATATATATATATATATATATATATATATATATATATATATGTTAAAATAACAAATAAATAAAAAATATTTCCCATTAAACAGCAGAGAAGGTAAAAGTACTGACACAGTTCACCACAGTTCACCACAGTTCACTCCAGTAACTCTGTGAAATGAACTTCCACTTGTTTTATTTAGTTTGGACTGAGTCCATTCTTTTAAAAGTCTAAAGTCTTAAGTTTAAATCCACCTGTTGTGTGAATGTGCTGCAGACCAGCCTTTGTTTTATCAGATGGAAGAAAGTGACGTTGATGGTTTGAATTCCATCTGTGTTCAGTGGATAATGTCTGTGATGTGATGACATATTTTGACCACTTTGTTCCATCTGAGAAATGTTTATGAAAAAAAAAGAAAATGCCAAAGTACTCTCATATATGTGAAAAATTCAAAAGCCTTTATTCCATTGGCTTGGTTACATTAACCTATAAAAGACCCCAATGCATTTCACTAGCCTTCATCAGGGATTCAAAAGACTTATTTTGAGTCAAAATAAGTCTTTTTAGTCCCTGATGAAACATTTTGGGGTCTTTTATAGGTTAATGTTTAATTTTTCACATATATAAGAGTGCCTTTGCTTTTTTTTTTTCATACTCTAAGGTTCCCCATCCAAAGAGCACCTCTAATTATTACTTATTGGAGTCCAGGTAGCGCTCCTGATGCTAACTTTGTTTTATTGGATCCAGACAGAAGACAGTGTACTCATAACTTCTCATTTCGTAAATGTCATTTTTGATGTGGTAACTTTTAGATTTATATTTTGACAAATATCAAGAACACAACAATCATAACAACCTAAAGAAACATGTCCACTGGATGAAGATCATTATGGTATGATATGACACCAATCATATCTTCAGGTCTTAGGGCAGGGGTGTCAAACTCCAGTCCTCGAGGGCCGGTGTCCTGCATGTTTTAGAGATTTCCCTCTTCCATGTGATTCAGTTTAACCCTTTAACTCCTGAGATTTTAGCAATCAGTAAAAAAAAGTAATAAAATAAAATAAAGTAAGCAACAACAAAAAACAAAAATTAATAATAAGCTAACAAAATAATTGGTAATATCAGCAAAGTAAGACACAAATAGCAGAAAACCGAAGAAAAATAATGAAAAATAAACAAAATGTAGAAAAATAAACAAAATCAGCAACAAAATGAACAAAAAAATACATATTTACAAAAATAAAAAATTATGTGGAAATTTTTGAAAAAAAAAAGAAAACTAGAATTAAAATTTGGTCCCAACAGTTTTAATATATATATATATATATATATATATATATATATATATATATATATATATATATATATATATATATATATATATATATATATATATATATATATATATATATATATATGCTCTTTGACACCTTTTCCATCCACAAAACTAAAAGGACAATGGTAGAATTTTTCTGAATATTTAAACTAAATCATCCATTCAGAACACTGACACTTAAAGGGTTAATAATCAGCTCCTCATCACTTCTGCAGAACACTGATAATGATGCAATGGGCTCCAGGTGTAATGGAAGAGGGGAACATCTAAAACATGCAGGACACCGGCCCTTGAGGACCGCAGTTTGACACCCCTGTCTTAGGGTGACCCTCTTAGTTTCCCAAAATAGGACGTAGGTTTGTTTACATCTTTGTCACTGCGAGTCAAAGGTCATTTCCGGTTTACTCAACTTGCTTCAAGCCAATTGGATAAAAACGGAAACGACCGTTATCTGTTTATTTCTATTATTCATTTAAACACAAAAAGGAAAACTGAGAAATCACATCGTTATCTGTTTTTTTTTCACTTTGGTTTTGGAAACAAGTAATGAAGAAATTACTTGTTGTTTCATTGTATTATTTTAGGTTTTATTTTGAAAAACGAATTTGTTACACGGGTTACCTATTTTCCTGTGAATATTTTTCACTTGTTCTCACAAAATGTCACTCAGGACATCCAGACTCGTATCATTAACGGTATCTGCTTTGTTGTTTGTGTTGCTAGGTAACGTTGCGTGGATGCATGTCCTGGCGGCGCGCGCCCTGAGGGAGCGTCCGCAGACGGTGGCCGGGGAGGCTTTCTTCTGCTACGACGACTCTCCGTACAAGAACTACGAGGATTTCAACATGCAGTTCCTGTCCACCTTCAACTTCAGACGCATGCGCATGCCGGGGCTGCTGCTCTGGTTCCTGGCCGTGTTCAACGAAATCCTGCGCTTTGTGCTCCGCCCCTTTTACAACTACACGCCGCTGCTCAACTGCGACACCCTGGCCATGGCCACCACCTCCTTCACGGTGGGAACAGACAAAGCCCAGCGCCACTTCCAGTACCGGCCGCTCTTCGACTGGGACCAGTGCCGAGCTCGCACGCAGAAGTGGGTGGACACCTTCCCCCAGGACCACCCCAAAGACTCATAAAGGGGCGGGGCCTGATGTTCAGCGGCGTCGAGTGGAGACGCTGAGATTTTTGGTGCAGAATAAAATGGCTGAATCCCAGTTCAACCATTAGTCCCGGCTGTCAGTTAGATTGATGGGAGGGGCTAAAGTGAAGGGGAGGGGCGAAGGTGAACAGCTGTACAGGCCTTAGAAAGTAATCATCATAAGATTTAAAAAGTAAAATATGAGATTAAAAATGAATAATTGTGAGATAAAAACTCACAATTCTGAAATAAATCACAAGTATGAGATTAAAAAATTAAAATATGTTATTTTAAAAAATCCATAATAATGAGATAAAAATGTCATAGATATGAGATTAAAAAAAGTATATTTAAATAAAAGTCATCATGAGATTAAAAATGTAAAATATAAGATAAAAAAATGCATAATTGAGATTAAAAAATCTAAATTGTAAACTAAAGTTTAACTTGAGATAAAAACTCATAAATATGAGATAAGAAATGCATAAGTATGAGAAAAAGGGTTGAAATTATGAGATAAAAAGTCAAAATTGTGAGATTAAAAAAAGATAAATTATGATATAAAATCCTAATTCTAATCTCTAAACCCCCAGTTTCTCTCCTCTACTGATTTTCCCTCTGAAGTTATTTATTTTTATTACTGTCACATCTGTTTAGTTTGAAAAAGTCTATTTTGAGAATGTAAGGAGTATAAAAGTACAGATATTTCTGAACAAATGTAGGGAGGAAAGGTCCAAAGTTCACAGAAAAATAAATAAGTAAAGCTCAAATACCTTAAAAAAAATCTACTTAAGGACAGTAATAAAGTACTTTTACTTCCCACCTCTGGCTAAGGGGGCGGGGCTAAGGGGGCGGGGCTAAGGGGGCGGGGCTAAGGGGGCGGGGCTAAGGGGTGAATTGTGATTGAGCCATTAACTCTGGTAACATCACCTGCAATAAACCAAAAACAGAGCAAAGGGAATTGTGTCGGAACAGACCTGTGGATTTGACCTGAAGATGGACTTGACTGGTTCCCAAACCACCAGAACCTCCAGAACCACCATGACCGGCACCAAACACCCGATCAAACCCAACCATGAATGCTCCGTTAAAGATGTTTAAAGGTGATCTGAACTACTGCTATACAAAGCCAACACTGCACGCATGAAGGACCAACCTGCCGTTAAATATAAAATAAAACAAATGAAACCAAACTGGATCCACAGGTGTCAAACATAAGGCCCAGGGGCTAAATCCAGCCCACCAAAGGGTCTGGCCCGTAGAATGAAGATGTGAACGGTGTAAAAATGATTTGAATTCAGGTTCTACATACAGAATAATTAGGTCTATGTTAGGTCACATCAGTAAAATATGATCATAATTTCATTTAAATAATGAAAACTGTAGATTTTTATGTAAAAAAGTGAAATTACAAACCATCCTTTTACAAAAACATGAATAAATACCTGAACAAATATGAAGCAGCTGAAATATCTGAAGAGAAGTAAGTGTCATTTTACAAATATTCTGCCTGTTACTGAATGTTTAGTGTATTTATGAAATGTAAGTTGTTCTGCACATGTGCAAATGACAAACTGATACTGAGGCAGAAAATGGTTCAAATGTCACTTGTTTTTTTCTTAAGACGTGTCCAGTTGTTGATGTTGTTCACATTTTGAGGGAAACATTATAGATGTGATGTGTAATTTGACTCCTTTCACGGTTATTATTTTACCAGTCAGGTCTTTTTCAGATCATATTGGGCTGAACTGAACTAACATGAGTTTGACACCCCTGGTTTAAAAAAACATTCCATTTTATTCAAACAGAAAAACGCCAACCAAAGGAGACATCATGAACCAATGAACCATGATCCAGTTTCGGATTAAATACAAAAAATAACAAAAGAAACTTGCCCTTGTAATGTATTTTTATGTCATATATATATATATATATATATATATATATATATATATATATATATATATATATGAATGTTGCTACAATTACAGTTTCTTCAACTAAAATGCAGTATATTTTTATGTTAACTTAAGTAAAATACATAAATGTCATGCTCATTACAAACCCACCATTTCCATTGTTACCTTTCACAATAAAAGCCCTGCACATATAAAGTGTGACTGACCTTCACCAAGAGGAAAGTCAGTCAAATAAATGGTTTATACTTTTTTGGCCTTTGGTTTAGTCATGTATGATTGTATGACATTTTAATTTAGTTAAATACTACCGTTAACATTAGTATAAGTTAGTTTTTATAACACACCCATAAACAAATGAAATATACTGAACTCCTGGAAATATTTGAGTTTTACAATGTAAACACAAATCCAGAAAATATATCAACATTTTAATATGGAAACACTACATAATATGAGTTTTATTGAAAAGCCATGCCTTAAATGTTCATAGATGTACTGTATCATATTTGTATGATGCACCAATCTGACTTTAATTCACAAAAAACTTTTAAAGACATTTTTTTAATGAAGGGAAATGATATAGAGTTGAAGAAGAATTCAATATATGCACATTTATTAATGAACAACAAAGGATTTTTCCTCTTGGTAACATTTTTCTATTTTGTTTAGTCATGCTGGTTGATTAAAAAATAATGGTAATAAACATATTGTGAATCTATATCACTTTAATTATCATTATGAAGAATTATTTTTGTCATTTTCAGCACATACAAACATTCAAAGTTACTCAATGCTTTGTTGGTTAATTTCCGTCGACTTCTTCTGTTTTTATTGATATTATTTGAATTATTTCCAAATTTTCAGCCGTTAAACTGATTTAATATTTATTGTGATTTGGATTTGGATGAATCACCAAGGTTTAATATATAAATTTTCTCAGATTGCGTCATTGTAATATTATTGTAAATAAACCATGACAATTGAAATAGATTTTTACAAGCAATAACTACATTATATTTTATATGAGTAATATATATTTATGTATGTATTATCATAACTTGTATCTAATGTAACATAATTTAAATGATAGTATTGTTTTAATTAATGCTGGAATTATTCTATTTTAGTATTTTAAATTGTGAGTTTAATAAAAACTATAATAATGTAATATGATTTATGTGTGTGTGTTTCTGTTGTCGTTCCATCGTCCTGACGTGTATTTGTTTATTATTTGTTTGGAAGTTTTCACCTTTGGATGAACATGATGATCATCCAAAGGTGGATTCAGTTTCCTCTCAGTGTAGAAGGTTTTTCACTCTAATGGAAAGCTATTGTTAGGTTACTATGGCAACCAGTTAGTCTCGATCAATCGATCTATCTGTCTCTGTCTCTGACTTTTCTCTTCACTCCAATGGAAGGTTGTTTTCAGTTGCCGTAGCGACCAGCGACTCTGTGTGAGTCAGAGGGAGTTCCCTCGCAGTCTGATACTGTTACAGCATGTTTTGGGTGTCCCCTGTTTGTCTCCATGGTAACCTTCTAAACATTCAACCACTGCATTCCAACAGAAAAACACAGAAACAAAACTATGAGTGGAAATAATTGCGATTATTTGTTTTGTTTTATGAAACAGAGCTGCAGTTTAATCCTGGTGAACACCACTGGTACCTTTAATAAACAACTGGATGGAACATGACACCCACAACAACAATCCTGCAGACGAGGAGTGTGTGTGTGTGTGTGTGTGTGTGTGTGTGTGTGTGTATAAGTGAACTTGTATTCCTATCTTCATGAGGACATTCATATGTTTACACAGTTACACCATGGGGAACAAAATTCAGGTCCCCACAATGGTTAAACATAATTGTAGGTCCTCACTAGTAAAATATAAATCTGTATAAAGTATGGAAATTCATGCAAAATATTTTTTTCCGGAAGTCCTCATGAAGCAGGGGTGTCAAAGTGTGGTCCTCGAGGGCCGGTGTCCTGCATGTTTTAGATGTTTCCTTCTTCCATTCCACCTGGAGGTCATTACATCATTATCAGTCTGATGAGGAGCTGATTATTAACTCTTTAAATGTCAGCGCTGATGCGTTCTGAATGGATGATTTAGTTTAAATATTCAGAAAAATTCCACAGTTTTACTTTATTTTGTGCATGGAAAAGGTGCCAAAAAGCAAGAGGTGTTTTTTTTTATTATTATTATTATTATTATTATTATTATTATTATTATTATTATTATTATTATTATTATTATTATTATTATTATTATTATTATTATTATTATTATTATTATTATTATTATTATTATTATTATTATTATTATTTTATTTCACCTTTTTTTTAATTGCTGTGACCAAATGTCAATACTAGTTTTCTTCTTTGGTAATGTTTTCCAAAATAATGTGTATTTTTCATTTTGTAAATGAAGAGTTCATTTGCAAAAACAGATAACTCCATTTTTCGTTTTTTTCAGAAAATTGCATTTTTTACTCTACATTCCAGGTAATACTCATTGATTTGATATATTATTTATTCAATTTAGTGGATCTTACCAAATGAAATAAATAATATAGCAAATAAATCAGTATTATTTGTGGAACATAGAGTAAAAAATGACATTTTGTGAAAAAAAAGAAAAATGAAGTTATCTGTTTTTGCAAATGAACTCTTCATATATTTATTAGTCTTTATTCATTTTGTTTATTTTTTCTACATTTTGGTTCTTTTAATTTTTGTAATTTTCTTCTATTTTCTGACATTTGTGTCTCACTTTGCTCATGTTACCAGTTACTTTGTTAGTTCTCAGGAGTTAAAGGGTTAAACTGAATCACATGGAAGAGGGAAATATCTAAAACATGCAGGACACCGGCCCTTGAGGACTGGAGTTTGACACCTGTGTCATAAAGCATGGGGAAACAATTTTTCAAAGGTTTGAAGATGTGTTTACAATTATATATATAAAAAAAAAAAAAAAAAAAAAATGTTCCTCTCGCCCCACGTGGGCGGTGTCTCCTTCAGGCTCGGGTCCTCTACCAGAGGCCTGGGAGCCTGAGGGTTCTGCGCAGGATCTTAGCTGTTCCTAGCAATGCACTCTTTTGTACAGAGATCTCTGATGTTGTTCCTGGTATCTGCTGGAGCCATTCTCCCAGCTTGGGGGTCACTGCCCCTAATGCTCCAACACTGAGCTAGGAGCTGTTTCTTAGTCAGTGAGGATGTGGGGTTTCGAAGCAACCATTTCTCCCACATCCTCTGCATGTACCCTCTCTCACTGGGGTTACTCCCGTAGTAACACTCCATCAGTACCATGTTCTCTGCCCTGCTCCATGAATGTCTTGTTCCAGTAGCCAATTTAACATCAGGGTGTCCTGGTTCCTCAACCCCTAACGCCCCTATCCCTATTTATTGTATCGCTCATCGTGAGGTATAGGCATGTATAGCGTAAAGTGCCTTGCCTAAGGGCACACCTGGGATTCGAACCGGCAACCTTCCGCACCAAAGTCAGTGGTGTGGACCACTAAGCTATAGTGGATAGCTTAGTGTGTATATAGCTATTATATATATATATATATATATATAAGAGAGAGAGAGAGAGAGAGAGAGAGAGATATGTGTTTATGTTCATTACCTACTTTACTTTCAAATGATTATGACAAACTTGGTCCATATGAGATGAGAGA